>BLKR01000730.1:0-416509 GCA_011170035.1 Teleogryllus occipitalis
GCAGAGAACTGGGACGTATTGGTGGAGTGACAAATTTGCTGAAAGGGTACGGGAGAAGAAAAACGCCTATCAAAAGTGGCTGACGACCCATGATCTAGAAGACAGAAAAACTTACACACGAATATGTAGCGAAGTAAAAAAGGAGATTATAAAAGCCAAAAATGATATGTGGGACATCAAGTGTCAAGAAATCAGCAACACCATTGGAAGCTCAAGATCACGGGAGGCATGGAAAGTGTTGAAACAACTGAGAACAAATGAAGTGAGATATGGACATTTGCAGCTTATAAGCTTAGAAAACTGGGCAAAGTATTACAAAGAACTTCTGCAGGAACACCGTGCAGAATACCGCACTCTATATCAGCTGAAGGATACATCTGACAATCCGGTAGAAGATATATCAGCAACTGAAGTTGAGAAAGTGGTGAAAAGTTTCAAAAGCGGTAAAGCTCCCGGACCCGGTGGGATAAATATAGAACTAATAAAATCAGCTCCATCGGTGTTGTTTGAACAGCTTTCAGAATTATTTAATGCATGTCTCAGGGGCCGTGTGATACCTGAAGTCTTTAAAGTGGGTTACATCTCCAATATATTTAAAAAAGGAGATAAAGAGGACTGCTCCAATTACCGTGGTATAACTGTCCTGAGTTCGCTTGGTAAAATATATGGTAAAATTATTAAAAACAGATTGGAAAATGAAATAAATGAAATGGAAGAACAGAGTGGTTTTCGTGCTGGTAGATCCTGCATAGATAATATATTTACCATCCGACAAGTTACAGATAAGCGGCTGGCGCATAACCTTGAGACACATCTAGTCTATATTGACTTGCAAAAGGCGTACGACAGTGTCCCCCTTTCAAAATTGTGGATGGCCATGGAAAACCACCATATTAATAGCGTATATATTAAGGCCATTAGAGAGTTATATACGGACAATATCGCTTATGTCAAATTAGGAAATAGCATATCAAAAGAAATAAAAATAAATAAAGGGCTAAGACAGGGGTGTTGTATTGCACCAACTCTCTTCAAAATATATCTAGGAGAAGCTCTAAAAAACTGGAAGATAAAATGTGAAAGGATGGGAATAAAATTGAATGACGATATGTTATATTCACTAAATTTTGCAGATGACCAAGTGATATTCGCAGAGGATGAAGACGATGCACATTATATGTTAAGGAAATTAAATGAGGAATATGGAAAATGGGGCTTGAAAATCAATTTCAAGAAGACAGAGTACATGGTGGTAGGAGGGACAGGAAAATATTTAGTAATGGAGGATGGCTCGGTTGTTAAGTGTTGTCAGACGTATAAGTATTTAGGAACAATTTTAACAGACCAAGGGGGCAGTGGAGAGGAAATTAAACATCGTATTCGGCAAGGAAAATCTGCTATTCGGCAATTGCATTCAATAATATGGAATAAAAATATTTCTAATAAAGTGAAAATTAGAATTTATAAAGCAATTGTGGAAAGTATATCACTGTATGGTGCTGAGTTGTGGGAGATCTCAAAAAGTAATGAGAAAAAGTTAAAGGCTATGGAAATGGAGTTTTGGAGACGCAGCTGTAGTGTAACGTTAATGGAAAGAATCAGGAATGAAAATATAAAGCAGCAAATGGGTGTCATGTCGGATATAATGGATACAATAGAAGGGAGAAGGTTAAAACGGTATGGTCACCTTAGAAGAATGCCGGAGGAAAGATGGCCATTAAAAACTTGGAGGTGGCAGGTGCCAATGCACAGAAAGAGAGGTAGACCAAGACTCACGTGGTATGACGGTGTGTGACAGACAATGAGAGATCGTCACATCAAAGATGATGATTGGCAAGATAGAAGAAGATGGAAGCTTGGGTGCGAGAGACGCCGCATGGTGTAGTTCCACTCGCAGAAGAAGAAGAAGTTTACATTCGAATTAATTTTTTAAATTTATTTTCTTCTTCCTTTTAAGGATAGGTTTCAGGACAATTAAACAGTTTCACTTCCTCATTTTCGACATTTTGCTACCTCTTTTTCCTTCTTTCATTCTTTCGCTGTATCTGTCACTCCTCACCACTTCTCAGAGCACTTCGAGCCTATTTTCTTTTTCTGTCTCGAATTCTTCCATTTTTAACACCTTTCTGTATGCATTTCTTTCCATAGTTTCGTCTTTGCTAAGTTATTCTTCCTTTTACCTCTTTTATGCGGGTTGTTGTTTACTTCTCCCAGAAGTATGTCATTTTTTTTCTTTTCAGTCAGCACACAGTCTATTTACATGCCCAGTGAATATTTTCTTTTTGTCCCTTTTCTTCTACCATTTACTGCTTCTTTAGTAATTCTATAATACACAAAGAGATTTCATGCCATCTTCCTTTGCTTGGTGGACTTGGCTACAAATAATATAAAGGAATGATACAGGATTCCAGGATGAAAAAAAGAATATGATTCGTCAGTTATAAGAATGACCATTCCATCTGGATGAGACAAAACATCTCATTATCGGTAAAGGAAAATTGTGCAAAATATATTTTAAAATAGTTTTTGCAGTAAGTCATATTTTAGAAAATAGAGCTCACTGTGGTTTTGAAGTATTTAAGGTGTTTCCCCCGTTGTCCAAAGTAAGAATTAGGAAATATAAGATAAAGAGCTTTATTTAAGTGTTAGTTTCATATCTTTTAATTACTGCTCAAAGAGTAGTAGTCCCTGTGCAACTCTGTCTCTTCTCATACAAATGCTAGAAGTAACCTCCTTCAACTTCACAAGATAAGGAGAGGTGGTATTTTGGTATTCATGTGGGAGAGCTCCAGTGACGTGTAAACCTTCTGGGTTCCCCCCTTATTTTTACCACCCACCTTGAGTGCGTCTCAAGATTTATTTAGCAAAGTTCTGGAAGCTCCGAACATTGCTAAATGAACATCTCCTGCTTTCAGTAGTATAATGCAATTGAAGTTATTTGTGAATTAATCTCGTAAAACCGCTCAATTTTATAAAATTCAGTCTGAAATATATGAGCGCATATATGCATGAAGTCTCAGCAATGTTAACGCACATAATTGAATGAACTTATAGTATTTGACTTCATATCACAATAATTGGCAATATCTCATTTTTATTATTTCAAATAAGGGGTAAAAAAAATATCCTAAGTTGTCATCTTTGATGCAGCAAACAAGAAAGCCTGCATTCAGACAAATGCATAGTTACTCAGGGAAGGGCTAAGGAATCGTAACTACTCATTACTCAACCTGCAGTTCTTTTCCAGTATCAATTTCATCCAGCACAAATGTCAGTCAATGCCTTTTGTTTTCTTTATGAATTCCAATACAATAGTTTCATTGTTACTTTAATCGTGCGTTTTGTGGTCTGGACATTACTCAGTCATGACGCCTTACTCACCGCCACCATCGCCCTCATTACCTATGACATCTCCACCGGCACCTGCCGTTTCCACAGGCCTTTCTCGGCCACTTCTATTGTCTCGCAGGCTATTACGCAGTCATCGCCACTGCTGTTACAGACTCGGCTGACGCGCCGCTGCCACCGCCAAATCCGTTACGGGCTTCCGCTCGCTCCCACAACTCCACGCCCAGCTGCTGTGACCATCAGCGCGTTGAGTCACATCCACCTGCTCTTCAGCGGTGGATGCCTCTACAACCCGAGCTAGGGCATTCGCCAGACTCCCCGCTCCCCCTCCCCCTCCCCTCACAGCGTTGGGGAAGGTGTTCGGTACGGACCGTAATTTCGTCACACGCAAATCAATGCGAGGATGTGAATAATCGACCGGTGTGCTCCCTCTGCTGAGAGTCGAGACTAAGAGTCTCTCACAGTTTAGGTAGTACCTAATCTTTGTGCCTTACTCCAGTCGAAAGCATTACAATCTGCCCTCTAACCACTAACTAAGAGGGAATGTCTAGAACCATATACAGGAATCTAACCCACATACGGTTTCCTGAGGTCACGTATCCTGTGTCCGTACGTTTCCAACAAGTTTCAACATTTCCAACAAACAAAAACATTCATACTATTCCTATTATTTTCCCTGATGTGTGGGGGTAAAAGCCGTTCGCAAATCATCAGCGAATTAAATTATAGATATTAGAAAATAATAGCAATGACATTATTTTGACGTAGATCAATACCCCAGAAATTTTATCAGGGGGGGTGGGGTGGCCGCCTTATGTATCATGTCAATGCTATTGAAACAGTGAGGCGCCCCTCTCCAGGGAGGCGCGAAAGTTTCAGAGAGGAGGCGCGAAAACTTCTTCATTGAATAAAATAGTGCTCTAATCCTTAATAATGCTCTAATTATTTCTAAATCTCACAACAGGAGAACAACTTTTTGATCATCTGTCAGACAATACAATACAGACAGTATTTCCCCAATTTTGGTGGAATAAGGTATGGTAAGGAATAAGTATCCAGAGTTAAGTAAAGAAGGCCTAGCGTGTTCTGCTTCCTGTTGCCACTTCTTCCCTCTGTGAAACAGGTCACCCATGGCGGTAATCAAGACAAAATATAGATCATGAATAAATCTCCAGAATGAGATGCGTATTGCCATTTCTATATTAGTGCGGAGATTCGATGAACTGTGTGACACCAAACAAGCCCATTCATCTCTTTGACTTTTCTGAATTAGTTGTATGTTTTTATAGTTTACCTTACAATTTTCCTCACTTTGTTAAAAATTAAATAAATTCAGTATTAACAGCAGTGAATAGTGTAAATCACTTTCAATAATTATGTTGTACACTGTAAGTATAATAAAACATACAGGATAGTCTTACTTCCTGGGGAAAAAATAGTTAACAATTTATTTTTAGAGAAGGGGTGTGCAGAATTTGTTACCTGAAGGGAATCACCGCAGAAAAAAGTTTGAAAACCACTGTATTATATAATTAATAAATCATTTTTAAACTTTAGGCTCAATTGCAAAATTTGAACAATTTTGGTGAGAGAACGATATCTTGGATACATTACTGCAATACTGTGTATGGATGAGTATTACATTGGCCTGGCACACTTCCATTCTTGAAATGTAATCATTAATTGTATAGACCGTATCTACAGAACTCGCAAAAATGTACTAATTTTACAACCAGCTCCAAAAATCGGAGCACAAAGTTGTATGATTCTATAGAAGTAGTAAAGAATAGGCAGTATGAAAGCCATGTTTTTCGAGTCCTTTCTAATAAGAAATCCTATGCTTATAAATAATGCGACACCTAGCAAATTGCTCTCAATTAATTTCGCGTCTGAATTCTTATGAATGATGAAACATTACGACATAAACGAGGAAAATTCAGCTAATCTCCCAATTATAAATCATGGCGGAAACCACGACCTTAACAGATCTTTGAACAAGCATGACCACCTGCAAGAGCCCCTTTCTGAGTTAGTAGAAGCCGTCACCAGAAATGCCACATTCCAATGCCTTGTTTCACAGACAATATTCGTTTTGCAGGTGTGATTGTCTATTAGCAGTGTTTATAACGGAGGTATAAACACGCGATGTACAAAGCCGCTAAGCGACCGCCGGGGAAAACCAATCGCCCGGAAGCGGTAAAGGCTATCTTAATTACCCTTTCACGTGTTATATGGCGTGTGAGATAATCGTTTCGCGCAAGGAATATTTAGACCATTCTTGTACTCTATAAATCGAACAAATGATGCTGCGCCTCTAAACCGGGAGGTCCTAGGTTTGAGTCCTGTTCGAGTCGCGGTAGGATTTTCGACACTAGCTTTTCAGCTAGGTCGAATTCAGTCGCTGTCTGGAGGAGAATTCTAGAAGCCGGCTGCTCTGATCGGTTGTTTTACGTGATTTCTCCGATCAACACGAGGCGAATGCCGGAGCAGTACCCTACCAGCTTCTCTAATCGGTAGATTTCCGTGGTTTCTTCGATCAACACCAGGCGAATGCCGGAGCAGTACCCTACCAAATGGGCCACGGACCGCGCGTGATCTATCCTTCGTTTTCCTTGTCCTATCCTCTCCCCTTACACACACTTACACTAACATGCACTACACTACCACATATTCCGGGAGGCCGGTCATGAGCTTAGAGCTTGTCCCGACTGGGGCGGTGCCCCGCTGGTCAGAGAGTCCTGGTTAGGGGGAAACCCCACTACCCGACGGTAGGTCGGCGCCGGATCTCGCCATCCAGCGGGGAAAGATCACTGCCATCTTCCGAGAAAAGAACATGCACTACACTAACGGGACTAATGACCAAAGCCGTTGACAGCCCGAAAACACGAAAAAATCAATCAATGAATCAATCGAACAAATGACAACCAAGACAGGATCAATTTAGTTCTAATTCATTTTCTTCCATAAATAATGTTTAATATACAGTATTTGAAATAAATAATTATTTTAGGCTGTTCAAATCATTACATTTCGAGGTAGCTTTATTTTATAAGCAACACGCAGTAATTTTGTATTTTTAAAATGCTTTAACACGTAAATCGAAGAGACGTACGCACAAATTTTTAGCATTAAAAATGCAAAACAAACTGCATGAGATGTTTGGGCAAGAAAGTTACACGTAATGTCTACAAACAACAAATGGAAACATTTCAACATTTCTCCAATGGATCAAGAGAAAATGAACGAAAAACCTGATCGACCTCCAAACAATTGCTCAATTTACACCTCAAGTATAGCTAAAAAAAAATCATCTAAATCACGATATGATTGATTGATTAGTGATTCCGGACGCATCAACGGCTAAGGTTATTATGCCCGTAAGTGTCGTGTATGTTTTTATCGCTGCATGTGGTGGTGGTCTTTGGTGGCGGATGGTGAGATTCCGCGCCGATCTTCGTTAGCTTGAGGGGAATTTTCCCCAATCAGGTCTCTCCCAACAGCATGGCACCGACCTAGCCGGAACAAGCTCTAAGCTCCAGACAAGTGAGGTAGTGTAGTGCATATCTCTGTGTATGTAAGTAAGAGGTGAGGATAGGACAAGGAAAAGGAAGGAAAGATCGCGCGCGGTTCGTAGCCCGTTTGTTAGGGTACTGTCACGGCATTTGCGTTGTGCTGATGGAAGAAACCAGGGAAAACTACCGATCATATCACCCAGTCGCTAGAATTCTCTTCCAGACAGAAGCTGAATTCGACCTAGCTGTCCAGCTAGTGTCGGAAATCTTTCCACCGTCGGGACTTGAACCCTAGAACCTTCCGGTTAGAGGCAATGCAGTGGCATTAATTAATGCCCTTAGCCACCTTTGCCGGTAAAACCATGATGTGAGATTATTAGCATTTATTTTCAGTAAAATGACATTACTACATCTCTAAATATATTTTTCGTCTAAGATATTCGTCTTAGCTCGAAGTCGACTATTTCAGTTACCTTCTCCTCTGCATTTAACTTGTTTAAAAATTCTTTCCTTTATTGCCCTGAGTCAGGCATTCCGTGTACTCCAAACCTACATACTTGAGCGCGACGAAGTGCATTCCTCGTTTTAAAGCCCCATGTGATCCCACGGCCGATCACACGCCAGGCGAGTAATAATAGCGCCCAAGCGGCAAAGTTGGCAACGAGCGTGTACACAAAGCCGTGTGGCCAGTGGTGGCTGTCCCCAGTGAGCCGGAATAAGTCGGAGTAGGTCAGTAAGGGCGAAAAAGCAAAGAATGAAAAGAAAAAATTGAATTATCTTATGTAAATGTCTAAAAGATACAGAACCTCTTTTATTATATTTAACCTTCTTAAATATTTTGTTGAACGCATTTTTCATTTATTCCATTTCAATACCGTAGGTGTCACACTGAATTTACAAAATCAAGTTTTGCGAGGGGAGATTGAAATCTGCCTTCTTATGGGTGTGAGAACTGGGTCGTTTTGATAAATGGGCATAGGGCGATGATCGGAGACTCACGCCCCTTCAAGCAAAAGTAAATAGTTCTCCACTCAACCAGCAATTTTCACTAAACGCATTCATTTGTTCTTCATCTTACATACGGTCAAATTTTGTAATAGCAATGTTTCTGTATTTGGAGCTAAGTTGCATTTACGAAACCAAGAGGATGCAGGTAACGTCGATGACAAGATATTATGTAATTCTCTAAGGGGGTAACTTCCCTTCTCTTGCAAAATACTAATTAAAAATTCAAAAAAACTATGAAATTTGTGAATTAGAATTATTTTTGATTGTTTGAATGAAATGCGATGACAACACAATTATGCTAATTTATGGTTTACCACCTGCGCATCTCTCAAACAAAAGGGAAGATAACGTCAAATTCTCAAAATTCTTTTGCTAATAACTTAATTAATCTTCGGTAGAAACTCATGTATTACCGTATACCATCTATCTCTGCATAATTTTGAGTCCCCCCCCGAGTCTCCCACGCAAACGAGATAAACACATTTAATTGTACGTAACGTCTGTTGAAATAGTACTTTAAAACAATTAGTTTAAACGAAAAATATCTATTAATCAATAATAAAATTAATATTATTGTTTATATATTGATCGTTTGAACTAATTGTTTTAGAGATAAAAACTATTTTTTAAACCCATTTTCAAATAGTAGTTTATACAATTTGTTTATAAAGCAACATTATAAACGAGTTGCATTTGTTTTGTATAATATCATTATAAATTAATAAGACAACTTGCGAACTTAATTTTGCGAAACAACTTTCTTGTGACGTCTCGGATATTTGACATCTGTGCGAAAATCGGTGGTTGGCTGTTCCGTTTACGTCTACCTCCCCCCTCGATTCTCTCGCTGCGATTGGCTGAATGTGTGATGACGCAATCATACGTGCCGTAAAATCTAAGACGTCATCATTTGTGCTGTAAAATACCCAATTATGAACGATTTCTTGCAAAAAAAACAAAAAAAGACAGTCGTTTGTAATGCTGGAATGCAAAAAAAAATAGTTTTTACTCGATGTGCTTGCCTCCCCTTTCGGCCCACTGCGCGCGTACGCGAGCGTGCGCGGGCGGTGGCGGCGGGGGCGACGGGGGCGACGGCCGGCCGCGCGTGAGGCGACGGTTGGGCGCGAATGCGTCACCGCGCGCGGATTCGCGCGAAAGGCGCGCGTCAACCTCCCGGCCCCGCCCACCTGCCCGCTTTCTCCGCGCTGGGTGGCGTGGCGCGGCGTGGCGTGGCGCGGCGTGGCGTGGCGCGAGCTGCCTCTTTCTGGCGCGGAGCGACCGCCACGTCACCGATCGCGCCCCGCCGGGTTTCCTCCGCCGCCCCCCACCCCACCCCACCCCCGCCGCAATTGCGGCCGCTGAGTGTGTCACTTCCGGGGATTTGGGTGGCGGTGGCGGCGGAGTCATCCGCTCGCACCAGACGCTTCCTCTTCCCCGGGTTGGGGTCATGAGAGAAAGACTCGAGACCAGCGGGGTGAATGCTTGAACGCAGTACAACACCTAGTTAGTGGCTACAATACTTCTTGAACTTCTATTTTATAATAGTTCTTTGACCTTAAATGTTGAGTATGAAATATCTTCAATATTTTTAGAAGGCAAGATACTTTGGTCATGCTCAAGCTGCTTCAGATTACTAATCCGATTCCTGGGAATTCTAATTCCGAGGAGAGCCAAGTTTCGCAGGATCACTGAATGGGGAGGTGATTAGAAACATCAAGGCCAGCATGTCAAATCTGCTTCTCTCTGTATTGGGGATCAAATCCCGATCGATCCATTTATGGTGGGCAACAGTGTTTCAGACGTATTTCTGGGTGTTTCCATCTCAAATCCTCGTTCATTCCATTTGCATCCGTACTGACTAACCATTAACGCATCGACTATTCTTCGTAGAAGCTACAATGCTCAGTCGTAGATAATTATAGTCAGACAGAAGCAAAAAGCAAAGAAAATGGTTCTACTTGCACCAGTTCCCAGTTACTTAACTAAAATGCTATATATGAACGTAAGAATACAGTAGATCGCTTCGAAGAGAACAACAATCTAAGGAAGCGTTTTTTATTGTGTAACAATGAATTTGCATAGAAACCCATAATTACTACATTGCCTCTAAATTCGTTATTGATCATTACAAAATGTTTACGATTTAATTCCTCTGATCACATTTCAAATTCCCTGTTACAGCACTCGCAATTAGTTCGCGAATACTTTGACCGCACTGATGAATGATGTGCAATGTTACCCCATTCTCCTTGCAAGAAGGGTAGAGAAACGTTTAACTGTGGGTTAAGCAAGGCACGTTGAACTGGCGTCCAACGACGTTTACATAGTCTCGGATCGGAATCTTCGTTAGTGAAGCTACTGGATAAAACTAGATTCAAGAACTTCCTCAAACAATACTTTCAACACAAGCTTTATTATCAATTATTTTTTAAAATACTTACGAAATAATAATAATAATAATAATAATAATAATAATAATAATAATAATAATAATAATAATTGTTTTACTTTGTCATAATTACCTTCAAACATAGGTTTCAGATTCATTATTTTACACTATCTTAAATATAGTTCACTTTTTGTAAGTAGGTATTATTAAACAATGTTATTCATTTGTAAAGATCTTATAATATGTAATTATTAATAAAAAAAATGTATTAATTTCTTCTGCAGAACCATCTCGATACTGGTTTTCATCCAACGTCGAGGTGGATTTTTCTTTCCTTTTGGACAGCAAATTCAATTTCATTCGTCTCCAAACTTAACCTCAGAATAAATGCTTCGACGTAATAACGTACTAATAGTATTATTATTATTATTATTATTATTATTATTAATAATAATAATAATAATAATAATAATAATAATAATAATAATAATAAATTAATATTATCTATTTTTAAAGCGAAGAATTCTGACACTTCTAGCGATTGTCCATCGTGCACGTGCTTTAATACTCTCCAGATGACGTACAACTTTCGGACGTTGGATCTATCACGTTAATCTGATTTCAATACTATGCAGATGATTCGCCAATTTTGTCAATTTCTTGCTTTCTGTCAAGTGATGGCGATTTTTAGTTACGCTCCACTTCCTTCTCTGCAATGTTGGTATTGTAAGTGTACATTCACCTACAGATACAATGCTGTCGCAGGTATTTCCTTCACACGAGTGATGACGCATCGGAGACGCACGAAGCAGGTGAAGGTGACGTCATTGGAGAGAACAGCTCTCTTGTTTGTTTTGTTTTCTTTTGTTGTGGCTTAAACTATCGACGTACACACATGCTTATCGGGTACACCTCAGAGGGTGTGTTCCATTCTTCGAACAACCGGAAATAAAGGATTATGCAGTTTGGATTTCCATTGAATGTTGTCAAGATTATTTTCATCTAACACAAGATGGAAAACCTTCTGTAGTTGATCACTTGCATTGCCTGACGATCATCGTTTCTAAATAATTCTAAATAATAATAATAAAGAAAATTAAAAGTTTTTTTTTTACATTTTAAAAAGTTTTTAAATTTTTTTAAAGTTTCTAAATAAATTTTCTAGCCCTTCTACTGCACAATGGCAGGGTCGGCTCGAATGGAAGAGAAGATGAACCACGAAATATTTACCACGCATGCTTAAACTCTTGTGAATGGCCAGGCACATCACACTATCAGGGGGCAGGTAGTGAAGTGCGATGGTATAGCCGGATTTTAAAAATAGGTCGTTGCAAGAAAGTTTCAATTTAATTTTGAGCTTATGAGACAGTTTTTATGAAAGCTTTTGAAAATGTTTCTTCTGTTTGCTCAAAATTTATGCAGAACGTCACTTTCTATTCCTTTGTTTCTTTTCTGGACCGGGATTGGATGTTCACTCATCGCGCAGACCATTCACGCGGTCCTCTTTCACTCTCGATCGTCTGTCATTGTTGAACACAACTAAGTTTTCACTAAGCACAAAGTGAAACGCAACTAAGTTTTCACCATGTATAAATACTGAATGAGCGCTCAGTGATAATCACAGCAAATGGTTGGGACAGAGAAATATGCGTAAGAAGAGTATGCTATGTTTGTGGGGAAAATGTCCTTTTCTTCACCCGTTCCTCCGTTTTCAGCAAAACATTATTTTGTCATTTTTGGGGGGACTTTTTCGCCCAAACGTTGTAGCGGAGTTCCACGTCCCCAGGTTTTGAAAGTTAAGGAATCGATGCGATTGTTGGACAGGCTTTTCTATTGACTTCATAAAAACACAACCCATCATAACCGCAGAGTACAATACCAGTAAATAAAATTCAGGTAAATTGACATACGAAAATATTTCCTTTAATAATGAGAACTAATCTAGTTAAGACATTATTAGTAATCTCTTCCGAATACCGTTATTTGAGTATACTGGAGAATTGGAGAGATGTGTTGTAATGGCTCTTAGCATTTCGAGTTTAATCAGAATGTTTTGAGAAACCCACGGAAATCTGCCGTGATCACACTTTGAATATCATAATTTCCACAAGGAGTCGACGGGTTTTGAACCCTGATATTCAAAAGTTAAAATACAATTCTCCTTTGTCTCTCCTTTTCACTGAATACAAGTGAATTTTTTGTCGATCGATAGGATTCTTGGTATCTTTACTTCCGGTACGCCATTCTGGCTTCAAAATCATCATCCATGTAGTATTCATCTAATACGAGGTACATGTAAGCCCATAAATATATGCATGTCTCTTCCTTTCCCAGCAAAAATGAACAGAAATCATATTTTACATATTTTGTCGTTCTATTAATATTCTATATTATAATAGTTGTTATGTTAGAAAATTTTACTATTCAAGTCGATGGAATTTAGACGTGTCGTTCTGATCAATCGAATATTTTCTTTTAATAGAATAGTGACGTGGTGAAGTTACAATGACGTAAGATACTTGTAAACTCCGTCACGCGAAAGAAATGTAGTGTGACGTATTTCTTCGAGAGAAAACCAGAAACTACACAAGTAGTTTCTCTCCTTGCATACGAGTTTCTTTCCTCGTCACAGAGCAATTATTGGCTATTAATATTTTCAGCTCTAAATATGTTTCACACGAGAAAATGTCTCATAATATGCCGGATCAAAATGAAAGTCTGACGTTTTAGTATCAAAATGAGCAATGGGAAACTTCGTATGTGCTGTCTCCATTTTTCCCCTTTACGCGAGAACTTTTAATTATATAATCTACTAACTTTATAAGATGTACAAAAATATTCCATAGATGTCTCAGCCTTAGAAAAACTTCCCCAAGGGAAAGCACGGCATTTGAAATATTTATCTTCCGATTTGACACTAGTGATTTATTTTTCAAATCGCAAAAAACCACTTACGTCAACATAGATAGTGAACGAGAGAACACGAAACTACAATTTACGTTCCACGCTGCAAAACCAATTCACTTGTACCCTCCAAAGAAAATTCCAGGAGAAATTTCCATAATATGCCAAACGTTTATAGGTACCATTATTTCATAATCTAATCACAAACTATTTACGTGTTTGTAATAATGTTGTGTGTAATTAAGCAAGATATTTTATATTATTTTTGGAGACTAAAACCAAATTAGCAAAAAAGCTCTTGTGAGTACTTGCGAGTTGTTCTTAACCTAGAGTCAAGAAAAAAATTCTATTCCATTTGTACACTGTCGTTTGTGATTATTTTGGGTTGTCCGGGCGCGTCAATGGCTCTGGGCGTTAGTCCTGTTAGTGTAGTACATGTTTGATTTTGGGAGGTGGCTGTTTTTCCCTTCAGCAAGAACATGGGATTCCCGTCCCAGCCAGGACAATATCCGAGCTCCCTACAGGTCTCCCGGTGTGTGTGTGTGTGTGTGTGTGTGTGTGAGAGAGAGAGAGAGAGAGAGAGAGAGAGAAAGAGAGAGAGAGGGAGAGAGAGTATGGGGTGTCAGAGGAGAGAAAGAAGAAAAATAGGGAAGTAAAAATGGCGGTAGGTCCTTGGCTAGTTTTTTAAGGTACTGCTCTGACACTGGATGGGAAAACCATGGAAATATTATATATATAAAGCACCCGTAATTCTTCATCAGTCAGCGACTGAATTCGACTTCATAATCGGGACACGAACCCTAAATCATGCCGGTCAGAGATTGGCGACTTAAAGGGCAATGATCAATGTATTATATGCAAACTATCATTTTATACTGAACATGGCTGACCAAATAATAAGCCGAAATGCAAATTTAGCAAGAATGCATTATGCACTTTCGTCACAAATTCTTAGATGTTGCTCCTTCTGTTGTTCTACTAAGAATGCTCACGTGCTAATTGCAATAACGCACCTTCCACAGAATAAAGAGCGCACGCTGCTGGTAAAAGCCGGGAACTGGGGGCGGTTACGCAAAGCACTTGCGCCTTCCGCGGACTGCGCGGCGCGGCGCGGCGCAGGACAGAGCGGAGGCGGCAGCGCTCTCCAGGCTGCTCCGGGCAGTGGGGCTTCTAGGAAGCGCGGGCGGGTGCAGTGCGGTCTTTCCAGACGCGCCTGCCCAGACGGCTGGGCCTCGGCGCGGCGAGGGGTCAAGTGCCTCCGTCTCGAGAGCCTCTCCCGCTAACGCAGCCTCCGATAATGACCCGCTGACGGCTTGCCTCCGATCTGCTTGCGCACCCACGTGGCCCCTGGACCGCCGTCATCCTCCGCCTCGCCCCGCTTCTCCCCGCACCCGTCCTCCGTGCGTCCCGTCCTCTTTGTGCTCATCCCCCCTCCACGCCCATGGCCGCTCCCCGCCCACTTCCACTCCTTGCCCCGTCTTCTCCCCGCCCCCGTCCTCTCCACGTCCCCGTCCTCTCCCCGGCCCGTCCTCTCCCCGCCCCCTCCTCTCCCCGCCCCCGTCCTCTCTTTGCTCCCGTCCTCTCCCCGCCCCGTTCTCTCTTCGCCCCCGTCCTCTCCCCGCCCCTGTCCTCTCTTCGCCCCAGTCCTCTCCCCGCCCCGTCTTCTGCACGCCCCCGTCCTCTCCACGCCCTCGTCCTCTCCACGTCCCCTTCCTCTCCACGTCCCCGTCCTCTCCACCTCCCCGTCCTCTCCACGTCCCCGTCCTCTCCACGTCCCCGTCCTCTCCACGTCCCCGTCCTCTCCACGTCCCCGACCTCTCCACGTCCCCGGCCTCTCCACGTCCCCGCTCTCAACACGTCCCCGTCCTCTCCACGCCCCGTCCTCTTCCCGCCTACGCCGTCGCCTCACATCCACTCCCCACACCCGTCCTTTCACGGCTCACTTGCTCTCCCCGCCTCATCCTCTCCCCACATCCATTCTCTCCCCTCATGCATCCTCTCCTTGTCCCCATCCTCTCCCCATCTCCTCTCTTCTCCCCGCCTCCATCACCTCCCTGCCTCGTCGTCTCCCAACATCCATCCTCTCTTCGCATCCTTCCTGTCCCCGTCCCCATCCTCTCCCCGTCTCCTCTCTTCTCCTCGCCTCCATCATCTCCCTGCCTCATCCTCTCCCCACATCCACCCTTTCCCCACCCCATCTTCTCCCCGTCCCCAACCTGTCGCTCAAGGTACCACTCCTGTCTTGCCTTGCCTCCGTATCCCCCTCCTCCACGTCTGTCCCGTTTTGATCTATTCCCTTGGCAATCTTCCTCGCCCTCGTATCATATCGCCGCTCAATGGCTGATACCGTCACTTAAGATGCCGCTGATTGTTTATGCCGTCGCCTCCATGTCTATTACCACTGATACCATGTCTCAGTTACTGCTGCATCTTCCCATCAAATTACCTCCACTACTCGGCTACTCCTTCGTCACAACCGCAATTTTGCATATGTAGATACTGAAGAAAAAGAACTAAAGAATTTGCATAGGAAGTTCCATATTTCGATGAAGCAGAAAAACATGTCTACTCCTGCAGTCAGGGTTCGTAGAGATTGAAGCCAGAGCGTGCACTTGGACACGCAATATTCCTGGAATAACTTTGAATAACGACAGATGCGTTCCCCCTGTTACTGTGACTCACGGTCACGTCCCTCTCGCCTGCGAGCGGAGGAACAACAGGTGATGGGGACAGCGAGAACACCGCAAGGGCAAGGCGCATTTATACAGGACGGGAGGGAGGGGGTGTGATTGGGGGGGGGGATAGATGGGGAACAGTGGTGTGGGCGAGATGGACGCGGATTGCAGAGGCACCACTGGAGTATCGCTGAGTGGACGGTGGAGACAGCAGGGACTGCGCATACGAGTGGGACATTTCGGCTAGTAGAGAAGACGGAGGTGGCGGAAACAGTGAGGATAGTGTGAACAAAAGAGGGTGGGGAAAAGGTAATGTATAGGAAACGACAGGTAATGTATGGGAGGCAGTTAGGACAGCGCAGAAATTGGGAATTACGAGGATACTTGGGACAGCATTGTTAACAGTGCTGAAGAGAAAAGAAGTAGCTGACACTGTACTGTAGGTGCAGAGGGAAAATACTCAGTGAGGACTGTGGAGGAGAGCCGGAGCCGATGTGGTAGCGCACAGGGTAGGAGAATTGGGAACTGTAATCGTAGTTGGATCGAGAGCAAGGAAGGGACAGTGCACAAGGTGAGAATAGTAGGACAAGATGGTAGGCGAGAGCAGTTTCAATAACTGATACCGCTGGTTAGCGAAGATCGAAAGATGAGAGGTTGGGGAAAGTAGCTGGAATAGTGCGGTGGAAGGAAATAGGAATGTGGTGATGTTTGTGCAGACGGAGGTGTTACTGGGGAAGGCGAGAGTTGTGAAACAGAAGAGATACTTGTGACGGCAACGATTACGAAGAAGGTTGGGACAATGGAGGAAGAGGAAATAAAGACCGGGGCGAACTGGAAACAACGAAGATTATATGATTTTTTATTGAGTTATTGAATTTGTAGAAGAACTGACGAAATTTTAATATGGATAATACAAAAATATAATTTATTAATATGGATAATATCAATATGTCAATACTTATCACTCAAGACAATCTTATATTCTAATTTCTTTAAACATAAATCCTCTACGAAAAAGCATTCTTTTTTATATACTCTGCGCATATTCCACAACTGATTAGGTTTTAATTCCTTACTACGATTTTATATCCCTAGCCTTTTCGGGCATACCCAAGATGATTTCTTTTTAATGAGTGGATGGTAGTAATGATTATAACACGATTTGAATGGTGATGGCGCATTGGTGCAGCGGGAGTTGCGGAAAACGGGAAAACCCCGAGAAACCCTACCGCAAAAGCGTTTTGCCTACCATAAATTTCCCATGAATGGACCGTGACTTGAACCACGATATTTATTAATTCCACGTCACAAAACAGTTAAAAACTGTGATTTCATGCATATATGTCCTATGTCGTATACATATTATGTTAAATTAAACAAACGGGTAGCAACTAGCGCTTTGGCAGGAATTCATAAGAAACGATTCCCTCCTGTGCAATGAAAACTATTGGCAACTCATCTGCATGCAAATCACCTACAGATTTAGGCTCTTAACCCACATTATTTTATTATTATTATTATTATTATTATTATTATTATTATTATTATTGTTATTACTATAGTATCTGTCATTTATGACCACGCTAAACAATATCATCCGAGCCCCGGCCATATTTATCCCAGAGAGATTAACGGGCGTCATTGTGGGGATTAGCATTTCGGTCGTATCCCCTGGAAAGACAAGGTGGTTACGTCTTGAATTATGAAATATGGAGTGATAGAATTATGATGATGATGATGATGAGGGGTGAAGGGAAAGTCACAAACACGACCATCCTACTCAGCACGCGAACCTGCAGCTGCCTCGGCGCAGATGCCTGCCGCAACTGTCTGCGCCACGGCGACCGGCATATTATTTCCGTTTTATTTTGTTGTTTTTTCCGCGAATTGGTCATCTATGGACCATTGGGTCTGTATTATATTATTATTATTATTATTATTATTATTATTATTATTGTTATTACTATAGTATCTGTCATTTATGACCACGCTAAACAATATCATCCGAGCCCCGGCCATATTTATCCCAGAGAGATTAACGGGCGTCATTGTGGGGATTAGCATTTCGGTCGTATCCCCTGGAAAGACAAGGTGGTTACGTCTTGAATTATGAAATATGGAGTGATAGAATGATGATGATGATGATGATGATGATGAGGGGTGAAGGGAAAGTCACAAACACGACCATCCTACTCAGCACGCGAACCTGCAGCTGCCTCGGCGCAGATGCCTGCCGCAACTGTCTGCGCCACGGCGACCGGCATATTATTTCCGTTTTATTTTGTTGTTTTTTCCGCGAATTGGTCATCTATGGACCATTGGGTCTGTATTATATTATTATTATTATTATTATTATTATTATTATTATTATTGTTATTACTATAGTATCTGTCATTTATGACCACGCTAAACAATATCATCCGAGCCCCGGCCATATTTATCCCAGAGAGATTAACGGGCGTCATTGTGGGGATTAGCATTTCGGTCGTATCCCCTGGAAAGACAAGGTGGTTACGTCTTGAATTATGAAATATGGAGTGATAGAATGATGATGATGATGATGATGAGGGGTGAAGGGAAAGTCACAAACACGACCATCCTACTCAGCACGCGAACCTGCAGCTGCCTCGGCGCAGATGCCTGCCGCAACTGTCTGCGCCACGGCGACCGGCATATTATTTCCGTTTTATTTTGTTGTTTTCCGCGAATTGGTCATCTATGGACCATTGGGTCTGTTATTTTATTATTATTATTATTATTATTATTATTATTATTATTATTATTGTTATTACTATAGTATCTGTCATTTATGACCACGCTAAACAATATCATCCGAGCCCCGGCCATATTTATCCCAGAGAGATTAACGGGCGTCATTGTGGGGATTAGCATTTCGGTCGTATCCCCTGGAAAGACAAGGTGGTTACGTCTTGAATTATGAAATATGGAGTGATAGAATTATGATGATGATGATGATGAGGGGTGAAGGGAAAGTCACAAACACGACCATCCTACTCAGCACGCGAACCTGCAGCTGCCTCGGCGCAGATGCCTGCCGCAACTGTCTGCGCCACGGCGACCGGCATATTATTTCCGTTTTATTTTGTTGTTTTTTCCGCGAATTGGTCATCTATGGACCATTGGGTCTGTATTATATTATTATTATTATTATTATTATTATTATTATTATTGTTATTACTATAGTATCTGTCATTTATGACCACGCTAAACAATATCATCCGAGCCCCGGCCATATTTATCCCAGAGAGATTAACGGGCGTCATTGTGGGGATTAGCATTTCGGTCGTATCCCCTGGAAAGACAAGGTGGTTACGTCTTGAATTATGAAATATGGAGTGATAGAATGATGATGATGATGATGATGATGATGAGGGGTGAAGGGAAAGTCACAAACACGACCATCCTACTCAGCACGCGAACCTGCAGCTGCCTCGGCGCAGATGCCTGCCGCAACTGTCTGCGCCACGGCGACCGGCATATTATTTCCGTTTTATTTTGTTGTTTTTTCCGCGAATTGGTCATCTATGGACCATTGGGTCTGTATTATATTATTATTATTATTATTATTATTATTATTATTATTATTATTATTATTATATTATTGTTATTGTCATCATCATCCTCGTATACTATAATCGTTAATATCGTTGAAAGCAAAAGGTGGAAACTGGGAGGTCAGACCAACACAACAATGATCACCTCTAACAGATAGGATCACCAGGCACGGGGAGTAGCAGAAAATCGAGAGCAGAATCAAGCGGAAGTCGTCTCACACAGCTCGGTCATCCGGTCATTCCCCACCCTGGCCATTCAGAACATCCGCGTGTGACGCCGCGCCGTACAGCGTGCGTGCTCTGGTCCACGGGATACCCTCCCTCTCCTCCTCCCCTCCAACTCCTTGGAAGCGCCTTTAGTCAGCGCGGGAGGCGAGCCGAAGGAGCGCGGGCGGAGGCTGCCCTGCTCCTCTCCTCTCCGCTTCCGTCGCCGCCGCCGCCGCTTCTGAATCACACGCGACCTTTAGCGGCGGCTTCCGCGTCACTGCAGGAATGCGCGGAAGCGCGCGAAAATTGCTCACCACATCCTGCGCTCGGAGGAAGCGCGGGAGGCTTCGACCATGACGAGTTAAGTCAACACGCCGCGTTGGAAAAATTAATCCATTTTCTGCTCCTCGGAAATTAAATCCATTTTCAATATGTCGTAAGAGAAAATCTTAAAATGTTCTGACACGTAACTTTTATTTACGTTGTATTATTACACAAATTTGGCTACTATTAACTGGAAAACGTTTCGTTATAATGTTTGAATGGACTGCAATGTCGCTCTCTTGGTAACATTCTTTCTTTTTTTAACTGCCAACCACGTTGCTTCGGCCTCGTTACCAAAAAGTCTACGTTGTTAGAGGCTTCGTAACTCCTCCTTGAAAATTCACGACGTATGGATTGGATGGTTGGTTGTTAGTGATTTCGGGCGCTTCAACTACTGAGGTCATTAGTCCCAAAAGTGTAAAACATGTGTTTCTTTTCCTCGGGAGGTGGTGTGATCTTCCTCCGCTGGATGGAGAGATCCTGCGCCAACCTACCGTCGGCTAGCAGGGTTTCCCTCAACCAGGTTTCTTCCACATCGGGACTAGCTCTAAGCTCCCAACCTGTTTCCCAGTACGTATGATAGTGTAATGGATGTTAGTGTAAGTGTATGTAAGGGGTGAGGATAGGATAAGGAACTGAAAGGAAAGATCGCGCGTGGTCCGTTTGTTAAGGCACTTCTCCTGCATTCGCCCGGTGTTGATCGGAGAGTCAACGGAAAACTACCGATCAGAGCAGCTGGCCGCTAGAATTCTCTTCCAGACAGCGACTGAATTCGACCTAGAAGACAAACGTGTCGAGAATCTTGCCACTGTCGGGATTCGAATCTAGAACCTCCCGGTCAGAGGCACTGCAGTGATATCAGTTGATGCATTGAGCCATCTTTCCCAGTCGATATATAAATATGTATTAGTTCCGAATCCGCAAGTGAAGCTTCCTAGATCCGAAGTTTCTAGATTCAAGTCTCGACGCTGATGGATTGATTGATTACTGATTTCCGGCGTGTTAACTGCTAAGGGGGCACCGCCCCAGCTGGGACAAGCTCTAAGCTACCGTCCGCTCTCCCGGCATGTAGGGCATGTATGTGTGTGTGTTTAAGTTGGTGCGAGGACAGGACAAGGGAGGGGGAAGGAATGATCTCGCGCAATCCATAAACCGTTTGTTAGGTTACTGTTCCCTTCGCATGGTGTTGAACGGATAAACTATAGAAAACTGCCAATTAGAGAAACCGACTGCTAGATTGAGTCTCCAGACAGCAGCTGTATTCGACCTAGCTATGTAACTAGTGTCGGCACTGATGTACACACAGTAAGTATACATATGAGTCCAAATCCACAACCCGGATGAAAATTCCCGTCGGCTGTTCTCATCGTTCGTTTTCGTGGTTTCCTGCGGTGAATTACAGGAAAATGGCCGAAAAGTACTAAAGGAATGTACCACGGTCCCAGTGTGATACTTCCTTCCTCATCTCGTACCTACTTCCATCGAAAAGGTTAAGCGATGGGAGCTCTCCTTTCCGTAGTGCGTCTCCTAGTGTGAGGAAAGGAATAAGAAGAAATTGAAGAATCTACACCCATTCATCTAATATTAATTCATTCACAAATAACATAATAAAACAAATTCTCATGGGTTTCGGATAGATGATGATATTATCCATTGGAATTCAAACAATGACGGCGAACTCTAGAATCATAAATCAGTTCATAAGAAATGGCCGAAAAATAACGGAACCAGTATAAGTATCAATGAATCGTGAATATATCTTTACATCCCTTCTACGTGAAAACTACAATAACCTGGTAAATAAATGATGTGAGTCGTTAGCCGTACGTTCTTGTGTCAAACAGTCCTCGTCTCAGACGCTTCCCCTCTAACCGCCGAGTCCTGGACGTGATGGGAGGGAAGAAAATGACTTTTGTTGTCTCTTGCATTTCTTCGATTTCGTTAAATTGTCATTTCAATATTAAAAATAAGAGAACTCTTTTTAACTCAGCTTTCTTCTCTATCTCCAAATTATAAGTTTCCAGATCTAAGTTTCTCAATAGGAGAAAAACAGTATATCATTGTTATCTTACTGTGGCATTGCATTATTTTCTTGGGAGTAAATACAGGCAAAACAGGAATTGTCCTGTGGTGTAAGATTTAGGAACTTGTCTATGCCAGCGCTGACTAGCGCACCAATAAGACACACACAAAAAACGTTGTCCGACCCAAAGACTTGACGTATGTTTCTTTATGTATTTTGTCGTGCTGAATCCGAATCTGAACCCAGAATCGTGCCTTCACCTTCCAATTTCTTTTAAATAGCGAAAAGCCATCGTGAAATTGTAAAATTGAGGGTGAGTTTTTGCGATTTAAAAACCTGGAGGGTGGCGGCGCAATTCTACCTTCAGTTACGGAATTAGTGCATCAACATACATAGATAAATCTGTCGTCTTCGGGTCTGACAATTTTGTTGTGTGTGCCTGTGTAATTAAACCACGAAACTGCGTAACTTTTTTTTTTTTTGAAAAGTTGAAGATTATTCCAGACATACTTCAGTACTCTTAGGCCGTCTCGTATGTTTTTATCTCCACAGTACGAAAAATTGCGGATCAAGATTTCTGGCGCTGAGCTGCCTCATTTGCTTACGTGTAACGTCCGCATAACGACAATGACGGCGCCGAACCGCCCACCATCCTTGTCCTTCAAGGACTCGTCGCGAGAAACAGAATGACTGAATGAGGAAGTATGCAGGGGTCATGAAAGATGTCACCCGCCGAACAATGCGCCCATCATTACGAGTTCCTCCAACGGCATAGCAAGTACAGGGCAATTCATATCTGACTGAAGAGAATGAGGGAGAGAAAGGAGTGCATAGAAATGAAGATCAAAAGAAATACAGGAAAGCAGAGAGAATAATACCTAATAATAATGGTAATAATAATAATAATAATAACCATAATAACGATAATAATAACCATAATAATAAAAAGAAGAAGAAGAATATACAAACTATCATAGCCTATCAAATGTCGTCCTTCAAATCTTGCTTAACACTCCTATCAAACAATATTACTGTTGTTATCGATGTATTAACGATTTTCTATGACAAATAATTAATTCAGAGCGTGATGTTCCACGAGGCAAATGAATTCATAATTAGTAACTCACAATTTACTCAGAAGATATTCTCTTAATTCATAATTTGAAAATTGAAATGTTATAATCTCTAATGAATATGAATATGGTCAAATATATAAGTAGCCATCAATGTTCAACTGAATAATCTATTTATCGACAAAAGCTTTTGGTGTCTTTTCATCCTAATACATCTACTAATCGAACTAATCGAACTCATCGGACTCCATTTCATTAAGAAGTTTCCCAATTATTTTCCTCAGATGTTCAGTTATTTCTAGTACCCCTACGTTTAAACTCTGATCGTTCAACTACTTCTGGCAAGTAATGGAATATTCTACAGCTCAGCATCACAGGTCTAGCTTGGCCTACCGGGAACCCTTGGCTGCAGGTGCACGCGCGTTCAGGAATGTCGCCTCGGCACGCTGCCACGGTGATCCGCCCGGTGACGAGATAAGGACCGCGCCACGGCCCGCCGCATCCCGCCATTGGATCGAGAGGAGCTGGGGGGGGGGAGGAAGGCTTGACTTCATCGGCTATCTCTTCGTTCCATCGTCTGCTTACATTACGCTTTCCAGCAACACTTGGAATTCCGTAAACTTCACTTGTGAGATTGCTTTCGTACTTATTTCATGTATTCTTCGAGAAACCAACTGGGTATTTTTTTCTGTTGCTTTCGTAAACTTAGCACCACTAGTACGAAAAATATCTGTATTTCCTTTCGGCAGTTGGAGATCATATTAAAGGTAATATTTATCGATTACATTTACTTCGAATTAATATTGAAAAATATGAAGAGGCTCGATATTTACAAAAACTGTCAAATTGTACAATAAAATGTATTTAAAGAGAGACCATAGCTCCTTTAACTTGAGAGTCGGTCTCTGAATGTTGTTCAATCTGGGGGAAGGCGTGCTAGTGGAATACCTTTCGCTGACGCCTTCTCCAGCTGGTGCCCGGGTTCGATCCAAAGCTACTCCGTGTGTGATTTTGGTGGACAAAGCGAGCTCTTGCCAGATTTTCTCGGCGTTCTCCAGTTTCCTTTGGCTCTCATTTCACCATTGCTCCATCACCATTTACCTCGTCATCTTTATCGTTATCATCTATATCCACTAGATCATCATATCTGAGCCTCAAAAAGCTCAGCAGTTGAAGGATCTCTATCACTCCAAAAAAATTCCATTAAATAAATCGTGCGATCTCCGAGAAAAATTTGCATACAATGTAAATCTCGTGGCGTCTCTGTTTAATGTCGTCCAATTTTATTCGAGTAAATTGTATATAATTGTACTTCTCTTGAAAATTTCATCTCATAATGCTTCAAATTCCAAATAGGGTGATACTTGACTTTAATTTCAAATAACATATCATTCTATATTAAATAAAATAATGTAAATGCCATCCAAAGAGGTGAAACAGTAGGTAACTGAAGTTGTATAAATAAGAAATGCTCAATTACGCGTGTAAGACCAAATTTCGAGAATTGCTCGTCGAGAACATCTTGCTCTCCCACCATTTCATTAACATTTTCTTCTGTTTCGTTAAAACTATTGAAAAGTTCAAGTATTAGGAATGATTGACGCAACATGGCAGAGAAGGAAGTGATGGCGGTCTTATCAATGATCAAGTGATATTTTACTTCATCGGCAATATATAGTTTCCATTAAAACTAAAAATTGCTGGAATTGGGATTATCGATTGCATTTGCATAACGATTTCGGAGGAATGCATGCAGTCATTTTCTCGATGGAAGTGATACATACAGGAACCGAAATGTCACGCACGTTGAGTGGTAAACCCAGCCACAAAACATGTTGTAGAATCGTGTTTGGGATCCAGAATCACCTGATCTTACAGGTCTCGTGATGTCATTAACTCCTTTCAGCAGAAAACGATTAAGCCTCCGTAAAAGATACAGACGTAATGGTTACTTTATTCGAAACAACTAGGCTTGCCAACATATCTTTGTACAGATATTAACTATAATAATAATAATAATAATAATAATAATAATAATAATAATAATAATAATAATAATAATAATGATAAAAAACTACAAGCAACAGAAATAAGATAACACCTGAGATACTTAATTCCAATTATAAGACACTAAATGGACCCGCGCGTTAATTACTCTCTTCGAAAATCATTTAAAAAGTGAAAAGAGCGTCATGCTGAACCCAAATATCAAAGCGTTTCTGACGACTTGTGCTACGAAGACCAAATACGAAATAGAACATCCAAAAAGATCTCATTGCGTGAATTACGGCATAAGCAATTGAATTTGTATTCCTTCTTGTACACGATACCCCGCTCTTAAGCGCCTAATACACATCGTTTCTGAGTTACGAACAATGGTAATAAATTGTCATGCGGGTTGCATGTGTACCTGCTGCTTCCCTTACATCATAATCTGCAAAATTCGATTGTTTCGTCTTAAATCTGTTTGATTGAAGGCTTAGCAATAGCATACTGACGCATTTTGGTATCAATTTTGCCTTATAAATTATACAATCGTTATATTTTCTTAGCGTATGTATTCTAGTATATAGCAGAGTGCGTCAACTGCTCTTGCAATTAGTCCCGTAAGAGTAGTGCATGATTTCATCACATGAGGTGGTGATGTTTTTCCCCCGCTGAATGGTGAGATCCTCCGCGGCCTATACGTCAGCATGCGAATTTTCCCTCATCCAGGTGTCTCCCACCAGCGCCGCACCGCCCCAGCCGGGACAAGCTCTCGACTGGTCTCCTGACATGTCTGGTAGTATAGTGCATGTCAGTGTAAGAGGGTGTAAATAAGGTGTGGGAACAAGGAATAGGAGGAATAGGACGATCGCGCGCGGTCCGTGGCCCGTTAGTTAGGATAATGCTATGGCGTTCACCTCGTATTGATCGGAGAATCCACGGAAAACTACAGATTACAGGAGCTGATCGCTAAACTACTTCTCTAGTGAGAGGCTGAATTCGGCCTAGCTATCTAGAGTCTAACTCACTTCTCCCACCGTCGGGACTCAAATCCTAGGACTACCAGGTCAGAGGCACTCAGTGATATCAATTGACACCATGAGCCACCTGAGCCAGTATACTTTTACGGCTGAGTTTACGTAAGTCGTTTTCCCTTCTTTTCCCTTTAATTTGTTTACGGAACAGATTTGAAACATCTGATATTGTACTAGTTACTGTCTCTTTATTTCCAAAAAATATTCGTTTCTTCCGCAAAGAGGACTGCTCTTCTGTTTTCAATCGCCGAGGGCATATCGTACACGAGTAGTATGAAGAATGTAGGCCCTAAAATCGAACCCTGTGGAACCCCATACGCAATTGGCAATGCTTTGGAAAGGTGAGTAAAAAGTGTTCCTATATTCTAGTTTGGTATTTCTACTAAGATAGTTGTGTAGGGTACGAACATAACTAATCTAGAGCAATACCACGAATTCCATACCAAGGTAGTTTTGAAAGTAAAATATTATCAACAACGTCAAATGCTTTTGAGATATCTATAAATATTCCAATTTGTGCTTCAGATTAATACTCGCATTACAACACAATTCATTACTGTCGGTTAAAGCTCACTCTTTTAACCCACGGTTAAACTGGTATATTTTATTCAATATTAACACACACTCTAGAAGTTGACCCTCAAATTTTCAGCAATATCGACTTATTTGTTTAAAATGACTTTCCTAGAAACTCACAACTTTTCTTCTTTATCTTACAACAAATCTACGACTAAGAAACCTTTCCGCCTTCATTTTGTAAACGGTGGTGATGCCATTCAAGAAGCCGTCTGGGGGTTTTCAGCTCAGCAGATGCAATCGCGTATCCGGTAGTGCGTTGATAAAATTTCGCAAAATTTCACGCTACACGAAGCGTGCGATTTTTAGCATGATCCTTCGAGTTACGCGGTGGTCAACCATGAAGAAGCCACACGGCACTCCGGAACGTCCGGACAGGAAACGATGTAAGTTGGAAGTGAATTTGCTGACTTGACGGAGGGAAAAATGTATCTGGAAAGAGCAGGAAATATGTAACTGGATATTCCCCAATTAAAACGAGAATGGAATTGTCATTTATGAAGTGTATAGGGATTTCCATAGAATCGTGTACGTGTTCAAGAGAAAACTTTCTCATTAGTTACCCTGTATAAACACAAGTTCTATTCTAATGTTATTAGCATTTCTCGTAATTTTTGCGAGAGCATTTCTCACGTTATTATCATTTCGAATTCTATTATTTTTCTCCAAGAATGATTGAATATCCATAGTAGTAATAAAGGCACGTAAGCTCTAATAATACTCTTTCAGTAGGCTTGAATAAAGTTAAAATACAATTAATAAGAAAATAAAATAAAAAACATATAGTAGAGTTCGTTAAAATTCCCGAAATTTTTGTTAATAACTTCCAATTCGAACAGAAATAGAAAAAAACTATTCCGCCTCCGGCCTTGTGAGAAATGGTTAGGCATTCGTTAGATATCCAGGACCTCGGAAAAAATCCACATACATTGAAACAGTTTCGATTTTGACTGGAAAATGCACAGTTGATGCACATACCGACTGAATTTTCCGACTCAATGTATCAATGATTACGACTGTACGGCTCTAAAGAAGAGGCCCCACACCATTTTCCATTCACGTGTTTCCTCATGGAACCGCAACTTTTGTGTATTCTTTGTATGTAACTATTATATGTACATTTGCTCTACTATTTATTCGTATTCGTGAAGACTGTTTTTATTAAAATATTTAATTTATTACAGTATTAAACTGTAGTATTTTATTTGTTGTTTATGAAATGTACATAATAATAGCATTTATGCAATTAGTTTATGATGTTAAGTTTTTTGCATGAGTACTTCTTTTGAAAAACTCACTCCTAACGAGCGACGTTAGGAGCGAGTTTTCAAATTTGTACGAATGCTATAAAGCAGTATTGTAAACGAATTGCATACGCTACGTTTTTGTGAGACACCGTTATAAATGTATAAGAGAAACAAACTTCATTTTGCGAAACAACTCTCTTATGACGCCTCGTGTTTTTGACATTGTGCGAGAAAACGGTGGTCAGCTGTTTATCGGTACCTCCCCGCGATTCTGTGGCTGCGATTGGCTAAATGTGTGATGATGCAATCATTCGTGCCGTAAAATGCTAATACGTCTTCATTCGTGCTGTAAAATGCCCTTTTATGAATGATTTCTTGCAACAGGAAAGGTCGTTTATAACGCTGGAACACAAAAATAGTAATGAACGGAACGAGTGTATAAAGAGGGGGATAATTGCACAAGTGGTATGTTCAAGAAAACGAGCGACGATAGGAGCGATACACATGTTACGTTCAATATTGTTTCGTTTCCATAATTTAAATTTTTTAATAATTAAAATTTATTTTTTAATAATTATTTAATAATTATTTTTTAATAATTAATTTTTTTAATAATTTAAATTTTTAATAATTT
The DNA here is from genome assembly GCA_011170035.1 of Teleogryllus occipitalis. NCBI lineage: Eukaryota > Metazoa > Arthropoda > Insecta > Orthoptera > Gryllidae > Teleogryllus > Teleogryllus occipitalis. The sequence continues at coordinate 28,516 of BLKR01000730.1, forward strand.
AAATTTTGAGAAATTCAAGCCCATTCGAGGCATGTGTTAGATGACGTCATATTGCTTCTGAAAAATATCTATTTTAGTGGGCGTTGCATTGTGTTTGCAAGAAATATTTGCAAATGGAAGGTACTGAGGATATTGCGGAAAAAATATTAGAAGCTGACAAAGTCATGAAAACATTACTTACCACGAGCAGTAAAGGCAGGTACAGAAAGAATTCAACGTGAATAAATATTGTGGAAAAAACTAGCCATTCTGACACAGTTTTGCTGTAACGTACATCTTAGATAAACACAACTGACGTTTACATTTTTTACATTCGTACTTCCAAGAAAAAATGTTTTACGCGTAAAACATTTCATTTATTCACGTTAAATATTTTATGTTGTTCCATAAGTCAGTGAGCATACCGTTTACTTCCCCAATTTCGTTTTATTTATTCGTTGTTTATATGTGATATACTTTTTTGTTCATGTCACGTGGTAGACTGTAAATACCTTGGCTACGTGTGTGTTATAGTTTCTTAATTAAATGATTTGGCTTCTTTTCTGATTGGTAGGAGTGCATAGTTAAATGCACGGTGGAATTTCAATTGCACGCGTGCTATTAACATAGAGATAGTCAACGATTTTTCATGGAATTAACGAGCATATTTAGTTAACTAAACAAAAAAGATATATAAAACGTATTATAAAACAAGTGCGTTGCACACAGTCAATTTTTTCTTAAAACTGTTTTGTACGCCCCCTGTGGGGAATTCTAAGTATTATTAACAGCCTATTTCAGCCTCTGGTCTTGCATTACGATTATTTCAAATGATCGTTGACAATTCCCAAGCGAAGGTACTTCGCACTCTGAAAGCACTCTTCCCTTGACTACTTATCGCCAACCTCTTTCATTTTGATGCTCGTATAGTCTATGGTCCTTCGAAGAAACTCATTTAATCTAACCTAATCTAGCCTAGTCTACGTCCAGTCGCAAATATGGTGCAGTTTGTTGTTGTTTGAGCGTCGCAATTCTCTCGCCTGTTGCATTGCTCTCGATGGTATTGGCGAATGCAGATTATTGCGTAAAAGTTTTGATGAAAACAGGACACGTTCCATTTTATTTTTTTATAAAACTGCCGCATGAAAACTAGATTTTGTAAAGTTTACCTTTCATGAATCGTTTTATAAAACAGTTTCGTAAAAAATATCAATGTGTACTACAGGCATTATTCTGTCTCACTAATCTTTTTGGATCAGTAGAAATAAAATAGTGTGGAGTTCTTATTGACTGGAGTGGTGGGACTTCCGGAGGTTTTGGACTCCCGCCAGATCCGGGAGACGTTGTTTGTGGTGGTTCAAACACACCGCTTCAATCATGTTCCACTCAATACTTCAAATCTGATATAAAAGACTAAATGAAAATAATTGAACACTTGATTCACTCGGATAATATTTAAGTTTTTTGATTTATGGTCCATGTGTAATAGTTTTCCGGTATACGATCCATAAATGAAAAGACGTAGTAGTGGTACTCTGCAAAGATGTGAGAAAATATTTTACAAAGCTCAAGAAAACGAGAGTAGTTCTCTCCTATGTCAGGCACGGTTGTAACTAGTTTTGTTGATAAATACATTTAAATTTAAAAAGCTAATAAAAAAAGAGAAGGATTGAAAATAACTGAAAGCAGAAGTTTCTGAGAATCCGGCTAAAGAGTGTAAAAGTAATTGAAATCTCAGAGCTATCTTACAGATTCATTTAAATTTCCTTTTAGTGAAAAAACATTTAATAACTATCTACATACTTTCCGGAAGCATTGTACATACGGTCTCATGTGTAAATCAATTTTTGACGTGGGAATCAAGAATAATATAAAGGTGATGCCGTGAGCAATTGAGCGTTTCTAAACGGCCGTTTCATTTGTTGTCAGATCAGATTCTCAATAGAATGAAAAGGCTGTTAGTCAAAACCCATCATTAAATTCCGAATACGTGAAATATCCGATTGGTGTGATTTGGAGTCTCGTTTCAAAATATTACGGAAAATTTTGAAATCCACGTCCTGCACCCTAAACGTCCAAAAATCTTTGAAAATAGTTTTGAAGTATTCATTACTTTATCTAAAACCTTTTTTACACGAACAGCAGAATAACAGCGAGAATGCTTCCATTGTTTAAAGAAAAATTACAGAAACACATTCATTTTGTTTTGTTTTCATTTACATACCACAGTACCGATGTCATAAAACCGCATAATTTCTGAGCATAGGTAATAATTTGTTTGACACTATTAACCTCTTGATTGATTCAATAGAAACCGGTTTCACAAGAATCTCGAATTGGCTGAAAAAGTGACACGTGTTTGAAATAATTCATTTATATATATGGATCAATATATCTTCTGTCAAGTAGATGCATATCGTCCACACTGGTAGCTCAATAAATATGAAGACAAAAATCGCCATTAAAAAATTGTTCGATTAAACAAATATGTATTCAACTGCATTATCGCAAGATATAAGGCTACAGAAATATAATGTGTGAAGATCATAATTTAAAACAACTTTTTATTTAAGTGAAGGAAAAACATCTTCAAATGCATTTTCTGGAAAATGACGCTTTTTTTAGTTATGACTACATGACATTCAATGAGTTTATAATGTCCTTTCACAGTGTATGTAATCTGCTGTTCTCATAATCAACTATCGGCAAACGTTAGGGGACATTAAGAAATTCTATAATGTATTCATCTTATCAAATATATTTGGTCTCCTGAATTTAAATTATTGCTAATTTGATAACATTTTACAAGGGATAATACTTGTAATTTTATGAATATATTACAAAAATTTAGTAACGGAAAGTGCACAATTGAATAGATACATTCGAGATAATAAATGATAAACAAAAGTTTTAAATTTTATTTTTCCATCTCGCACCAATTATGTTTTGTCTGTAGCCAAACAAAACAAAATACTTTGTTTCAAACAATTATTTAATCCCAGATTCATTACAACAAAACTTTTTTTTTACAATCGTTGCGTTTTCCCAATTTGCTGCACATTTTGTGCTTCAATACTTGCTGGCTGTTTCTTTTCCTTCCGCACGCTTCCGCGCGTTTGGTGTTTTTTTTACGTCAAAAAACAGTTAAAACTGCGTATGGCGTGCTATGGGGATAAGTAAATTATGTGCACGTTTTCAAAATTCTGTGATCCCTACACTAAGTCATATACTACTTGAATTTTTTAAAAAAGCTGCCATGTAATAAAATCTATTTTCAAGGATAAATAAGCAATAAATTTTAGTCTCTTATCCATGTTGTCCATCGGAATAATACTTCCTGCCGCGACAACATGGAAACGATAATTTGAAGAACTGTATTTCTCACTGAATTCTAGAAGACGTGCACAGATAATGAAGTTACATTTATGTCCAGAAGCAAAATAAGGGGCTATCTCAGCATTTGCTAAATGGATGGATCAGGGAAACTGGACGAAAAACCTGATCGAGATGGGGGTCATTGACCCAGAAGCTGCGATACAATACTTATTGTTTAGAATTATACAGTCCAATGGTAAAGAATACATTAATATCACTGTTAAAATTAATGTTACTTTCCTTGTGATGCTCGGTTTGCACGGGGCGGGCGAGGGATTCTCGGCGGGTAGCAACGGCGGGGCATCTGGGGGCGGGGCGTCTGGGGGCGTGGCTTCTGTCGGGCGGGGCGGGGGCGGCCGTGGACGAGGACAGAGCGGGGAGACGTAGGGAATTACGCCGGCCAAACGTCGACGGCCCCGCTGCCGCGCCGTCGAGGAGGAAGGTCGCCGCGCCGCGCCGACCAGACACTCCGGGCGAACTTCGCAACGCCGGCATGCGAATCGCTACCATCTCGCTGTACTACACGTAAGATTAAAGGTGTCCCTATAAGGGTGGTGTTTAATGCCAGTTATCGGACGGCAGTGTTGTCAGTGTTATCTGGCATGTGTAACAAAATACTGATGACACAGCCGGTATTAACTGGCAAGTATTTGTACATCATTAATATCACTGGCAATGTTAACTAGCAAGGGTTTGCACATCACTGATGGCACGGACAGTGTTAACTGACAAGTGTTTGGAGATCACTGATGAACTGAATGTTAACTGACTAGTGTATTACCATCATTGATAGCACTGACAGAGGGAACTGATAAGTCTTTGCACGTCACTGATGGCACTGACAGGGTGACTGACAAGTGTTTCTGCATTACTGACAGTTTGAACTCGCAAGTGCTCGCTGACCACTCACAACACTGTCGAGATACCTTAAGAAAGAAGAAAAGTTTTTTGACAACAAAGAAGTAGCAGAGTAGGCGTAATCAAGTTTTTCAAATGGGGAACCAGGGGTGGGGAGTGAGCAGACGTCGTGGGAAGGCATTCACGCGTGGGCCACGCTTCAAATCAATTCGCCAATCCCGGAACGAAAACTGCTGTACAATCAGATATTTCACGGTCTCAGAATGATAAGGTTATATCTGACATTTCTGACGGACAAATGTTTTCACTTTTTTGGATTCTGTAACGTCGTATCTACAAGATTTTAAATCTGTCTTTCAAATCAATCTTTTCGAAAACCTATAAACGAAGAGAGAGTTCCATTTGCATTTTTGCGCATCTTTATTACACACCTCGAACATCTAAAATGCTCTGTAAAATTTGCTCAGTCAAAGAGAACCGTGTCATCCTCAGGCCGCGATTTAATACAGACCGATGTGAAAGGAAATTTAAGAAATACATGACACGTGAAAAAGCCTCATCAGAAAAAAGGAGGGCAGAAATAAAGACATATACAAATAGGAGACAGAAAACCGCGGATAGAAAACGGCGAAAGTTGTAGAGTAAAAATGTTATATGCATAGCACATGCAGTGTAATATAGGCAATCTTCCCAGACGGTGTGTTTCAGAGATTCACCTGGTATTGATCGGCGAAATTACGGAAAACTAACGATGAGAGCAGCTGCTCGCCATGATTCAGACAGCAGCTAAATTCAACGTAGCTCTCTAGCTAGTGTCGAAAATTCGCCACCGTCAGGACACAAACCCTCGGACCTCCCGGTCAGAAACACTGCAATGACAGTATCTCTTGCGCTAAGCCATCTCGGTCGGTACTTGCTTCGGACCCATCGCACAGGTCCCTGATCGCCGTTGAAACGAAAGCATTGCGAATCTCGCGCACGGGCGCGGGAAGGGGAAGGGGTGCCTTGAAAGGAACCGACGACTCCTCGGACCGGTTCCAGTCCAAGGTCCCCGCCGCCCCCGCCGCCCGCCCTCACCATCCTCCCCCTCCCCTCCCCTCCCCCCGCGAGCCAGCCACGTAGGAATCCGCCGCTGCCCCTCCACGCGCCCGCCGCCGCCTCCGTGGATTCCCCAGCGCTCTAGTTATTTATACGGTGCACCTTTCTTATTACGCGCTCGTTTGGGGTATCCCCAGGACCCCGGTCGCGCTTGGAGGACCTCCAACGGACACGCCCTGCGCGCCCAGCGCCCGCCCCCACCGCCCCTCGCGTGCAGGGGGGGGGGAAGCGCTGCTTTGCGCTGCTCAGGCCAACTGACGTTTTTGTGATGTGAAATTGAGCACCGCCACACTCGGCATCGCTCTTGCGAACTGTATTCCACCAGCCATATGGGCTGGAACACCCATGTTGTTGTTAGGGCCTCGAAGTATCAGTCCAGTGCGTGCTGTTGGAGACTTGGATAGTTCTCATGAGTGATTTACATTGTACTAATAATCATTAACATCATCATCTTCATTCTAAAGGCAAAAATTGCCTTGCCGCAGCCGCTATGGCATTCTATTCTCCGCTGTTCCCTTCGTCTCTGAATAGTTTGTGAGGTGTTTTCCTATTCTGGTATAGTTACTAAAAGAACATTGTTACAAATCATATCGAAAAATCAGACGAAAATATGAATCCGTGAGAATTAAACTATCGATCTTAAAAATAATACGGAAAATACGGTCATAAAAAAATCGGTAAATAAAGTGCCAGTCATAAAAACCTAATTGCAAAGAACCCGCATTGTTGACATTCATCATGCTATTAATTGAACTTGAAATAAACTAAATTTTAATCATAGAGTTATGCATTCAAGTAATGTTTCTTAAAAAAGATTGTGTTTTCTTACATACTCATACTAGCTACATACCAAATGGATTTATATCATGCAAACATTCTCTAGTGGGCGCAATGACAAAAATAATTGAGAAAAAATAGCTCCGAAACTACTTACCTAACGTTCAGTGAAATGAATGCGAATCACTTCTTCGTGTTACTCGCCGACACCAATTTGGTTTTGACATCAATGAGTGTCCACAAAAACATTCACATAACTGAATAGGACATACACAAGCCGATACATCGTGATCACCACATCGGGCATTGTGTGCAACAAATGTGAGATACACAGTGTGTGTGAAGCTTAGCGTGGGTCGTGCTGCACAACTGTGTCCAGTACAACATGAAGCAAAATGATACAGGGGGCGTTCATGCACTAGGTGCACCACTCCGTACAATCCGAACGTTGTAAATAATTGTTTTAAAAGTGAAAACATATTTACACTAGAACCTTTTGACCACTTCTAAGAACCCCTGGAAGGAAGTACAAGTATTCTCCAAGAATCAATAGGACATCTAAAAAGGTTTCTGGTGTCAATTACGGTACTATAAAAATAAATTTCATTTCCACAGGGACTTGGAAATCTAGTTTTAAATATATAAGACGGCACGTTTCCTGTTTATGCACGGTGGTGACGGGTGATACAATAACGTGTGTTACGGGTTGCATATGAGCCTATTGTTAACCTTTAATCATAATGTGCGAATTCATATTTTTTCATCTTCGATCTGTCAGAGGAAGAGATAGTGGTAATTCTACATTCAGAAGTAGCACATTTATATTTTTGTCGATGGTTTCGTCTAAATGGTACAAAGCCATAATCTTTTCTTGGCATATTATTTAGAAAGAGAATCGTCCAGAAAATGTTCTGTTACATTTTGTGAAGAATATCGGGATAAACATTATGACAGAGTGTAGAGCAACGATTAATTGATTGATTGATTGATTGATTTTTCGTGTTTCCGGGCGCGTCAACTGCTATGGTCATTAGTCCCGTTAGTGTAGTGTATGTTTTTTCTCGGGAGATGGCGGTGATCTTCCCCCGCCGGATGGCGAGATCCGGCGCCGACCTACCGTCGGCTAGTGGGGTTTCCCCCTAACCAGGACTCTCCCACCCGGCGGGCTTGCCCAGCCAGGACAAGCTCTAAGCTCCCGACCGGTCTCCCGGAATATATGGTAGTGTAGTGCATGTTAGTGTAAGTGTGTAAAGGGAAGGGATAGGACAAGGAAGAGGAAGGACTTGAATCGCGCGATTCGTGGCCCAGCATTGTTGGTACTGATCGGAGAAACCACGGAAAACTACCGATCAGAGCAGCCGAAACGCCACTTCAAGATTCTCCTCCAGATAGCGACTGAATTCGACCTGGCTAGGCTAGTGTCGAAAATCCTGCCCTTCGTCAAGGACTCGAACCTAGGACACTCCCGGTCATAGAGCAGCGAGCATGGGGCATCACTACGTTAAGCACATCTGCTTCTCTGTGTGCTATGCTGTACCGTGTGTGTTAACGTACTGAACAGCAGTTGCTGGCATTGAAAACTTCGTGTGTAGCGCTGTAGATCGTTACTACTCGAGTCTCTAGCTCTGCGTTTTGCGGTTTGGAGGAGACAGACAAAAAAGCATGCTACTCCGAATATGCATTGTGTTTCTGCGAATTTGCATTGCGTTATGCAGAGGTGACCCTCCCTTCCCCCCTCACGCAACTGATTGCAGCACTGAAACTGCACAAAAACTGCGCGTCAATGTTATGCAGTTACGTCAGTCGGGACGGCTATGACGAGGGGTGACATGGAACATTGAAAACTAACATTTTATCTCCGTGATTCCTAATCCAGGCATCTTTGTGATGAACGACGGTTCCTCTTCGTTCCTCACGGCAAGTGTCCTCTCGCTCTATCGCTTCTCCTACCATCTTTTTCCATCATTACACAATTGCAATTCAGTTAATTAGTTAGTTAGTTAATGCCTTATTTTACGTGGCGAGACTCGGGCCATCACGCCCGCCCTTCCGTCTAACCACGCAAATTTCGCTACGCTCCTTTCACCACCTAGCGGAGAAAGGAGGTATTATCTTGGGCGACGAAACAGGCGGATCTCAATTTTGCTCAGAGGCTTCTTTTAGGCAGTAAATCTGCTACATGGGACAACCGGCTTCACTTCCCCTCCGAAGGAAGGCGTACGAAAGATTTTTTCGCCCTTAACAATCCACGGATTCGATCGGGTTTGAACCCGCACACTCGGGTACAACAATCCGGTTCGCTGACCGTTATACCACCGAATCCACAATTCATCGTTGCCACCTACACGACAAAGTATTCACCATCCCTAAAAGTAAGTAATGCCACAGGTTCAAAAATTTATCATAAAAGATAAGTAAATAAAGAGATCTGCGTCCGTAGTTCATTGTTCGTAGTCCGACACACATCCGCCAGCAACAGGCACTCAATTTTGTGATGTCCCTTTTCTTTTGTTGGTAGATAAAACTCGGAGGGTGAATTAGAACGACGAACGAGAGTGATTAGTGCAGAGGTGATAGACAGTACCGAGAAATTTGTGTTGATTCTCTAGTATCACTGTAGTAGACAGCGCCTCGCGCAATATCTACCTCGGTGGTCTTTGAATGGTGCGGTCGGGGGAGTCGGAGTTCTGCAATTCACATCAATGGAATTTCTAGGACATGAAAAAGTGAGGTTTAGATACACTGGTGGCTTCCTGTTTGTAGTTCCGACAACCGCAACTGAAGCATCAGATACCAAGGGGCCTTACATATAAGTCCCAAGTCCTAGAAAATCAAATATACCAGACATAACCATTCCCTAAAAAAATAAATTATAAATTCTAGCGGCCCATTTTTCTCTGTTAAACCGATAATTTTGATTCACTATCCTGTCAATCTAATCATTAATCAAATCCATCTAATCCAAGCATCTAAGCTCTATAATAGCTCGAATCTAATATAAGTAACGTACCTAATGAAAGAAATAATATGCTAATTCAGATCATATATTCCTTTTAAAAATGTTAATTCACATATTTACATTCAATGTTTTTAAAAGGTATGATAATAAAGAAAATTTACATATATACATATACAAATATGACCGTATTCGATTATATTTGAGGGTCGAATTTAGATGTGGCAACACAATAAAAAGGACTTGTGTATTTTTTGGGCTAGTGTATTTACCTCAGGGTCAATCCATGTTAAATGGTCCAGAATTTAATTAATTGGTCACTCCACCATCTCGACAAAAATTCATATTTTGTACATAAATTTCCTTATGTTTTGGCTGTTCAAAAGCATCTTTGATTTATTTTTATTGTATCTGATTTACAAATGGCGGCCATTTTTGTTTTACGTCGTGCGCCATTTTTCGCGTTTGTAGAGGTTTACTCTTTTCAAAATTATTCAGTTCTGCGTTGTACTAGCATTCTAGAATAAAAGGTATTGGATTCAGTAAACTCTAGCCTAGAAATCAAATTATTACATACCTACCTTCTATGTTCTTATTTGAGAAATATTTGGAACTAAATCTATGGAACGGAAATGAACCAAGTTCGATTTTCAGAGAGTAATTTCCCAAACAAGGAATAGAACCTCAGCCTTAAATTTTTCTGTGCTTTTACATATAACAGTATAGTTACTTTTTGTTTTTATAATATCTTTGGTAAGAAACGAGCCCCTTAAAAATTACACCCTCTTAAAAATGGGAATTTTCGATTTTTTCCAAATGTTCAACTGTCATATCACGGTTGGGGGACCAGATAAAAATCTGAAAACTGCACACATAGTAGATCGCTATGATTCCAAGCGTCATTAAAAATTTCAACTTTCAGATTTAATTCAAAGTATTTTTTTAAAAAATCGTAAACTTTCGCAAAAAAAGGTTTTATTTCTACATTGAGGATACGTTGTGACAAGTATCCTATAATATCCCAAATATCCTAATGACAAGTATCCGTAATCATATTATTTTGAAGCTATTTTAAGCTAAAATCTATTTTGATTTAAAATAATTAATTATACTTTATTATTAATAAACATAAAAGTAGCGTGATCTATTTTGAAAATTACTTTACTTTCAAACAAACTTACGTCTTGACATCTACATTTGTAATTAAAAATATGGTCATTTTGATGTCAACAGCTGAACCGAAAAATAGATTTTAGATTTTAGCTTTAAGTTCCCGAAAAGAGCCCTGCTCACTTTCCACGGTCAAGACACGAGCGTCAAGGCTGCGCCGCGCCGGTAGGAAAACAATCGCGATCGTCGTTTTTAGTTGCACGTCACAGGTTCATCAAGTTTGAGTGTCACACTGAATTTTCGAAAATTGCAAAACAATCCGAGAAAGTACGTTCTTTTGTAGTGCCTCTACCTATTTAAAGGTTCTGAACACTTTTATTGGTCCCTTGAAGCATTTGCGGCGATAAAATGCGCTCAAATCTTAACTAGTCCTTTTAAACATTTCGAACTTCCAAGGAACATATAAATAATTACACTGCGGTTTTCGTAACTCTATTGAATCTCTAATAGAAGAAAGCCACCATTTTTTTATCAGTAGAGTCTCTGGTAGTTCGTTGACTTCAAGGAGGTGATTTTGGAGATTGTCTGCAGCCACCGATTCAAATTCGTTACGTCCTATTAAAAATAAAAGGTTGTTAATTTTCAACAGCAAACCGTTTTCTCACCATCTTCTATAGAAGCAGGTGCAACCAGATTACCAAGAAATCGTGCCATCAACATAAAACGTTGAAGTGATAGGAGCATAGGAAATCAAGCAATTAGCATAATAATAGACTAATATTTTCATTACTACTCTGTGTTCACCGCAAGGTAATGTGATGTTCATCAGGCAATCTTTCTGCAAAATTCTCGAATCTAAAGTACCTTAAGGAAAATTATTATATTATAACGATTTGATAGCAGTTATACCTTAATAAGAAGTTCGTTAACAGGAAATGGTTTCTCGGTAAAAGTAATCATCTCTGATGTTCCGGTTCTCTTAGAATGCCTGCAAACCCCAAGCCCGTTGACCACATTCACCGCACGTCACCCAAAGGTCTTGCCAGTCACTGAACACTGTGGTTTTCATTAATTGATTGATTTATTAGTGATATCGGGCGCGTCAACGGCTAAAGGTCATTTGTCCCGTAAATATAGTGTACGTTTTTATCGCGTGATTTGGCGGTGTTCCCCCGCTGGATGGCGAGATCTATCCGTCGGCTAGCGGTTTTTTTTCAACCAGGTATCTCCCGCCAGCGGGGCAATGCCCCAGCTGGGACAAGCTCTTACCTCTCGACTGGTCTCCTAGTATGGTGATGTAAAGCATGTACGTACGTGTGTTATAAAGTGTAAGGATATGTCAAGGAAGAGGAAGGAATGATCGCGCCTGGTCCGTGGCCCGTTGGTTAGGGTACTCCTCCGGGATTCGCCTGGTGTTGATCGCAGAAACCATGTAAAATTACCGATCAGAGCAGCCGGTCGTTAGAATTCTCCAGACAGCAGCTGAATTCGACGTATCTCCCTAGCTAGTGTCGAAAATCCTTCCCACCGTCAGAACTGGAACTCTAGGACATCCTGCTCAGAGGCACTGCAGTGACAACATAATGCTGTGAGGCACCTTATACCGGTCTGAGCAATGTGGTTGCAAAAACTTCACAAATTTGATGAAAATTATGGGAAGAGTGTTTAATGCCTCACGTGAACGTCAGCAACATTAGACTGTTAGTCTACGATGGTTGTAACTGTGATTGTTGAAATAACAAAAGAGAAGATCACTGTGCTTTGTAGTATCAACCATTTACAACAAGCATGCCAAGATCGCGGGCGAGGTAACTAGCTTACTAGAGGTTATGACATTGCAGAGCAACTGGCGTGAGATTTAAAAGTATGGGTAGTAAAAATAGTTACTGAGTGGCAGTACATCTCTCGATATCTGGCCCTTATCAGACTTTTGGACACGTAAATCGACAGTCATTACCCCAGCTTTAACTATATTAATTCCCATTTCCTCTACTAAATAAAAAAAACATTCATTAAATGTAAATAATACATCATTCGGATTTCAAATTGTATATTGAAAGTGCAATTAAACATTCTTAATCGAAAGTATCTTGATTTTGTAACATTGTTTATAATAAATGAATTACCTTTCTATGTTCAGGTTAAAATGCACAACAGACTAAGATTCTTCTCTGTTGAAAGTGCTCTTCGCCAGTAAGCGAGAATTGTTAACTATAGAGACTTGTTAATGTATTGCACATTATTGTTATGAACAATAAATAAGTAAATGATTTAATACAACATAACAAGAAACGAATTCGCCTTTCAAATACATTCCTGTCTCTTGACAAAAATGTTCATACAAGGCATAATTTAAAAAGAAAATAAACATGAAGTAAAAAGAACAAAATAGTAGAGAATATTATCATAGCCGAGCTGCCAGGGGACAAGTGGTTCGAGCGGGCACGGTTTGACAGCCTTAAAAATAATGAACAATGTATGAAGAGTGTTTGATATTTAACTGGCAAATGAACAGCTCTTCTTTCTTTCGAGAAGTTGACATATTTCAAGGCGTGTTTCTAGAAATTCAAAGAAGATGAGAGAAGGAACGTCAGTTTCGTTCGTATCCAATGCATAATTCCCACTATACAATACTTGTTTTATTGTAGCACTATCCTTAAAAAAATGATCGACAAAACTTTCTTTATAATACCATTATTCCAACGATGCGATAGTTCTGCATCCTACGTTTTCTATTTAGATAGGTGCAAAATTGAAAGAATGTATCTTACAGTCTACGTGTAGAATGGAATACACAAATGAGCGTATATACAGAATTATATATTGTTTGTTTGTTTTTTGCCCCCATTAACTTGCAAAACACAAATAGAAACTCTTGTTGGAATTGGCTGGAATATCCATCCATAATAGCCGCATAGCCATGATCTTGCTCCTGCTGATTTCCATCTCTTTGGACTTCCCAAGGACTGTTTGCGGGGTCACCACTTCCCAAGTGAAAGGGATTTGAACTCTTTGGAGTAGAGATCGTCACTGAGAGCGATCGAGTCACTGCATTTGTCTATTTAGTCACATGAAACCACTACACGGTTCACCCCACTCACTTGGACGCAAATGATATTAAATTGATATTTAAATTCATCGCGTACTCATACGAATGATACTTATTAAAACGTTAATATTTTGCAGTCTGGTGGAAATTTCCATATTCAGCGTGTTCAGATCAGTTTAAAATATGTGAATGATGTCTTCAAAGACAATTTGTCCAAGGAACTCGACAATTTGGGCAAGGCGTATGAACTATTAAGCTGGAAAACTTTCTATTGATGGTACTTTGATCAGCTTTCTTGTTTTATACGACATTGAAACATTTTGTTTTCTACGGAACAAAGGTAGTAAAAACTATAACTGACTTTTTAAACTGCCCACAACGAATTAAAATTTATCCGAAAACATTTTTTGGTTAACAACCATATGTTCGTGATCTTTAAGACGCGACGAGGTCACAAGTTTGAAGTTTGTGGCTTAGAATCTATGCGAGCGTGTGACATGAACTTACGTTTTAAGGCCGTTTGGAAACCAGAGCCAACGACAATAGAGTGACTGATACAATTTTTTTTCACTTTATTGCTGAAAACAAAATAGCTGTGTAATAAGTGACAAGAAAATTGTTTAAATTAAGTTATTAAATATTTCATTCAGTCGCAGTACTTTGATACTTTACACAAGTACTTCTATGAATTACACATACGTATTTTTCTCAAAATTACAAACGAATTAATATGTTTTAAAAGCCCTCTCGAAAAAGTTAATGTTGGGTTATCAAAGGTAAATGTTGGTAGGTTTATCAAAGGTAATGCTGACTGAAAATAAAACAACCTTAAGTGCCCTGAATTTTATCGCGATATTTTCCCAAATTTATCTGGGAATTCCCAAAGTTTGTTTTTTATGAACGTTTTCCAACAGTCAAATGACTAAAAATGTTTCCTACTCTTATCTCAAAACACACTTCAGAATCAGCATTATACATTATAGAGTGCAGACTTTCTCTCAATCAGGCTATAAAACAATGGGCAAAATCTTAGCAATAATACCTCGATGATAATTAGTCTCTGGTTGACTTCTACTGAAAATTTTTAAACTTTACTAAACACTATACTTCTTTCATCAGTGGTATAGTCTAGGAACCACATACCTCAAAAAGACTATTGATTGGATGATTTAATTAGTTTATATACAATTACGTAAGAAAATGTTTATCGGAATTTCAAAGATTACACGGTGGTAATTCAGAAATTACTAAATGTTTTCTGTTTTGCTTCTATTTATTTATTTATTTATTTTACGTCAACAAACAGTTGAAACTGCGTATGACGTGCTATGGGGGAGAAGTGACACGTGCTATGGGGGAGGGTTCTGTGCACATTTTCAAAATTCTGTGATCCCTACTCTAAGATATCTATTCTATTTAGACATCTCTGATTTTCAAGAAAAAAGTTTTAACTTACTATCTGTGTTGCCAAAATTGGGACCGGTATTAAATGAGGTAGTCAGCTTCGCAATTTAATACCGCAGAATCATCACAATCTGCGAAAGATGATATCCGGTGCAGTTTTCCTCGTAGTTGCCGCCTGAAATACACACCGTCACTGCCAATGACACGCCTAGGTAAACACTCGACGAAACGCGCTACATGAGGTCCCATTTCGACGCGACGCCACCAGCAAAACAAGCTAAACACTAAGCGAGTGTCACTACAACTTGCAGGTTAAAATGTTGGCGACTCGGGTCGCACACGCAGAATGCGTGAATTTGCACGTTCAACCAGCAAGAGCCGCTGCCTTGAGCACATAGATTCTCCTGAGAACACAACTTGCAACTTACAGTTAGAAAAAAGTGACTTCAAATTACATTTTACTATAAGAGTTTCATTCATTTACATTTCATAGAAGAAAGACTCTTGAAACACAGCATCATTTTTAAGTCGTACTATTAAATCATACCTCTTATTGGCATTAAATGTAATCTTAGTCAGGAAGCGCAGTGATCTTGGTACCATTAACGTCGCTTGAATAAGTACTCATACAAGTTTTTTTTTTTTTCAAGCTTAATAGAAATGTTGGCAACAATTATTCCTTATTAAATTATGAGAGAGAATACATTGTGGAACGATTTTTCGACACCAAAACTCGTATTGTGGGTCGTTGATGCCGAAAATCAGGATAATTCTTGTTCATATCGGTAGTATATAACTTTCTCTAACACATTCTATACGCAGAAGCTACGTTTTGTAAGTCCTTTATACAGAAAATGGGTTTACGAAAACGTCCTTCTGTGGGTCTGTCCATCTGTCCGAAACCTCTTTTCAAACTTTTTTTTTGGGGGGGAGGGTACTTTCATGAAGCTTTAACACTTTCGAATCGTTTTCAATAATGGCTCCAATTTCTTTATCCTTTCTTTTTTTATAGAGCAAAGTGCGCCACGTATAATGCCAGTACATATTAGGTCTATATTCATGAATTTCTGAATTTTCCGTCATTTACTCACAAACTTTGCTTGTAAGTTATCTTCTGTATATATCGGCAGCCCACCCACTTTGGGGCGAGTGAACGCTTCAGAAAAACCTTTCCGGATGCATTTTAAACCTGAACTTCTTATGCAGCAGTCAGGTGGCGGCTTTATTTGATGTCACCCCCTAAATGATCCGCGGGGAACCACCGCCGGCCCCGCCCATGGCCTGCTAATACAAAAGGCGGGGCGCTGGGAGTCGGAAGGTGGTTCACCCGCCGGGGAGCGAGGCATCGGGAGGCGAAAAACAAAAGTACGCGTGCGGAGCATGACGGAGCACAACGTGAACAAACCGCTCTGTTGATTGCTGTCGAATGCCCGGCCGACGCCACATCGTTCGCTCATGTCCTCCTTTAAAACTGAAATGTAGCATTTTAGCCCTGAAGAAGGATACAAAGGTGAAGAAAACGAGCCTGCGTAACGACGTATCCCGGGCGGCCGCCAGCAAGTAAGTTTCCGGGCATGGTAGGGATGCACTGCTACTGAAAGGCGTCGTTCCGGAACTGGTATTTGTGACCCAAGAGAGAGATTAAGATTCGCTCCATGTGAAAAGTTACGTCAGAGGATTAGAATCGTGCACCAGCTGAGCGAAAATGAGATGTGGTTAGGAATTGGCGGAGAATTTAATTTCAAAGAGTAACTAGCCAAGATTTACATGCCTCAAGTACAACATGGTTGGATTCTGTGTCCTTCGAAAGTGCATACACCATCACCGGGATCGAGCCTGTGCCGTTTAGGTTACGAGACAAGTAAGATTTTTTGAAACGCTCGTCAGCAGCCCAGTTTCCAGCGACATCCACGTCGTGTGAATACAACGTACCTTGTGACATTGTTAGACGACAGTGAGAAGAAATTTGGCTCTGCCCCGTAATGATTGGTATAATAAAAATAATATATATTCAATGAACCAACTTGAGAACTCGTGGCTTCCACCTGAGAAAACGCCCTTCGCGTTCTGGAAATACCAGTCAGAGAGACGACAGTTCCGAGTTGAGAGGAGATGGAGAATATTAGCAAAATTTCTCAGTGCCCCCTCCGGCGCTTCACCCCCCCTCCGATATAATGGGAGGAACATGATAGAGCTGCAGTACACACATACGCACGCGCGCACACACGCGCACACACACACACGCACAAACTCGTACATCCATGCTCGCGCGCATGTACCTGTATATGCATCCGTACACACGCATATGTGTTCTCACTTGCGTTCACATTCACGCAACCACACGCGTGCACACGCACTCAAGCGCGCGCGCATGCACACAAACACACACACACACACACACACACACACACACACACACACACACACACACACATACATACAAATTTAGGTAAAGCTTAAGTTACACAAAAAGTTATTAAAAAATACATAAAAAAATAAATTTAAGAAAATATAAGATAAATCAATAAATTGTAGATAAACGCACCGAAGATACAAGTTTTACCTTAAAAAGCAGGGAGAAGGCAAAAAAAAAGTTATATTTTGCAGGTGGTCACATTAATCTGGCCAGGGACTGTACATATCGCGTTCTGTTGCAGGTTTCCTATGTGCGCCAGGCGAGCGTCGCTAGCAGGTGGAGATGGGCCCTCCCTTGCACCCAGTGCAGGACCCCGGTCGCCGCCTGCCCTCGAAGCATGCCGTGGCAGGTAAGGCATGTAATGTGAATATCTTAATAGGTGACGGAACTGGCGAGGTATAAAAATTATGTGAACAAAATAGAGCGTATGAAGGAACACGGAACTGCTACAACGAATCAGCGCGTGACACAAATTCATCAAACTTTAATCAACGACATGTTAATGAAATTAAATCATCTTTGGGTGAATTGATAGTAAACCTTATTAAAATAAATACTTTCGCAAGGGCGAAAAGTAAAAAAAAAATAAATGTGCTCGAATGTATTAATTTACAAGAAAGTGAATGTTACCCATGACATCTAATTTTTGCGATTAAAATTTTTTCTAAGAGTATCACATGAATTAGGAACAAAGGAGTTTCGACAGTAAAGTCAAAGTTATCATACAAATAAATCATAATGGTCATGAAATAAGGGTCTCACAAAAGCGACGTACATGCTTTCAGGAACGTTAAAAAAACGATTGTGAGAGGTTTAGTATCGTGCACCGGATCGACTTCACCTTGGGAGATGCCTGTCGTACTCACTGAATGGGAAACTAAATGAGAGTTGCGCGTCGTCTCGGATGAGCGGAAAGCGAAATGTAATCTTATCATGTCGGATCTATAAAGCAACGAAGTCAGACAACAGCCGGCAAGTTTTTTGAATCGCTGGGAATTAATTATTCATGAAAAAGTTATTGAATATGACCCGAGTAACGATCTTAGTAAGTCTGTAGGTTGCCACTCAGAGTAATTCATGGTCATTTCTAACCAATTATCATCAATAATAATCAACCGTTGAAGTTGCAGATAAAACAGTTCGCGCTTTCGTAATTCACTCGTAAATTCAAGGGGCGTTTTCATTTCATTTCCTTGTGAACAATATTAATACTATACGAAATAAAAATTAATCTGATTGACTCGTAAACTGAATATGACAGTTTAATTACAAGGCAGAAAATGCATAAGAATAATATTAAATGGACAATTATCCGTCGATCAAAATCAATCTAGGCAGTTTCCAGGTTGACTTTGAGCGACACTGATTACTTAATACGTTATTCACGTTGCACATCTTAGAATGGTGCTGACAGTAGGCCCTCAGGTTTGACGACTCAAAGATTAAAACATATTTTAAATTGCACACACATTCTTCGATTATTTTAATGTGCACTGTAAAGGAAAATAGGTGTAAGTATTCCTATTCGCGTCTTTTCTACACCATCAGTGTCTTCAGGACGGTCCCCACCGGCTATGGGGAAACTCATGATGAAATCGCCTAGGCACTTTCCCAGTCGTAACGACAGCGACCGCGTGCTCGTGAGTGTCAATCACAGTACCTGCTTTCTTCGTATCAATGTGCCTCGTCAGCCCATCGATTCTTGCACAATATGGTGGTAAGTCCGTTGCTTCGCTCAACTTGTTTACTTCACATTCACACTAATTACTGCACAACGGAAAGGTATAGGGGAAGAATTAAGGTGAAAGGGTGATATATGGTTTGCTGGGAATACCCACAGTGCGGCAACACTACTGTTAAAAACATTCATGGCTTACGCGGAATTCGAACTCGCAGCCTTGGCGTATTTCGGGGCACTGGCGCAAGGTCTTGCGCCTCCAGGCCAGCTGGTGAAACAATAGTTTTTAAGCAGACTATCATTACTCCCGTAATGCACTGAACTGTTTCACTCTCCGCTTTAGTCTACCAGAACGGTTACGTTCGTATCAACTTCGCATTTCAATTATGGTTGGAGTAAAATTAAATGTCTCCGACGTAACATACATTCGGTTCAGAAGAAATTTCGTCCATTGCGATTGAATGCCTTCTTACGTCAGGATCGCGGCCCGTCCGATTGATTGATTAGTGATTCTGGCACGTAAACTGCTACGGTCATTAGTCCCGTAAGAGTAGTGCATGATTTTATCGCGTGGGGTGGTGGTGGTGGCGACCTTCCACCGCTGGATGACGAGATCCGGCGCTGACCTACTTGTGGGGCTTTTCCCCAACCAGGTATCTCCCACCAGCGTGGCATCGCCCCAACCAGCACAACCTCAATGCTCCTGACTGGTCTCCCGACAAGTGTGGTAGTGTAGTGCACGTGTGTGTGTGTGTGTGTGTGTGTGTGTGTGTGTGTGTGTGTGTGTGTGTGTGTGTGCAAGGGGTGAGGATAGGACAAGGAATAGGAAGGAAATTCACGGGTCGTGGTAGGAATGGCGCGGTTCATGGTCCGTTTGTAAAGGGTACTGCTCCGGCATCCGCCTGATGTTGGTCGGAGAAACCATGGAAAACTACCGATCAGAGCAGCTGGCCTATAGAATTCTCCAGACAACGACTAAATTCGGCGTATCTCTCAAGCTAATGTCGAAAATCCTTACCACCTTCGGGATTCGAATCCCTTCCTCCCGGTCAAAGGCACTACAGTGACATCAGTTGCCTCCCTGAGACACCTTTGCCGGTATGGCCAACCCGACAGGACACGAGTCCAACTGAAGAATGACCCGTGTCGCGCATGAGTGGCCCATCGGGAGCCACAAAGCGCGGCCGGGCAAACAGACGACCAGTTCGACAGCAGCGGCGCGGCGCGGCGCGGCGCGGCGCGGCGCGGCATGCGGCAGGTTTTCCCTAAACGCAACTTGGCTCCCACGGTCCTTGCACTCGCCGGTGGGGAGCGGGGGCGGGGCGGTGCAGCGCGGGGCCCGCGGGCGCCTGCAGCGAGGCACAATGGGCGCGCAACACGGAGTTCCGCGCGAAGCGACGCGACGCGACCCGACGCGATCCGACGCGACGGCGGCGCCACGCCGCGCACGTGGGGGACGGGCGCAGTGGGCGCAAACATTCGCTTGCGCGGGACAAAACACTACACTTCGATTGAAAGTCCAGTTCGTTGCCACCTGATTAGCTGTGACGCTGTCATGCAATCGGGAGCTTAAATGTCACTATAGTGACGTCAATGTGATGACGTTCGAGCTCCCGATTGGATGACACCGTCACAGTTCACCATGTGTCGACGGACGTAATGTCGTAATTGAAGTATAGCACTTCTTCTGAACCTTACGTTCCCGCAACAGCGTAGGCACATGAAGTACCCGCGTCCGTTTGTAAGGGCAATAACCAAATCAGCTGTACCTGTAGTACCAATCATCAAACGTCGCTGTCGGTTGGCTTCACCTGAGGTAGTTTAAATATAATAATCCTTCAAGTTCTAAATTCGTCGACCTGTATGAATGAGTTGGCTAAGATTGTGTACCGACTCGGCGCATCGATCCGAACAGTCGCGGGTTCGAATCACGCCTTGGGCATGATTGTTTATTTCTTGTGTCTCAAGTCTTGCTAACCCCAGTTCAAAGGAGCCTGCAATGTGTGTTTGTGTCTAGTGTATGGTCGAATATGTGTCAGATTGGGTAAATAATAATCGGCTGCCGACTGGAAAAAGCCCTAGTAAAAAGAAGTTATAAATTCGAAACAAGTATATCGTTCATGAATTCGTACAGGATGTCGAATGTTATCTTTTCCGATTCCACTTGGGAATCTCCTTACCCAAGGTTTCGCCACTCATCAGGTTTTATCTAATCTTCTCCGAAGTCGCTACTATTTGGGTTTTATCTAGTTGATAAAACACATGGGTATTCAAGAGGTCTGCACTCAGCACTCATTCACGTCCATTCTCTTGGCGAACGCAACCCAGATTTCCTCTCCACAACTCCACGTCCATGGCGACGATCCATGCCAAATCTTCCCTCAACTGTTCGTTTTCACGAGTTACACACAACTCTTACAAAATGTACACATGCATATCGTCACAACTGCGCTGGTGGAACTGACTGTTACACCCCAGTTAGCGAATTCAAATTCCATGATAGTCGTGGATTTTTAAGAGCAAAACAATTCTTCGTGGGTTTTCCTTCGGAGGGAAAATAAAATGTTACAGATATACTGTACATAACTGATCATCAAGCTTAAAAGAAGCCTCTGAGCAAAATTATAATCGCATGTTTCGTCACTCAAGTAATAACTTCTTTCACTGCTACATGGACAAAGGAGCGAAGCGAAATTTTCCTGATCAGGCGGAAAAGCAGACCTGATTCTCACCTTATAAAATAAGGCATCATTGAATTGAAATGAATCAACAGTCGCATATCATTCCGACACCCGAGAACACTAATGGATGGTGGGGCCTAGAATAAATTGCAATATAATTGAAGGAAAATTTTATATATTGAAGAAATACTACTACTTGTATTTAGCAATTTAATTCAATCAATTACTGCAGCTATTTGTTTAAATGTTTTTATTTTTTAAGGTCAAACATATTTTGAACACTTTCTGTACTTGTGGTTCCTTCCGCGGGCACATCAATTCCACGACCTTCTTTTTAAAAAATAGTACAATATTCTTTATGTTTTTCCGAACGTACAACTATAATCTACATTGACAGATGCTAAAATAAGAATACGAGTTTATGAGCAGGTTTGGCTGTAAAAGAACGTCGGAATTTCCATGAAGTCATTATGCATAGCGACGGTTTGAATTGTTTTGAAAACATCTGATAAGCGTTGGAAGTCGAAATTATCGCTGAGTTAGGAAAGGTTCTAGTAGTACGAGGCTTAACCGATGAAGCATTAACACTATACCAATCCCCATCTCCCAATTGATTTAAAGTGTTAATTATTCATTTTTTCCTCACAACGACTCAGGGACTTGGAACGAAGTTTATGATCACGGAGTCGAAGACAGTCGAGTTCCATGACAGCCATTGTCGTTGGTTTCACCATGTTGGTTTCACTATGCCACAATTGTGCGATTGGCTTTCAATACCACTGCACGCATTACATCTGAACCATCATACTATTTATAATCATCAAGCTCATGGCTCTTTCATTATTACCCCTCCCATCACTTATCTAATAGGTATTTATTTATTTATTTATTTATTTATTTATTTATTTATTTATTTATTTTACGTAAAAAAACAGTTAAAAACTGCGTATGACGTGCTATGGGGAAAAGTGAATTGTGTGCACATTTTCAAAATTCTGTGATCCCTACACTAAGTCATATACTACTTAAATTTTGAATTTTCAAAGGGAGAGAAAAAACAAAAAAACTCCCATGTAATAAAATCTATTTTCAAGGATAAATAAGCAATAAATTTTGGCTCTTATTACTTCCTGCCGCGACAACATGGAAACGATAATTTGAATAATTGTATTTCCCACTGAATTCTAGAAGACGTGCACAGAAAATGAAGTTACATTTATGTCCAGAAGCAAGGTAATGGTCAACCAACGTTCTGGTCGTCATTCCGTGAAAGGGTAGAGCTTAAGGCGTACACCTTCTTCCTCGCCAACACTAGAAAACGCCACTCATTTGAATTTTGTTTTTTAATCATCTTTATGACAACTATATACAAAAATATATTTTATTGTTCTTGTGAACAAGAACAACAATTTTAGTTGTTTACTTCGTTCCGTAAAAAACTAATTCGCAGCTGAGAAGTTGTTTCCACTGTTATCATGATTTATAATTATCGAAAGGTGCCTCTTTTTTTACGTCTATGTAAAACGCTGTCATTAAAACATAACGATGTGTTCCATATGAGCAATAATATAGAATAATATAGAATATTTTGCTTCCGCTTTCATTAACATGGTAGTAATGCATAAATAGCGTATATTACTGTAGAGTAAATAGATCTCACTATTCAGGAATATTGAATATTGGAATATTTTGGTTGCAAACGTATTTTATAAATTATTAATTATTTTTAATTTTTAATAATATTTACTACTTCGCTTTCTTGATGTGTTTGACATTAAAGTTGTTATTTTATTAATTCATTTTAATAAAAAATAGTAATAATATAAAACATCGCATAAGTGTGCGGTTGACAAAATTCACATTTATTGTTCTGATGCAAAACAAGACCCAGCACTTACTCTACATGTGAAAGAAAAACAAATGAAAACATGCACGCGAAGAAGTCACTGACCTATGAGTTTAAGTTATTTACGTGATACGAAGGATATGTTTAGCTAAGTGTGAGATAACTGCAAATAATTCATGCAGTGTAGAGATCAGAATAATTATAGATAAACAAATATGAAAACTCACCCCCCTTTTCGGTTCAACAATGTTGCAACAACGCGCCAATTTCCTAATAACAACTGAAAGATGGCTCTTCTTACGTTCATTACAAACAGATTAGCACAATTCAACCAAGCAGATCCGTTGACTCACAACACAGAGTTACGTCTCTCGCTTCTGCACTTCACAAAGAGTATTTCCACAATTGCCAACTTAACAAAACACGCCTAAGCTTTCTCCTTGAATTTTGGAAGGCGTTCCCATCCCATTGACCGTCTTCCTCGAAGTGAAAGGGGCCAAAAAGAATTTCCAGGAGGACCGTGCCCATCCAGAACGCCTTCCGGGCCCACTGCGGGGCGCTGGTGGCGGCGGCGGCGCCGGCGTCGCGACGCCGCAGCGCGCCGCGCCGTCCACAAAAGCGCCGCTACTGTCCGTTGGACCGTGACGCTCCGAAGTTCACGAAAAACGCGTGTTTTCCCCCAGGTGATCCCCTGGCGGTTTCCCATGTACTACATAAGCCCCGTTTGCGGACCTCTGTCCCTTTACAAAACGCCAAAAGCACGCGTTGTTCTTTTTTCTTCTTATTTTAATTCCGGACGCTCTTGTTTATATTGCTCGTGGCGTCCTCATTTCTTTGGACGCGTAATTTTCATACATCCAATTAATAAAGAGTGACAAAGCAATAAAGGGTGTATGAGTGCGCAGACTGTGTGCAATGTCATTCCCCTATTTTGCAAGTAAAATAATGTCTTCTCCTTACACAAAGACGCCAGTGTTGACCAAAAACGACGAAATTTACTACTTCGAATACCCATAAAAGCATGAAATTTTCATAAGGAAAATATGTTAGTCTGATGACTTTTTTTTTCATTTATTGTTCCGTTGCAAAGTTGAAAAAGTGAAGACTTCCATTTACAACAAAAATCTTTACCATATTAATCAAACATAAATAAAAAGAACATCTGAAGAGAAAGAATAATTTGTACTGCAATAAAACTAGTATTAAAAATATTTTTCTAGCAAATTTTCATGATGGTCATATTGCTTTTATTCAGATAATAATTCATGTAAAAAATTAGAACACGTTAACATCTAAATTTGAATTTTTTAAAAAGTAAAAGTAGTAAATGTGTATTAATAATTCAATATTAATTCATGAATCAATAAATAAATAAAAACTAAAATTAAAAAGTTTTCTGCGACATAATTGGAAGGAAACATTGATACCCTGAATTAAATAAGTGGGAAGAATAATATAATACAGGTACTTATAATTATTTTTAAACAATATATTGTTTTATAATCTATAATATATTACAGATTGTTTAAAACATAATATATAAATATAAGTAAAAATAGATACATCACGATAACATGCGTTTCCCTAATTTACAAGGTGTTCACTTTTCACTTCCCTAACTTCAAGCGCGTTTATTTTTATTTTTATTTATTCCGTTGCTTTTCCCTTGTGTTTTTTCTCTCTCCTGGGTCGACGCGCTACTTTCGCGTGGGCTGGGAAGCTGTCGCGTTTCCGTAAATTTCCGGGACCTCCGCCGCGGCCAATGGAGGGGAACGAGGAGGGTTTTGTGAGCCTCGCAACGCCGCGCCGCCGCCGGCGTGGCTGGGCTCTTCGACACGCTCGTCTCCGCGAGGAAGAAGGCACAATTGATTCAGTGGCGTTCGGGCGAGCGCCTGCCTAATAGCTGTCGTTAACGCGATGCTCTCGACGGGAAGAACAGCGGGGGCACACGATGACAGAACTCGCTGCGTCCGTCTGACCGATTTCGGATGGACTGGCGAGCGCACGAGGGAAGGAAGGAGCGGGGTGGATGAAACATGAATTACTCGGGAGGTGTGAGCTGTCTATATTATATGTATGCACCTTCTTACCATTTTTATGTGATCGGTTCAGGAAGTTACAAAAAAAAACTTTACTAGGTCTAATAATAATAATAATAATAATTATAATAATAATAATAATAATAATAATAATAATAATAATAATAATAATAATTGTTATCTCTATCACCGTAGTAATTCCGAAGACACTCTAAAAGTTAAAAAAATCTCAATATTAATGTAAATATTTATAAGACTATGCAGAAGGCTGTGGCCATCTCCACAACTGGAATAGCTGAAAAGTTTATGGGAGAAGGGTAGATGTGAATTCCTAACAAAAAGACGTTGATAAATATTCTTTGGTCATGTATAATCTGTGTATTTGTCCTTATGGAAAAAGAGAATAAAGAAAATTACATAGAAATAATAATAATAATAATAATAATAATAATAATAATAATAATAATAATAATAATAATAACTAGTGAGAACCTGTCAAAATTTGACGGTGAGATCTGAGATAAATGTAAAATACTGTGCCCAGACTAATGTTCACAATATGTTGTGTTGTTTGGATCTTCAGGGTATAATGAAGATATTTTGTCATGTAGAGTTTCCAAAATTTTGAACATGTATGGCCCATGACCAGGTGGCAATGCAATATTGGCACCAAATGACACACAAGAAAGAACACTATTATACTGACGGATATTATTTCTAAAGTTTTTTGATGTGTCATCATCTATAAACAACTTTGATTTCTTCTGGCATATTGCTCGAAGGTAAACTTATTTTCCCATTTAAGCAACACAGAGTAAACTCGTATGCAGAATTTC
The DNA here is from genome assembly GCA_011170035.1 of Teleogryllus occipitalis. Lineage (NCBI taxonomy): Eukaryota > Metazoa > Arthropoda > Insecta > Orthoptera > Gryllidae > Teleogryllus > Teleogryllus occipitalis. The sequence goes on from BLKR01000730.1 coordinate 54,618, forward strand.
TCTCACGTGGGAAGTGCAAAGGAGAACAAAACTGACATTTCGTAGACAATGACCCAACAGAGAACGAAATGACCTCACTAACACGACTTGCTCTTTCCCTGCGTCCACTTAATGTACGTTTGCATCTTTTGGGGCGCATGGGCAACGATCTACATAACCTGTGTACAACTTCTCTACTTAAGTACAACCGAGCAAAACCCACTGTCCGAATGTTCTCTACAAAATACACCATAAAAGCAAATACATGCCAACTATCAACACCACAATGCAATTATTACACTGAAACAAAACCTTGACGAATTGTAAATAAATCTCAACAATCAAAACAAAACATCAAGCAAAGCCACCATGAAGCAGCTTTGGAAGAAAACAGTTGACTATTGATAAGCGTACTATTAAAGAATGATTTAATTAATTAATTTACACCGTAAATGTTGGTGAATCAACACTATCTGATTACACATCTTGAGATCAGGTTCTTTCATTTAAAGGAAAAAATACTATAATCGGTTCAGTAGAAGCTCTAAACGAAGCCATGGCAGAATACCTTATTTTTTTAAATATATAGATAATAATAATAATAATAATAATAATAATAATAATAATAATAATAATAACAATAACAACAACAACAACAACAACAACAACAACAAAGAGAAGTTGGGAGGGTGCTGGAGACTCCCTGTTTGACTTTCTTTGAGATTCGAGTTTCTTCTCTGAAAATTTCGTGTGTTAATTTAAAATATTTATTGTAAATTTATTCCTTTTTGTATATTCATTTATTACTTGGAAATAATTCTCAATGAAAGAAGTGTTCTTTTAAACGTCTCTGGCACCTTTGGGTTCACTTGTATAAAAATATGTGCGTCTCACTCGCTCTCAGAAGTATCTTACTCTGGCTCACGAGAATTATTTTGCATTTCTGCATCTGAGAATGGCACACTCCTTGATGTTTCAAAGAGCTTTGTTGTGAACATATACCGCACAACAGATAATTTAGCTGAAAATATAATATAATGTAAACGAAAGTATATTTATCATTACTTAAGACATTTATTCAAAGCTTTTCAAACCACTTGTCGACTCCGGTTATAGTGAACTTAAATCACAGATCCCGTTTCACTTACATTACAAATAAGCATAAAAAGATTCCTGTTATAGTGAACCTGAACCTCACCTATAGTGAACGTAGGAAATTCAAAGTCCTGGAAATTAATTCCCTCATGAAAAAGAATATAAATCGCCTCAGAGCCACAAATTTCAACATTAGCGGCCTGGCGATATCCGCCGTGCCGCGCAGTAAAGCGATCGGTTTCATTAGTTGCCATCCTGCCACCGAAAGTTTCTCGTATGTTATTAGGCGAGTAAAAGGCCCGTCGAAGAGTGGTACTGTGTTCCAAAAGTGCAAGAGGCGTTGAAGGGTGTCAAGACTACTTTACGATACTTAGACACAATGCAGAATCAAGTATGACAATGCAGAATCAAGTATTGAGATCGCACGAACTCTGGAGAAGGATCTAGAGAAATTCCTAATGAAAAAGTACGAAGCAAACAATTGAAAATAGATGATGTTTTAAGGACAAATAAAGACATTGAAATTTGCAGTTTTTGCCGTTAATGTATTTTGCTGTAACACTATATTAAAAAATCAATCGTTATGGAGAATTCTATTGAATTTTGACATCGTCGGATATAGTGAACCAAATAAGTTAGTCACCAGGAATTCACTATAACCGGAGTCGACTGTGTACCCTTTTTTACCCGTATTTGTGTACCACATTACCAATGTTTTTGTTATGCTTAAAACAATCGCTAACCCTCTTAACAGGTTAATTTTCTACATACAATTCTCATCTGGAACACACTTGTTACGGTGGCAGATGTTCTAGATATTCCGCGTCGAATTCCGAATCCGGTCTAGAATTCCGAAATCGGCGACTGAAATGTTGTTTAGAACAACCCTCATATCCCTTTTATCGATGCCACGTTCTCGAAATGCTCGGATAGCCTAGATCTCGCTTACCAAGTTTTCTTACGCCTCATGAAATTCCTACCCGATCAGCATTATCACAGTGACGTAAGAGTCTCAGGTGGCGTTCAAACACTGGTACATATACCAGGAGGCAGTCTGGGACACAGGGTACAAATATTGAACCCATGGTAAGACAAGTATCTCAGTTCTGATGATGATTATGTGGAACAAGTGCAACATGTGCTGCAACAGTTACAATGAAGTTTTTGAAATTGACTTTTACTTTTGTTGATGACCTAAGAGAACTTAATTTCTTGATAGTCTCGTTTTATTTAACATTATGAACATAATTATTAATTATATAATAAATCGAAATGGGTAAAATCCGTTCAACAGATAATGCATAGTAATATTCGGATTCAAGAAACTATTTTAGAATACATTCCATGCAAATAGTTGTTATGTGTGCCCTATTATATTCAATTGCACATTACAAAATAAAATTGCCACACGGAAAGTGAGAGCAAGTACTCTCCGTTCTCATTGGCCTATAAAACAGATGCACCAAATTTCACTCAATTAACATTCCACGAGGCTACAATACAGATGGCATCAATTCTGCGAACGATTGTTATACTTCAAGTGCATTCATACTCCAGAACGACCGTCAGCAGAATTTTATCAGCAGTAGGTGTGGTACAACATGGCCTTCTTCTGCTCCATAATAAGGGCTATGGACACCAGGAGCCGAAAAGTTGCTCCGTCAGGGCCCCCAGACAACAGTAACATCCGGTTCCATCGAGTCTTGTCTGGGCTTTTCCCACATCGTCGCAAAGTTGGCAAGCTACGTTGTTCAATTAATTGATTCCCGGGTGGTCTGCATAGGTGATGAAGAGGGAGGTTAACTGCTCTAGACTCCGAGGGGCGTACTGCGTTGTCACGTATAGCCAAAAGGTCTTATTACTTATTAGCAACTTGTAGTAAAAAGGAAAGAAGCGTCCCAATAAGACTTCACACGAATGTGTAGTGTTTTAAAGTTGCACAAAAGGGTTTCGATGACTCGACGTCAACTGATCTCATTGCAGTGCCTCTGACCGCGAGTTTCTGGGATTCGAGTCGACGGGGGCAGGATTTTTGACACTAGCTACATAGTTCGAATTCAGTCGTTGTCTGGGGAGAATTCTAGCGCGCGGCAGCTCTGACCGGTAACTTTCCGTATATTTTCCGATCATCACAAGGCGAATGCCGTATGTAGTACCCTAACAAATAGGCCTCGGATCTTTCCTTATTTTTCCTTGTCCTAACCTCAACCCCTACCTGCACACGCACGCACACACACACACACAAACATACACACAAACACACACACAAACACACACACAAACACACACACAAACACACACACAAACACACACACAAACACACACAAAAACACACACAAACACAAACACACACACAAACACATACACACATTCACTACACTATTACCACATGTCGGGAGACCGGTCGGGAGCTTACAGCTTATCTCGGCTGTGACGGTGCCCTGATGATGGGAGATACCTGGATGGGGAAACCCCGCATGTCTACTGGTAGGTCGGCTCCAAATTTCACCATCTAGCGGGGGAAGATCACGTCACCTCCCGAGGAAAACATAATAAACTTACGGGACTAATGACCTTAGCAGATGACGCGGCAGTAAATACGATATAATCAATCAACTGACACAATTCTTTCCAATGTGTGTGTGACTGCGTGACTTTGTCATGTCCCGGCATCCTATCTTACTATCAATTATCCGCCAACATGTTCTTGAATAAGACACATGAAGTCACATAAGAGTACTCTGAACGAAAGTAAAGCACAAACATCAAGAAAGATCGAACACAGAACAATAGTGAAGGAACATTCAAAATCTGTTGTGAAGGAACAAAACAATAGTGAAGGAACACAAAAAAAAAAGTTTCAAGCAATTAAATGTATTCTCCATATTAAAAATACGTTACGGAAAGTTATATTAGGCGTTATTATTATTATTATTATTATTATTATTATTATTATTATTATTATTATTATTATTATTATTGTTATTATTATTAAGCTATTTTCACGATAACAAGTCCTAAATTTCTCAACAAATTTTTAAACCCTATTGATACCACTCGTTCTAAAGAAATCACCAAGGTATAAACTATGTTGGCTTACTTCAAACGTCAGATCTCTCAATTGCATTGCAAGCTCCTTTTACTGATTTTCTCTATCTCAGCCTTCTTGATATTATAAGTCTGAAGAACTGCAGTACCAACTGTAAATGCTCTTTTATTGCTTTTATCGACTAGGAAGGTATCATTATGTTATAATGCCCTGCTTTGTACGTGATAACAAAGCGTTCTCCACAGAACATACGAATATAATTCTTTTGTCCCCCAACCCCATAACTGGACTATATTTATAAAATAGAATAGAAGATCTTGAATTTAACAGCAAACATTTAACATGAAATAAGAAAACTCGAAGACAACTTACATCGAATCCCCTTCGAACAAATTCGGGCGTGTTGCTTTCACATCTTATCAAAATAAGTCATATCTTCTTTGGAGAGTTCCATGCACTCACGCAACATCCGGCTACGTTGTATTTCCATTGAACTGAACATGTGATTTAATGTGGTATCATTCACATCATATTTTTTCTGCGATATCTTCTGTAAACATTTTCTTCTGAACCAGGCATAAGAATCTTTGTAAGACCTTATCAGAGTAAATGCAGTTAGAAAATGTATCCTGTCGCTTTTGTCACATGGCATTTACATCGATATTCACATATAATTACCAATGTGGTCACTCAAATTGTGATACTCTATATGCCCTGAAGTATCAAATTGTCTCCTATATTATTTCAGTAGTATACATACCTTTTGCGGCTACCACACGCAACCAATATTTATAAATGAAGTCTATAACGAAAGAAAATTTCACACAGACGTGAAGAAATGCATTTTGACTTTAAAAATGCGAAGGATTTATTGAAATGAACGTATCTAAATATGCATATCAAGTGCAACCCGCAACGCTCAATGGCACTGTCCAAATCCATATAAATAACTTCTAAACGATGCGTTCTAGGGGTTTAAACTTAAAATTTTGAGGCCAACGGCATCAAAGAAACGCTTTTCACACTGCAATGTTCAGGAAAAGATACGTTTGGACATTCTATTACATTTTTGTTGGTTCGGCGCTTATCGATATATTCCAGTAAAAACTATATTACTGGGCGCTGGAGGCGATCTTGTGACGCCACGTTCAGAAGGCTTAGATTTCTCCAATTTATATGCTTTCTGGGTACACCGTGGTTTACGCCGATTGATGAGGTATCACTAATTCAAGACAATGCAAATAAACCTAAATACAATCGCAGCAACAATTAGAAGTATTAATAGTTATCAGCTTGTTTGATTGATTTTTTCGTGTTTCCGGGCGCATCAACTGCTTCGGTCATCAGCCCCGTTAGTGTAGTGTATGTTTTTTTCTCGGGAGATGGCGGTGATCTTCCCCCGCTAGATGGCGAGATCCGGCCCCGACCTACCGTCAGCTAGTGGGGTTTCCCCCTAACCAGGACTCTCCCACCAGCGGGGCACCGCCCCAGTCGGGACAAGCTCTAAGCTCCCGACCGGTCTCCCGGAATATGTGCTAGTGTAGTGCATGTTAGTGTAAGTGTGTGTGTAGGAGGAGAGGACAGGACAAGGAAGAGGAAGGACAGATCGCGCGCGGTCCGTGGCCCGTTTGGTAGGGTACTGCTCCGGCATTCGCCTGGTGTTGATCGGAGAAACCACGGAAAATTACCGATCAGAGCAGCCGACCGCTAGAATTCTCCTCCAGGCAGCGACTGAATTCGACCTAGCTGAAAAGCTAGTGTCGAAAATCCTGCCGCCGTCAGGACTCGAACCTAGGACCTCCCGGTCAGAGGCGCTGCAGCGACATCAGTTGATGCACTGAGCTACCGTAATAGTTGCTTGATATCGATGAAAGTTAAATTATGGACTTTAGGACGGAAAATTATAATTAATAAACGAAAAAGTAAGCATTTTTATATGACCATAACATTTTAACATCGAATTACGGCGAAGTAATGCTAAGCTAGATGGTTGTAACATTCTTACACGGTTTAACCTCCTTAAACGGCAGTCTCGATTAAGCAGTCTCTTTCATTAGCGGGTATTTTCGTGGAACCGATTGATTTTCCAATAATACTAGTATAAATACTCCTTTTTTCAACGCCTTCCAGGCCACACGGCGAGTGACAAGGCACATTTCGTTGACTGGGCTATCACCTCCCGCGATTCTCAACAGCTAACTAATAAGAATCGAAAAAGTTTTGAAAATAAGATATTTATTTAGGATCTTCCTGCGGCAGAACTCATTGTCAGATCACTTGGAACTATAATATCTATTGTAACTTATCTCACAAGATGATTAATTTATGTTTCAGATAACAATAGATGATGATAAATGTCGATGAAAAAACGTGTTTCCATCTCCCAATTCCCAATACTCTCGTGTGAACTTTGCTAGACCCTGCTCCCCTTTGTGCGAATTTGTTAAAGATTCTCAAGAAGAGCATGTCCTGCGCGCGCAAACGATTTGAAGTTCATTGACTAACTCTTTCCATCAATGACCCTGCTCTGAAGTTGGGTTCATAAATGATTGAAAAATTAGTTTCAAGAAATATATTGAATTAAAAAAGAAGGATGTATTTTTCATTAGCCGAGACGAAAAAACACAAGATGAAACGTTTATCGTAGATCCCTTGTTTACGTTGAATTTTGCAAATTATGTTACTTAAAATTATAAGGAAATTTATTGCTTTATTTCATCGTAATTATCATCATCAGATCTCATGTACGCTTATTGTAATCTCATTACCTTGATTCAGCTAGATTCAACTGAACGTCCATTTGTGGCAGGAAACATTAAGTCACCACTTCAGACAGCTTTTATGGATTTTGTTCCACAAACGATTTTTGTGTACACAATTTAGATATGTCATTGCTTTCTACAGGTAAGTTGAGACATCAATTTCTAAAAATTGGTATGTTGATTATTAATTAGTAGAATATTAATTAACTATAAGTTAAGTAATGAGAAAGCTATTTTTTCGCTCACGTTCGGCTTCAATTACAAGTAATATCTCAGTAAGAATCAACTAAGACTTGAGTGTTGAAATCCATTTTATAATGCCCCCATAATATAACTAATTAAATCATTAGGCAGGTAGAGAATATCCACGAAATTTAATATATTCAGAGAACCTACCCACATAGACACTATCATACTCATCACTTCAAAACACTCATCCCCTCACACACCCACACACACATAAATACAAGCACACACAGTCTTCCATGCCACGGCACAACGTTTATTTTCGAACATACGTCTCATAAAACACAAAAACGAAATAAACACTATTAAACAAATAGATCTGATGAACGGATACGATTGTTAGTAATACGTATACGCTAAACCTAATAGATTAAAAAAGTTTTATGAAAATAAATTATAATTCCTCCGCTTCTTGTTATCAACGTTACATCAGTTGTCATTGTCCTTAAGTATGAATTAGACAACCCATGAGAGAATAATGTCTCTGTGTGATTCCTTGTCCGTGCACAACCGTGTTGCTTAGTTACAGAGTTAATACTGAACATTTTTAAAGGACAATACGCATTTTCTGGCGAAATTTTCAAAATGGAATTCATATAGCTTACATTGTTAGGAGAGGACGTTCAAATTCTGAATTTATATCGTGGGAACCTTTGAAAAAAACGCAGAGAGAAATCGCGTCTTTGTGCATTATTCAAATCAATAAGAGGGGATCGTCCGTGGAGTGAAGTACGGGAAAGACTATCAAAACCAACTTACGTCGCGCGGAAGGATCATGGTTTCAAAATTCGGCAAAGAAAACAGAAAACAGATGTAGGTAAATTCTCATTTGTAAACAGAACGATAAAAAATTGGAACAAATTACCTGCAGCAGTGCTGGAGACTTTCCCTCAGAATGTCAAAAATTTTAAAATTAGACTAAGTAAATATGGTTAATAGATTAATTTTGTAAAATTTTATTTGGTAATATGTAAATATTTTAATGTTGTTTGATGTGTGTTTTGTGTATTTTTAGTAATTTCTTAGAAAACGCTATCATCGGAAGTATTCTATGTATTTCTAAGTAGCAAAATAAATATTCTATTCTATTCTATATGCGACGAAGTACTCCAAGGAATTAATATTTTACATAGAATGCAGAAAAACGAAAGAATTTCGTCGAATGTTCGCGAGATAACTACGTTTTTATCCCTCTACGAATTCTATTGATTAGGTGAGAATGACCATCACTAATACTGCCAGGTTTCATTTCATTCACAAAAAGATGAATCACGCTGACGAAAGAATAAGCGCAAAGTCACTTGTGTTGCGAACGCAAGTGCAAATAATGTAATATCACGTTTGCTTCTGAGCCACAGCTGCTTAACAAGAAATTTCGGCAAAAACTGTTAACACAGATGCGGAAAACGAAAGGCCAAAAGTAACTTCACATATTCTATCAGTTCGGGAATACCAAACAGAAATAGGATTTTAATTTTCTATACTTGAAACTCTACACTGCTTTCTTCGAAGATGTTTTGAATGTTATGCCAAAACATTTCAAGAACACGGAATGCGTAAATAAAAGTTCAAAACTGTGATAAGTAGTAAACGCATGAACGTCTGAATCAAATTTTAAAATTACATTCAACTTTTGTAAAATGATTAAAACGAAGCTAACTTAAAAGGGATATTGTATTATATAGTGACATCACCGCGAGGTGAATAAAATGGTGGGAAAACACCTGGAGAATTTTACTCAATAAATATTCTGAATAACATATCTGAATAATATATTTGTCCATGTTTCTGTTCGTTTCATTCCTAAAGAATAGTAACAATACAACAAAATGGTGCTAACAATATCCTGATCAAACAACGCTACACGTGTGTTATCTGTTCCAAACAAACTGATGATCATTTTAGCTCTGTATCACAGCTAGCCTTTTCATCCTTCTTGGAAATCATCAGCATTGTAGCAAGTGTAAGGGAGGGGAACTGGAAGATATTCCAGGGGTATTTTTATTAATTTCCTAATAGAAACTGTCTTTCTGTCTCTGTGTCTTTCTGTCGCTGTGTCTTTCTGTCACTGTGTCTTTCTGTCACTGTGTCTTTCTGTCTCTGTCTGTCTGTCTGTCTGTCTGTCTGTCTGTCTGTCTGTCTGTCTGTCTGTCTGTCTGTCTGTCTATCTCTCTCTCTCTCTCTCTCTCTCTCTCTCCCTGTCTCGCTCTGTCTCCTCTCTCTTCCTCTCTCTCAGTGAGTTTAAATTATTCTCTAAGTGGTAATAATGGGTATCCATCAAAATGGTAAGAGGTGCAAAACCGATTACACTGTAAATAATTAATAAACGAGAGTCCATACATGATCATTGAAACATCAAACAACAGGAAACTGTTCCTAGTACAATGTAATTTCTTCAGGACTTACGTAGATTGAGGTAAACTGAGAATAACGCCAGGAAATGTTGCTTTTATTTTCATATTGTGTTTAAGTAGTTTTATCTTACCAAGAAGTGTATTCGTATTCAACAAAGTACATGCGTATGTCAGTATACAGCAGATTTCAAGCAAAGTATAGTAAGAAGAGTTGTTTAATGTCTGGAAAGTCCTACCTTCAAAAAGGGTTCACCGAGCCCGTGCCGATGTCGCGGTGTCCTGGTGGTGTTGAGCGGTAGAGCTTCATCGTAGGCCAGCAGCAGATCGGAATCGTTGGCAGCCGGAGTGGTGGCACTGCCTTCGTACAGCACCTCCTCCAAGACGCCCGCGGCGTCGGGAGGCGTCGCGACGGCGGCGCCGACCCCGTCGTCGCCCGCGGCGTCGCTGACGTTGCCCGGGCGGCAATAGCGCGTGACGTAGGACGTGTTGGCCACGTACTCGGCGAACTCCTCCGACGACAGGGCGGGCTCCGTCAGCGTGAGCAGCGCCACGGACGGGCTGTGCTGGATGAGCCCCTGCAGCACCAGCGCCCACACCACCAGCGCCGTCATGATGGTGCGCGCGCCGATGCGGCCTGCGGAACCGAAGGTCATCTTCAACCGGGAGTGCCTACCGGTAGCGGTAGCTCAGTGCATCAACTGATGTCACCGCAGCGCCTCCGACCGGGAGGTCCTAGGTTCGAGTACAGATAGCGGCAGGATTATCGACACTAGCTTTACAGCTAGGTCGAATTCAGTCGTCTGAAGGTGAATTCTAGCGGCCGGCTGCTCTGATCGGTAGTTTTCCGATCAACACCAGGCGAATGCCGGAGCAGTACCCTACAAAACGGGCCACGGACCGCGCGCGATCAGTCCTTCCTCTTCCTTGTCCTATCATATCCCCTTACACACACACTTACACTAACATGCACTACACTAGCACATATACCGGGAGACCGGTCGGGAGTTTGGAGCTTATCCCGGCTGGGGCGGTGCCCCGCTGGTGGGAGAGTCCTGGTTAGGGGGAAACCCCACTAGCCGACGGTAGGTCGGTGCCGGATCTCGCCATCCAGCGGGGGAAGATCACCGCCATCTTCCGAGAGAAAAACATGCACTACACTAACGGGACTAATGACCGAGGCAGTTGACGCGCCCGGAAACAAGAAAGAATCAATCAACCGGGAGTGCCCGCCGTAGGTAGAGTCACGCCAGTGCCCGTCATATATCTCTCAGAAATAGCTAAAACTTCTTGTGAATGCGAATGATTTCAAGGTCCATTTACTGCAATACTTATTTTATTCAGTTTGTACGTGTCTCCTAATGCAATTGTTAATGAATCTTATACTGCAGAAGTGTTGTCTGAATGCTTATGGTGAGAAAGGTAAAAATTAAGTACACACAAAAATCATTAAATATCTTATTATCCTATTCAATAATATTAAATACAAATTCCACAAATTATTTTCGGATGTTCTAAACAAACATATATTTTACTTTTCCACAAACATATTAGAGAGTCTTTGTCTTTTTTCCATTTTTCAATGTTCGCATTTCTTCATTTTCCTGTAGACGTTTCCTTCACATCTTCTTTCTCTTAGGTAAGAAATTAGGTTAGAAATTAGGTAGTCAATTGTAAATAAGACAAATTATTACATTTTCTGAATAGGCACTTGCCATATACACAGCTGAAAAATAATGCCATGCTACGTACCCCACAGTCCAGGGAATCACAATGCACTGATAGCATTGCACCCAATGACAGATATCGCGGAGCGGAGCGATCAAGTTTCAACATGCTCACAGAAAGTGATTCAGCAAAAGGATAAAAATAAAAGGCCAGGCGATCAGAAAAGTACAATGAAGGAATACATGAATTCTCACACGCATCAATACATCGCAATAATTCAGGAATATCAAATTGCCGTCACGTGGTTCCCACTGATCTATTGCGAGTATTCCCGAGTTACGGCGCCTCCACACAGTCGGCATTACGCAAGACACTCGCCCAATTCAGAGTACCCGAGTTGCACAGCGGAATTTCGCTTCCTCTGGATTGTCCCAAAGACCAGCAAGCAGCTGGTAGTGCAGCCATCGAATGCGAATCGGGAAATGGCGGTCGCACTCTACTCGCCAATTTCACATCCTTTGAACTGTCCAAAAGACGAATGCGCCGCGAATAAGGAGAGCTCCGAATGCTCGGCTAATAGCGGTCGCACGCTACTCGCCAATTTCACATCCTTTGAACTGTCCAAAAGACGAATGCGCCGCGAATAAGGAGAGCTCCGAATGTTCGGCTAATAGCGGTCGCACGCTACTCGCCAATTTCACATCCTTTGAATTGTCCAAAAGACGAATGCGCCGCGAATAAGGAGAGCTCCGAATGCTCGGCTAATAGTGGTCGCACGCTACTCGCCAATTTCACATCCTTTGAACTATCCAAAAGACGAATGCGCCGCGAATAAGGAGAGCTCCTAATGCTCGGCTAATAGCGGTCGCACGCTACTCGCCAATTTCACATCCTTTTGAATTGTCCAAAAGACGAATGCGCCGCGAATAAGGAGAGCTCCGAATGCTCGGCTAATAGCGGTCGCACGCTACTCGCCAATTTCACATCCTTTGAACTGTCCAAAAGACAAATGCGCCGCGAATAAGGAGAGCTCCGAATGCTCGGCTAATAGCGGTCCCACGCTACTCGCCAATTTCACATCCTTTTGAATTGTCCAAAAGACGAATATGCCGCGAATAAGGAGAGTTCCGAATGCTCGGCTAATAGCGGTCCCACGCTACTCGCCAATTTCACATCCTTTGAATGTCCGAAAGACGAATGCGCCGCGAATAAGAGAGCTCCGAATACTCGGCTAATAGCGGTCGCACGCTACTCGCCAATTTCACTTCCTTTGAATTGTCCAAAAGACGAATATGCCGCGAATAAGGAGAGTTCCGAATGCTCGGCTAATAGCGGTCGCACGCTACTCGCCAATTTCACATCCTTTGAACTGTCCGAAAGACGAATGCGCCGCGAATAAACAGAGCTCCGAATACTCGGCTAATAGCGGTCGCACGCTACTCGCCAATTTCACATCCTTTGAATTGTCCAAAAGACGAATATGCCGCCAATAAGGAGAGTTCCGAATGCTCGGCTAATAGCGGTCGCACGCTACAAGCCAATTTCACATCCTTTGAACTGTCCGAAAGACGAATGCGCCGCGAATAAAGAGAGCTCCGAATGCTCGGCTAATAGCGGTCGCACGCTACTCGCCAATTTCACATCCTTTTGAATTGTCCAAAAGACGAATATGCCGCGAATAAGGAGAGCTCCGAATGCTCGGCTAATAGCGGTCCCACGCTACTCGCCAATTTCACATCCTTTTGAATTGTCCAAAAGACGAATATGCCGCCAATAAGGAGAGTTCCGAATGCTCGGCTAATAGCGGTCGCACGCTACTCGCCAATTTCACATCCTTTGAACTGTCCGAAAGACGAATGCGCCGCGAATAAAGAGAGCTCCGAATACTCGGCTAATAGCGGTCGCACGCTACTCGCCAATTTCACTTCCTTTGAATTGTCCAAAAGACGAATAGGCCGCGAATAAGGAGAGTTCCGAATGCTCGGCTAATAGCGGTCGCACGCTACAAGCCAATTTCACTTCCTTTGAATTGTCCAAAAGACGAATAGGCCGCGAATAAGGAGAGTTCCGAATGCTCGGCTAATAGCGGTCGCACGCTACAAGCCAATTTCACTTCTTTTGAATTGTCCAAAAGACGAATATGCCGCGAATAAGGAGAGTTCCGAATGCTCGGCTAATAGCGGTCGCACGCTACAAGCCAATTTCACTTCCTTTGAATTGTCCAAAAGACGAATATGCCGCGAATAAGGAGAGCTCCGAATGCTCGGCTAATAGCGGTCCCACGCTACTCGCCAATTTCACATCCTTTTGAATTGTCCAAAAGACGAATATGCCGCCAATAAGGAGAGTTCCGAATGCTCGGCTAATAGCGGTCGCACGCTACAAGCCAATTTCACATCCTTTGAACTGTCCGAAAGTCGAATGCGCCGCGAATAAAGAGAGCTCCGAATACTCGGCTAATAGCGGTCGCACGCTACTCGCCAATTTCACTTCCTTTGAATTGTCCAAAAGACGAATAGGCCGCGAATAAGGAGAGTTCCGAATGCTCGGCTAATAGCGGTCGCACGCTACAAGCCAATTTCACTTCTTTTGAATTGTCCAAAAGACGAATATGCCGCGAATAAGGAGAGTTCCGAATGCTCGGCTAATAGCGGTCGCACGCTACAAGCCAATTTCACTTCCTTTGAATTGTCCAAAAGACGAATGCGCCGCGAATAAGGAGAGTTCCGAATGCTCGGCTAATAGCGGTCGCACGCTACAAGCCAATTTCACTTCCTTTGAATTGTCCAAAAGACGAATGCGCCGCGATTAAGGAGAGCTCCGAATGCTCGGCTAATAGCGGTCGCACGCTACAAGCCAATTTCACTTCCTTTGAATTGTCCAAAAGACGAATGCGCCGCGAATAAGGAGAGCTCCGAATGCTCGGCTAATAGCGGTCGCACGCTACAAGCCAATTTCACATCCTTTGAATTGTCCAAAAGACGCATATGCCGCGAATAAGGAGAGTTCCGAATGCTCGGCTAATAGCGGTCGCACGCTACAAGCCAATTTCACTTCCTTTGAATTGTCCAAAAGACGAATAGGCCGCGAATAAGGAGAGCTCAGAATGCTCGGCTAATAGCGGTCGCACGCTACAAGCCAATTTCACTTCCTTTGAACTGTCCAAAAGACGAATATGCCGCCAATAAGGAGAGCTCCGAATGCTCGGCTAATAGAGGTCGCACGCTACTCGCCAATTTCACATCCTTTGAACTGTCCAAAAGACGAATGCGCCGCGAATAAGGAGAGCTCAGAATGCTCGGCTAATAGCGGTCGCTCGCTACTCGCCAATTTCACATACTTTGAATTGTCCAAAAGACGAATATGCCGCCAATAAGGAGAGCTCCGAATGCTCGGCTAATAGAGGTCGCACGCTACTCGCCAATTTCACATCCTTTGAACTGGCCAAAAGACGAATGCGCCGCGAATAAGGAGAGCTCAGAATGCTCGGCTAATAGCGGTCGCTCACTACTCGCCAATTTCACATCCTTTTGAATTGTCCAAAAGACGAATATGCCGCGAATAACGAGAGCTCCGAATGCTCGGCTAATAGCGGTCCCACGCTACTCGCCAATTTCACATCCTTTTGAATTGTCCAAAAGACGAATATGCCGCCAATAAGGAGAGTTCCGAATGCTCGGCTAATAGCGGTCGCACGCTACTCGCCAATTTCACATCCTTTGAACTGTCCGAAAGACGAATGCGCCGCGAATAAAGAGAGCTCCGAATACTCGGCTAATAGCGGTCGCACGCTACTCGCCAATTTCACTTCCTTTGAATTGTCCAAAAGACGAATAGACCGCGAATAAGGAGAGTTCCGAATGCTCGGCTAATAGCGGTCGCACGCTACAAGCCAATTTCACTTCCTTTGAATTGTCCAAAAGACGAATAGGCCGCGAATAAGGAGAGTTCCGAATGCTCGGCTAATAGCGGTCGCACGCTACAAGCCAATTTCACTTCTTTTGAATTGTCCAAAAGACGAATATGCCGCGAATAAGGAGAGCTCCGAATGCTCGGCTAATAGCGGTCGCACCCTACTCGCCAATTTCACTTCCTTTGAATTGTCCAAAAGACGAATATGCCGCGAATAAGGAGAGCTCCGAATGCTCGGCTAATAGCGGTCGCACCCTACTCGCCAATTTCACTTCCTTTGAATTGTCCAAAAGACGAATATGCCGCGAATAAGGAGAGCTCCGAATGCTCGGCTAATAGCGGTCGCTCACTACAAGCCAATTTCACTTCCTTTGAATTGTCCAAAAGACGAATAGGCCGCGAATAAGGAGAGCTCCGAATGCTCGGCTAATAGCGGTCGCTCACTACTCGCCAAACGCCGCGCCGAATTTGTGCAGTCGCCTTTACACGCGAACAGCCGAATGAGCTGGTTTTAAGGGTATCGCTGTCCGTAAAATGTTCGCGGCGGCAACGCCAGAGGCCACTTCCTTCCATGGGGCGGTTGGATATGTATCCGCTCGGGAACCCCCGATGCTAAACTACCTGGCTGAAGGGAAACAGAGAAAATATTAACTTTGTCTTTTTTCTGTCGAACACGTTTTACTCAGAAGCGTTAATAATTTATGAAACGCAACCATTCCTTTAGCAATTTTCACTGTAATGTGTTTAGTAAATATTGCTCAATGCATTAGTCAACGCAACGATTCGTTTAGTTATCTTCACTAAACATGATTCGTCATGAGTTACCTGTTTAGTTAAGATTACTGTACGGGTATTAGTGTGTTTAATTAAACAGTAGTTTCGTGAACGTTACTAAACACTTTGTTCTTCCAAAGTACTCTACTGTATAGTTCAATCTACTACGTGATTAATTGATGATGTCGTTGCAGAAAGTATTATTCTTTGACGAAGAACATGATGAGGGATAAGAGCCCAAATTAATTGCTGATTTACTCTTGAAAATAGATTTTATTACATTGGAACGAATATTTTTGTTAACAGTCCTTGCAAGCAACGCTCATTTCCTTTCTGTATTCAAAATTCAAGTAGTGTACGGCATAGGGTAGGGATCACAGAATTTGTGAAAACGTGCACAGAATTCATTTCTCCCCATAGCACGTCGCACACAGTTTTTAACTATTTTTGAAGTAAAATAAATAAATTGTACGAAATAAATATTTCTCTCCGTGCAGAAATGACAATGAATTGCGCATAGCCACGTTGGGAATCCACGTGCCCGCGGCTGCCCTGGGCGATGATCCCAAGGCTACTGTTTCGGTCAGGCCTGCCCTTCACATTGTTTTGATTTTATTTTATTTTTTTATTTTTTACGTCAAAAAAAACAGTTAAAAACTGCGTATGACGTGCTATGGGGAAAAGTGAATTGTGTGCACATTTTCGAAATTCTGTGATCCCTACACTAAGTCATATACTACTTAAATTTTGAATTTTAAAAGGCAGAAAAAAACAAAAAACTCCCATGTAATAAAAACTATTTTCAAGAATAAATAAGCAATAAATTTTGAATTTTGAAAGGGAGAAAAAAACAAAAAAAAAACTCCCATGTAATAAAATCTATTTTCAAAGATAAATAAGCAATAAATTTTGGCTCTTGTTACTTCCTGCCGCGACAACATGGAAACGATAATTTGAATAATTGTATTTCCCACTGAATTCTAGAAGACGTGCACAGAAAATGAAGTTACATTTATATCCAGAAACAAAACAAGGGGCCATCTCAGCATTTGCTCAATGGATCAGGGAAACTGGACGAAAAACCTGATCGAGATGGGGGTCATTGACCCGGAAGTACAATAGTTGTTGCAGGTTGTATATACTCATTTATACAGTCTAAATGGTAAATAATGCATTATGTATCATTGTTAAAATTAAAGTTACTTTTCTTGTGATGCTCAGTATAGTCTCTAATTGTATAGAAACAGTTATGCAGCAGAAACGATTTCACTTGGGATTTAAACTTTTCTATTGAATTTAATCGTTTAATGTCATCTGGCAAATTGTTGTAAAATAATGTTCATGTCTTGTATGTGAATTTTTTGTAATGAGCTGTTGATACTGTCACCTGATGGATATGATTTCTACGTCGAGTGTTATAGTAATAGACTTCGGCATTTTCTGAAAAAATATTCCCGCCCTTGAGCAAGTCATTTTTTACAAAAACCACTGATTCGTAAATAAAAAGACACGGTAATGGTAGAATTCCTAGATTAATGAAGAGAGGCTTACATGAATCACGTGGGTGGGATTTGGTTATTATTCGTACAATTCGTTTTTGTAATCTAAAAGTCTGGGAGCTATAAGATGTATTTCCCCAGAATATTATGCCATATCTCAGGCGGGAATTGATTGATTATGATTTAGCACGCTTCAGTTGCTACGGTCAATAACCCCCCTCCCCCAAGGTTGGGGAAAAGCGGAAGGGAGGAAAATAAAATCAGATCACGAGTGGGCCGTGGCCCCTTGAAGAAATGCTACTCCAGCATGCGCTTGGAAGTGATTAGGCAAACCACAGAAAGCAATGACTGCAGCAGTTGGCCTATGAATTCGACAACTGTTTTACAACAGTGAATTACAGCAGTTATTTCGTTTTCGAAATAAGCTTCTATCATGTAGACCCATATTTGCTACAACATACCGATGTACTATATTTGAATATAATTTTTCGGGTTTTAATAATACTATTTTTAATGTAATTAACAGTTTTATACCAGTTATTTGAATACCTTTTTTAAAATTTAACTACCCTCAAAGATTTACTTCTCCGTTCTGAGTAACTGTCACATGCAAGAACATCGTATATTCTATACTTTTTGAATTCATATTTGTGTGTAGAGGGGGGGTAAGCCTCGTTCTTAGAAAAGTAACTAACACAATATTCACCAAATAAAATGTATGTAAGTACGTAGCTCAACCGTCAAAAAGAAAAGTTTACGTCAATTGACTTCAATAACTCATACAGGTATTCAATCCAACTCAAGATTCTACAGGCACTCATTATGTTATAATACTAGGAAGACAAGTTCAATAGTATTAAGAAGACATTTCCCTTCGTAACTGCTTATCTTGTCTAGAATAGCACATACCGTCACGCAATCGCTGCCACTGCACTTCCATATCAAGTGGGGAAACATCATCAAATGCATATCCATCCATGCCACCTTCAGTAAAGTTTTGTCGTGTACAAAAGTTAAACAGTTATACAGTTAAATTCAATGTTCGCAAAGTACATCGTAGACTTGTTTCACTGTCGAAGTATTGTTTCAATGGATTTGAGAAAGCAATCCAGACTCTGCTGAAAGTTCCAAGGAAGGTGTGAATTGTAAATTGCAATTGCATTGTCATATTCATTACAAAAAGCAAAACAAGTCACTAGTCTCTTCGTCTCTGCTTGTCTTGACAAAAATTGTATGAACCGTCCCTCGGTTCATATTTACTAACTACTAATGCTGTCAATATATACAAATATGAAATGGTCACGCGAAAGAGCAAATCTTATGGCCTGAGCCCGGCCTTATAATAATAATTTTTTTTCTACGGCTTTTATCCGGCCAACAGCCGGTTACCCTATACGTCCCGATGGGACGCATATTCGACCATACACCAAACCAACACACTTGCGGGCTCCTCTGAATTGGGGTCAGCAGAACGCGAGGCCCTCCGCGACAACACATACAAAGTCAAGGGACAAACAACCATGCCCAAGGCGGGACTCGAACCCGCGACCCTTTGGGCCGAAGCGCTGAGTCAGTACTCAATCTTAGCCACCTCGGTCATCCAGGTCGGTATAATAATAATAATAATAATAATAATAATAATAATAATAATAATAATAATAATAATAATAATAACTAGCTGACCCGGCGAACTCTGTTCCGCCTTAACAGCCGGTCCCATCTTTTTCTCGCGTCGCACTCACTGTGAGAAACTGTACTATCCTTGTTGCACTCGTGATAATAAAGCAATTGCAGATTTGTGTTTTTCTCTCAAACAAAGAAGAATTTCAAAAAAACGCTCTGATATTAAATAGATAATTAAAAATTTATTACGTAGCAGAGCGTTTTTTTGGAATTGATTTTTGTTTAAGAGAGAAATACAAAGCTGTAATCATAGGGACCGGCTGTTAAAGGCAATAAATAAGCAGATTTTGGAATTTATTAAGTTAAATTGTTTATTAGAAAATACAAATAAAAAATAAGTAGATTAATCATTCATTATTGTTCCTGTATTTTGGTGCATAGGTTGCACTCTTCAGTTAAGTACCTTCACGCGAAAACATGCGAAATCACGCGAAAACGTGCAAAAACGTGCGTTCTCACACAGGAACGCTGTCGAACGGGATAAACAGTATCATATGTCCGTCTCCTGGCTCTAAGCTTCCTGCTCACCAATTTTCAGCCAAATCGGTACAGCCGTTCTTGAGTTATAAATAGTGTAACTAACACGACTTTCTTTTATATATATAGATAATAATAATAAATTATTATTATGTGAAAAAACAATAGCTTAATGTAAACACATGAACCCACGTCCAATTCAAAGGCAAATGCAAAAATTTTACCACAAATGAGCAAATCTCTTCGTTATCAAACTAGACTAACTCACACTTGTTTGTCTTGCTTAACTGGATTTGAAAAAGGATTCTTGAATACCTGCCGAAATTCGCAACAATGGCGCATTCCATGCATTGCAATTGCTGTGTCGTACACAGTCGAAAAAACCGATGGCAGTCGACCACACGCAGACGTGTGCGGCCTTCGGACCTGGTTGCGCCAATTTCAAAAGAGACCGATTGCACGTCGGGGTTCAGGGTCGGTCGGAATGGAATCACTGAACCTGAGTCGTGCTCATGACCGTATGCTGTACGTCGTCTTCGGAGAGGAAAAAGATGTCTACGTTGGGTTGGCAAATAGAATCGTTTAATTTAGATAGAGCCCTCGAGCCACATTTGTTTTTTTTTTATTAACTGTCTTGTAAAAAAATGTAGTCTTTTGGGAGCAAGTTTATAAAGAGTACATTCTAGAAGAAAACATTATGTCTTGTGAAACATAATAAATTACTTTTAGCACTTTTACCAATGAACGAGGTTTCGAAGAGAAAATGTTTTTGACTTTAATAAATTCCCAATTTGGGAAAAATAAACTGAGACCATGAAAACATGTCTCAACTACGTAAGCGAAGAGGCAAAGTTACACTAGTTGTAAAAGACAGAGAATTGGCCAACTTCAACGCAAGATTTCGTAGAGAAAATGTTTTCATGCCAAAAGTGAAAATGTTCCCATTTTTATCAATAATTTTTACATCTATTGTTTATTACAGCAATGATTTGCGATACGTCTGTCTACTGTTTGAACTCTCATTAATCCTGTGTTAAGTTTAGAAAGAGCACTTTTCCAAGTCAAAAAAATCCAAAGCAAACACCCTCTTCATTTTTTTAAAAATCTTACACTCGAGTGTGAAGTTTTTTTAATCATTCCCGAAATGCAATATTTGCTCCATCACCGTCGAAGCAAAGAGCAGTTAAAGATGAGTTAGATAATTTACTTTGATACCTCTACCATCGCTATTACATGACAATCGAAAGTAACTGCATAAGTCATCCAAAGCTGCTCATTGATTTAAAATAAATGGTAATGATTGGTTAAGTAATATAACGAGATCTCATCAGAAAGTCAATAATAAACGAGATAATTAATTAATTTCTAAAATATTTTGAAAGAGTTCTAAAAGTTCTGAAAAACGTTTTAAAGTTATTGCAATGTAAATAAATTTCACTGTTTACTACTACATTTTTGTGATATCTGATATGATGTGAGGTCAGTCTCTAGATACGAGTACATTCCTTTTTCACTGAGAATGTACGAAAAACCTTCCGCCACTGAAATATCCGATGCAATCAATACTAAGCGGCAGGTATTTATTATGTTATCACATTGAACCATTATCAATCATCATCATCATCATCATTATATTATCAAGTCCAATAATTACTCATGATTTGATACTTGTGTGACTCCATCCTTGACAATACACCGCCATAAGCCCCGTATACAAATTACGGCACCCTTTCTACTGATTCAGGTTATGTTTTTTTTCTTCTTTGAGTACCGTCGACGAATCAATTCGACCCTTTGTGTTACGTGATAGACCCCGAGGAGTTCTAAAGGCCAAATGCCCTGATCCGTTGTTTCTTCCAATCAATTCCGAACGGGTGCCGTTCTTCCTTCAACAACGAACCACCGATCGCGCGCGACCTTTCCTTCCGCATACTGTCCCCACTCCGGACCTTGAGCTGGACTCTGGACAGATCCCCCACCCCAATACAGCCATTACCCCGTGATCGAGAAGGCAGTTGACGTGAGAGCGTTGACGTGAGAGCGGAAACCGACCTGAGCTGAAGCGCCATCGGGTGGGAAGACAACAGCGCACACGAAAGAGAACGAGAGAGTAAGGGAAATAAGAAACAGGATTGATTGAATGATTTATTAGTGATTCTGGATCCGTCAACGACTAAGGTCATTATTCCCTTTAAGGGTTATGAATGTTTTTATTGCGGGAGGTGACGATGATTTTCCCCCTATGAATGACGAGATTCGGCGCCGACCTACTATTCGATTTGCGGGGAATTTCCCCAACCAGATATCTCTCACGAGCGGGGCACCACCCAGCTGGGACAAACTCTAACTCCAAGACTGATCTCCAGATATGTGTGGTAGTGTAGTGCATGTAAGCGTAAGTATGATGTGAGGATAGGACAAGGAAGAGGAAGGAAATACCGCGTGCGTTCTGTGGCCCGTTTGATAGGATACTGCTCGGACATTCGCCTGGTGTTGTTCGCGGAAACCTCGGAAAACTACCGGCCAGAGCAACCACCCACTAGAATTCTCCTCCAAACAGCGGCTGAATTCGATCTAGATATGTAGCTAGTGTCGAAAATCCTGCCATCGTCGGGATTCGAACCATAGGAGCTCCCGGTCAGAGCCACTGCACTGACATCAACTGAAGCCCTGAGGCACCTAAACCGGCGAGAATGAGCAGGAGGGAGGGATGGGGTAGGGATGGAGGGAAGACGGGAGCGGGCGATGCGGTAAGGAGAAAGGGAGCAGGAGAGGGGAAGGGAGAGAGGGTGACGAGCGAAGGAGGGGAGGGTTCCAGAGGGAAAGAGGGATTGAGCGAGATGGAGGGAGCGCGTAAATATCCGATGGTGGGAAGAAGTGAGTGGTGGAGAGGGGAAACAGAGAGGGGAGAGAGAGAAAGAGAGAGAGAAAGAAAGAAAGGGAGAAAGAGAGAAAGAGGGAGAGAAAGAAAGAAAGGGAGAAAGAGAGAAAGAGAGAGAGAAAGAAAGGGAGAAAGAAAGAGAGAAAGAGAGAAAGAAAGAAAGGGAGAAAGAGAGAAAGAGAGAGAGAAAGAAAGAAAGGGAGAAAGAGAGAAAGAGAGAGAGAAAGAAAGAAAGGGAGAAAGAGAGAAAGAGAGAGAAAGAAAGGGAGAAAGAGAAAAAGAAAGAGAGAGAAAGAGAGAGAAAGAGAGAGAAAGAGAGAGAGAGAGAGAGAGAGAAAGAGAGAGAGAGAGAGAGTGGGAGTGCGCGGCGGAGACGGCTGAGCGCGCGCCGCGCCACGCCGCGTGCGCGCAAAAAGGTGGAAACTCCCCGGGCGCCGCTCCGGCCGCGCCGCCGACTGTGTCGCCCGCACCGCAGACGTCAGCGGAAGAGGTCGCCGCCCCGCGCAGCCTCCACCGCGCCGCCCTCCAAGGCGAAAAGGTCGAAAGGGCGCTACCTGGTGGTGGTGGTTAACGACGCTGTAAAAGATGGGGGCGGCAAGAGACAAAAGGCGGGAATAGAGAGGTTGACACGGGGTGACGGTGAAAATTCCTGGAGCGACGACCAACGCAGTGTCTGTATCAGTTTCAGTGACAATTCCATTGGCAGTGCCATCGAACAATAGACGGTTTTGACAAAACATGCGATGACGAGAAGTGGAAAATTGTTGATGGAATAGAACGTCATTGAGGAGATGTCGATGGGCACTGGTAATACGTACGGACATAAGGTGAGAGAGCCAATAAAACGCATGTTTTCTACGAAGTGGTGCCTGTTATGATACTGAATATCGGCCGGTAATGCGGGCAAAACCAGATCTACGTCACCAACAAAAGAATATTGTAATTCAATATTCTATTTAAGTATTCTGATACTCGATTCTGTCGCCCTAGATACACTATTTTGGTAGCATCCTCCGATACCATTTAACGGCTAATTTATATTCTTCTCATTTTTAACAAACATATTCCTTAAGGTTTTATTCTTCTCACCACCTTGACAGGTAAGTTCCAAATTATTTTCGATATTTGAATCGCGCATCTAAAAAGGAGAACATTTTATTTCCTCTCTATCTTAATTTGCCTTTAAATCATGATTCTCACATGTATCCCGTTCCATTGGAAAAGTTTTTAAATGCCATGATACACTTACAAAAGTTACCCTAAGAGAACCACTGGCGTCACTGAAGTAAAGTCACGCACATTGTTACATAACGGCGTAACCTGTGATGTCATGTTCCTCACAACACGTCCTCTTGAACCCGATCACGTAAGCAGTTTTGTGACGTACTTCTACGTGTTACTTGCATAGATAGCACACACAATGGAGCAACGATCATCCAGACTGCGTAAATGTGGTTTTATTACTTTTAATTAATGAAAATATTTTGACACTGAAGTGCTTTCTCTGTAATAAATGAAAATATATGAATGGTTTAATATTTAGTAAGTTATACATCGCAATCCGTAAACATGATAAAGACAATTTAAAAAAATACATTATACGCCCTTCAATTTCTTCTGTTTGAATATCAGTGTTTTCGAGACATTTCTTCAATTAGAATGCTCACACAAAATTCGCGGGCCTCTTCATGCCTAATCGTAACGAAGTTCACGCAAACGAGCGTATGTAAATGAATTCAGTAGCGTCATATGCAAGTGTCTTGTGGCTATTTCTCCTGTTCTATGTTGATTTTGTAAATCGTATTCATCTCCATCAACTTTTGTTAGTGTGAATTACAGATGTTTATTTTGCAGTACCTTCAGTGATTCCTGCCAGACTCCAAATATTTAAATTTCCATCCATTACGATATCGTCGTTGCCTTTCGTATTTATTTGCTTTTTCCTTCTCATGCTCTTCTAAAATAATAATGATAATAATAATAACAATAAAAATAATAATAATAATAACAATAATAATAACAATAATAACAATAATAATAATAGTAATAATAATAATAATAATAATAATAATAATAATAATAATAATAATAATAATAATAATAATAATAATAATAATAATGTTGAATAGTATTCCTGAAAGCCCCATGTTTTATGAAAATCAATTAAAGGAACGACCATACTCACGAAAGATGATGAAGAATGTGTCAAGGAAACAAAAAAAGGCAGTTGGGAACAACGAAGAATAGATACGTGATAGAGAAGTACTACGAGAACTGATGAAATTCAGGGGTTCCAAAAAAGTTAAGTAAAATAGTTACGAACATGTGATCAGAAGAAGGGAAGGAACTCAGGAAAATAATTGAAACAATTTAGAGAAAGAGGAGGAATCAAAAGAAGAAGTTGATGATGGAAAAAGAAGAATTAGAAGAATAAAAATAAATATAAGAAGAAAGAGAAAAAGAAAGGGGAAAATACTAACCAAAAAGAAAATACCTCATAGTAAACTATTTTATAGGCTTACTTTGCCTCTAGAGACGAAGAGGAAGAGTACCCACCTTCGAGCTCTCTGATCATGAGAAACCGTCCTGGCCTATACTTCCATTAAAACATTGAGACCGTTGAAACTAGATCAGCTAGGACGCTGTTATCCAATCAGGAGCTTCAACTTTACCATACTGACGTCATTATAGTGACGTTCAAGCTCCCGATTGGATGACAGCGTCAGAGCTGATCAAGTGTCAACGGACTCAATGTTTTAATTGAAGTATAGCGTCTTGCAGTTATTAGAACGGTTACCTAACGCTATGCGTTGGCAGCCTGTACTTACGGAGCAAACATAAAGAACATTCCGACACCGAATGCGTGGAGAGAACAAAGCAAGAAAAGTTGGCTTGTGAGTGCCGTTGAGCATGATGGGAATACACCAATCAATCATCATTTTAACGCATTCACATTAATTTACTGATTAGTGATTCTGGGCACGTCAACTGCTTAGGACATTAATCAAGTAAGTGAGGTGCAGTTTTTCCTCTCGGGAGATGGCGGTGACCTTCCCCCGCTGGATGGCGAGAATCGGCGCCGCCCTACCCGTCGGTTTGGTTTGGTTTTTATGTGTTTCCGGGCGCGTCAACGGCTTTGGTCATTAGGCCCGTTAGTGTAGTGCATGTGTTTTCTCGGGAGATGGTTGTGGTCTTTCCCCGCTGGATGGCGAGATCCGGCGCCGACCTGCCGTCGGTTAGTGGGGTTTCCCCCTAACCAGGACTCTCCCACCAGCGGGCATCGCCCCCAGCCGGGACAAGCTCTAAGCTCCCGACCGGTCTCCCGGAATATGTGGTAGTATAGTGCATGTTAGTGTAAGTGTGTGTGTAAGGGGGAGAGGATAGGACAAGGAAGAGCTAGGAAAGATCGCGCGCGGTCCGGGGCCCGTTTGTTAGGGTACTACTCCGGCATTCGCCTGGTGTTGATCGGAGAAACCACGGAAAACGACCGATCAGAGCAGTCAGCCGCTAGAATTCTCCTCCAGGCAGCGACTGAATTTGACCTACCTGAAAAGCTAGTGTCGAAAATCCTGCCGCCTTCAGGACTCGAACCTAGGACCTCCCGGTCAGAGGCGCTGCAGTGACATCAGTTCCCTACAAGTCGGCTTGCTGGTTTTCCCCACAAGGTGTTTCCCTCCAGATAGGCACCGCCCCAGTCGGGACAATCTCTAAGCTCCCGACTGACCTCCCTACAAGTGTGATACTGTAGTGCATGTGAGAGTAAGTGTGTGTAAGTAAGGTGTGAGGATAGGGCACGAAAGATGTAAAGATCGCGCGTGGTCCCTGGCCCGTTTGTTAGGGAACCAGTCGCACATTCGCCTGGTGTTGATCGGAGTAACCACGGGAAACTACCGATCAGAGCAGCCGCCTACTTGAATTCTCTCCAGACATTGGCTGAATTCGACATTCAGCTAGAGTCGAAAATCTTGCCACAGTCGGGACTGGAATCTTAGAACCTACTCGGTGACTTTCACTGAAGTGACGTCAATTGATGCTCTGAGCCACCTAAGCCATTGCATCCGCATTGGTAGGTATATTTTTTCCTACATTGTTCAGCTATAACCAAATAATGAACTACCAACAACCTTGTTGCAGTTGCAAGACCGCACACCTTCTACCTTAATGCTACGGCATTCAAATCCCAGTCCATCTTCGCGAAATGTACCGTGGACAAGGAGGTGCTCGGGAAGATTTCTCGGCGTTCTCCTATTACCCCTGCCTCTTATTCAACCGTTACATCGTAATTAAATTTACCACTAAATCATACTATCCATCAAAACCAACTCAGGTCTGGATGAAAAGGTTTTGGACTGAGAATCAAATTATTAAAAAAACTAGTTAGACCCGTGCAAACGTACTTTTACGTGCTAGCAGCACTGTTCATATCATTGTTTTAAAAGTAAAAATAAAATTCAACTGAAACACAGCTTCGAACGTTCCTGATAACCTGTGCTACGGGGACACCTGCCAAAAACGAAAAAGGTAACAAAAGGTCTTGCAGATTACAATACAAAGAACATAACACCTGCCCCTAAAAGTAAACAAAAACCAGGCTTTATGTGCTTAAAAAGTCGCATCGTTTGCGATGCACAATGGCAATACATTTGGCGGGTTGCAGGAGCGCTTGATATTTCCCTTATAAAATCATTTCGAAACTTCTATTTTTCGTCTTAAATATGTTTGCACAACCCTTGGAGTAAGCGCACTTACAAATGATACTTGTTAATTGAATGGTCTCATAAATAGTATAAATCCGATATCTTTCCATCTATCTATATATTTAAAAAAATAAGGTATTCTGCCATGGCTTCGTTTAGAGCTTCTACTGAACCAATTGTAGTATTTTTTCCTTTAAATGAAAGAATGTGATCTCTAGATGCGTTATCAGATATTATTTGTGTTGATTCACCAACATTTACGCTGTAAATTAATTAATTAAATCATTATTTAATAGCACGCTTATCAGTAGTCAATTGTTTTCTTCCAAAGGGTGGCTGTTTCAAAATAGATTATATGAAACGCGTTGCAACGTGAGTCCACGTTGCTTCATGGTGGCGCTGCTTGATGTTTTATTTTGATTGTTGAGATTTGATTACAATTCGTAAAGGTTTTGTTTCAGTGTAATAATTGCATTGTGGCGTTGACAGTTTGCATGTATTTGCTTTTGTGATGTATTTTATAGAGAACATTTGGACAGTGGATTTTGCTCGGTTGTACTGAAGTAGTGAAGTTGTTCACAGGTTATGTTGAATTCCGAATCGTTGCCCACGCGCCCCAAAATACGCAAACGTACATTAACTGGACGCAGAGAATGAGAAAGTCATCGCAGAAAATGTCAGTTTTGTTCTGCTTTGTACTTCCCATGCGAGAGAAATTCTGCAAACGTGTTTACTCTGTGTTGCTTAAATAGGAAAATAAGTTTACCTTCGAGCAATATGCCAGAACTAATCAAATTTGTTTATAGATGATGACACATCAAAAAACTTTAGAAATAATATCCGTCAGTATAATAGTACTCTTTCTTTTGTGTCATTTCGTCTATTTTTGCAATATGTGGGCCATTTTGCATTGCCACCTAGTCATGGACCATACGTGTTCAAAATTTTGGGAACTCCACATCACAGAATATCTTCGTTATAACCTGAAGATCCAAACAATGCAACATATTGTGAACATTAGTCTGGGCACAGTATTTTACATTTATCTCATATCTCACCGCCAAATTTTGACAGGTTCTCACTAGTAGCATATTATATACCGAGGGGACGTACTCTGCAGTCCACAAAAAGCCAAGTTCGAAGAGGAAAAAAATAACTTTCACAAACCATCTCGATCAGGTTTTTCGTCCAGTTTCCCTGATCCATTGAGCAAATGCTGAGATGGCCCCTTGTTTTGCTTCTGGACATAAATGTAACTTCATTTTCTGTGCACGTCTTCTAGAATTCATTGGGAAATACAATTATTCAAATTATCGTTTCCATGTTGTCGCGGCAGGAAGTAATAAGAGCCAAAATGTATTGCTTATTTATCCTTGAAAATAGATTTTATTATATGGGAGTTTTTTTTTGTTTTTTTTTTTTTCTCCCTTTCAAAATTCAAAATTTATTCCTTATTTATCCTTGAAAATAGATTTTATTACATGGGAGTTTTTTGTTTTTTTTTCTCCCTTTCAAAATTCAAAATTTAAGTAGTATATGACTTAGTGTAGGGATCACAGAATTTTGAAAATGTGCACACAATTCACTTTTTCCCATAGCACGTCATACGCAGTTTTTAACTGTTTTTTTTTGACGTAAAATAAATAAATAAATAAATATAATTATTTTAAAAAATCTCGTTTCGTAAAGCGAGAGTTGACAGGTGAACTCTGGTGTTGGGGAGATCCAGGGGATCCCTTCAGGAACTTGTTAATTCCACGAGCGGAAGCGTCTCGCAACCGTCTCTCCCGCGTCGTGCGCCACCACTAACTGCTATGACGCACACACCAGCAGCGAGCAGAGGAAGACAGGACGCGGAGCACGGCTATTACGTGCGAGGCAGGCGACGCCGGTAATCACCATGCTACGCCGTTGGCGCCACCGCCACCGGCGCCAGGTGATGATGCAGTAGTATGCAGTGTAGCAGTAGTTTATGCCGCTCGTTTCAACTCGGCACCGACTCGTCCAGTCAGGACTACTTCCTATTCTGCTGGCTGGCCCGTATAGACAGTGGGTGATCCGAGTTAACTCAAAGCTACCTGCTATTCGCACGCCAAGAGCAATAAGGTCTCGTTATGTAGTAAGCACTTAGGCGTTTGGGATTCGATTGATTGATTATTTTGTGTTTGTGCGTGCGTCAACTAAGGTCATAAGTCCCATAAGTGACGTGCTTGTAATATCGTTGGCGGTGTTCGTTCCCAATTGGAAGTGAGACCCAGCGGCGAGCTACACTTTGGATTTCGATGTTTTTCCCTACCAGGTATCTCCGCTAGTGGGGCATCGCCCCAGCCTGGACAAGCTCTCGACTGGATCTCCCGATATACATGCTATAGCAGTACGTCAAAACCTGTGTGTGTGTGTGTGTGTGTGTGTGTGTATGCATGTATGTAAGGGAAGAGAAAGGGAGAAGAATGATTAATAGAAGATCGCTCACGGTACTTCAACATTCGCCTGGTATTGATCGAAAAAAAAGCACGGAAAACTACTTGTCCAAGTAGCTGTCCGCTAGAATTCTTCTCCAAAAAGCGACAAAAATTGAGGTAGTTCGCTCGCTGGAACTTAGCTCCGACTCTGATCCATCCTGTCCCTACATCTCAAGCTGCGACCTGCACCCACACAGGCAGATGGAGCTCGGGGTTAACCAGTATGACTGCTCCACCCGTACGTAGAGTTGCAAAATTTTCAGGTCTCGTGGTTCATTTAGTATTTCGCACCCATATCCACTTCACAGAATCATATCCTCCCCTTATCATATTCACCCCAAAGTATCATGCGATGAAGAACGAGATTCTTTAACGAAATATTAACGAACGAATAATTTATAGAAAATCATACGTCACTAAATTAATTAATCTACAGATAAAATTGCATTCATACTTAGTGTATAATAGTGTTAGTGTAAGTTTGATTTATTAAGTTAATCATTTGAATTCGAGTAAAAATAGAACATACATACTTGCAAGCAAACCTTAAAAATGATTAAGCAGAACAAAAATAACATTGACTAGATTTTTAATAATAACAACCCAGGCAAAAACATCGTTCTTCTCTTCTGTCTGACAGACAAAACTCCTTTCAAACATTCAGTAAAATATCCCTATGAAAATCAACCAATGGAGACATGGTAAATCTTTCAGGGACTAACGGTTTACAACAGTTATATATCTCCCTACCTCTAAGCTAAATATCCACACAAATAATCCCATTTCAATAATTATCTTCCGAGTTCTTCTTAAAATATTTCTTACAAGTTTTGTTTAAGATCTTTTTGGGCTATTTGAATTTCAACAGAAATGTTCAAAAATTATAATACAAGCAACAAATACTTAGGTAATATCCCTATACCAACTAATTCACCTTTTTGTGTGAAAACGTCTTTTCAACTTCACTGGTCATGATCTACGGCGGAAATAAGTGAAATAAGTCGGTATAAGATACTTATGAAATACAGTTTCAATTAAGATTCAGTGACCATACTTCTTATCATTAAATTTGAAATACTCTCCAACAAGAACTTGGGTTTATTTTTTTAATCACAATTTATTTTTTATAAGGTCTCCGTACCAGAAGTCTGTATGTTTTAATCTCATCATTTGGCGAGCTCATACTCGTACAATCACGCATGAAATGATCCGCTTGAATTGTATTTGCGAGTTTGTTATTTCAACACACAACCTATAACTATCCTTCTCAAAAAAGCTTCCACCTTTTTTCGCAGCCATGAAATACTCTTACACTAAATACAAAATGAAATTTTTCAAGAAGGATTTGCCTAAAACCTCTTCCTCAGAAATTTATTCATCAGAGGGAAACATTTCCTGCAACTGACTTATATAACATATTCAGTTCCATTCAGCGAATCTTGAGGTAAATATCCAACAAAATACACAAATCATTGTTAGAGGAAAATAGTATACGTAAAACGTGAATTGCTGTATTCATTACGTCACATATTACCTCCATTGAGAACTCGTAGTACATTTGAGGTTATGATATTCCAACAAACCAGTGACGTTTGCCAATGACAATGTATGATTTGTTACTTCACCTATGACATTCATGTTGTACAGGCCGCGTGAAAAATACTCTAATGCAACTGATGAAACATAGTAGGGTCCATCGAGAACAATTGAACCTCGACCTTGAAAATACCCAACAGCTTGACATTTGCAATCTAAATTACTCGGATAACGACTCGTCAGGTATTTGAATTTTATTATTTCTTATCAAATTCGGCAAATGAACTCTCCAAGTGATGTTATAAATGCGGTTTCTGCGAACCGAAAAAAACTCCTCACGTCATCGTGAAAGAAGGAGAGAGGGTTGTTAAAAATGTCCGGCTCACGCGGTCCACTCACCCGTCGCTTTGATGGCTGCGCGCTGGATTTGCACACTGCCTCGCTTCAGCCGTCCCAGCGTCGCCATTTTGGATCTCTATGCTGACACTGAGAGGGCAGAATGTTGTTCTTCTCGTACAGAGAAGGGTTGCAGTTGAATGGAAATTTTTCTGGAAAGAAATACATACTTCGATTACGCGGAACATGCAACTACTAAGAGAGAAACACCCACGTATCATGGTAATATAAGTACGTGTGTAATAGAACACAAGTATATACATACAAATGCGTAGTATTTAGAACATCCATTCCAAATACAAGAACACGCTAATTGTATAATTTACACAATTCATTAATTATTATACACATATTTGCATTACAACTCAACTTCACAACAACATAGAGTCGTAGGCTTCCGTGGCCGGAGTCATTGAATTCTTGGCTGTCCGGGATTAGCCGCGTCATGGTCGATGGATCTGACGTTTCGGCCATCTTATTGTGGCCTTCTTCAGAGTTATACTGCTGAGTGTGCAGTATAACTGAAGAAGGCCACAACAAGATGGCCGAAACGTCAGCTCCATCGACCATGACGCGGGTAATCCTGGACAGCCAAGAATTCAATTTACAACATACCTATCACCATACTAACAAATGCAAGCTGACGCTAGTAGCCATGTGGTTTTGCTAGTTCACCAAAAAATCCAATTCTGAGATTGTTACCAAATCCTCAAGAAAAATTACTACTCACGAAAGTACTATTGAGAAACGAGACAAACCTAACTTTTTATTTGTTTATTTATTACGGGCCAAAAAACAGTTAAAAATTGTGACATGCTAAGGAGAGAAGAGCAAACTGTTTATCTTTTCTTGAGGTCTGGGATCCCTACCCTATACAGCGCAAATTGAATTATAAATACAGATAGAAACGAGCGATTTTGGTAAGAATTGATGAGAAAATATTCGCTCTTTAGAACCCCGCTATTATGAAATGCGAGCCATAAACTTCAAAAGTTTTCACATCACTTATCGTCATATAATACATGAGAAAGTACAAATAGAGATTTACAAAGCGAATATTTATACTTTCGATTAAACAAGCATACTTGGAACGTCTTTTTTCCGCTATTGCATCGACATGTTGCAGTGCATGATGCTACTTGTTACCACTAAAGTTGTATACTTCTAAACACATGTTAAAAAAAGCTACACAGAGAATCATACTATTAAGACAATTTCAAGTCCATCTTGTATGACATACTTTAGTGAGCCTCGAGGCCAACTGTCGGCAAATCCGTGATTCAAAATTCTCAAAAACCCCACCACTTATCAATCGCAAAATCTTTTCAAAATACGTACAGAAACACCACCAAAGCAAAGATTCTGATACGTTCATTACCAAAATTGAAAAAAATACCTATCCTGCGCTATTAGCAACCACAAGCCTAAGTCGACGTCACCTACCTGATTGGTTCAATCACAAACGAGACGGCTGAGACGAAATCGATGGGAAACGTCCCGGGAAAATAGTATGGCAAGGGTTCACCGGCTTTGTACACAGTCCGCCGAAGTTTAGCACTTTGTACACCGTTCGCCGAAGTCTAACACAGAGCTCTAAAGAACGGATGGTGCGGGAGCGATGCTGACCTGAGGCGAGGATTGCGTGGCGCTTCTAGAGCGGAAAACGCATCGCTAGCACCCAACTACGAGTAGTGCCACGAGCTCTTACATTGTTTCCCTGGGCACTTGCCGAGTGGAACTAACGAGTTCTCACCTTCCAGTTAGGACAATGGGTTTGAGGTTTTACGAATAAGTTTGCGTCTGAATACTTTTCAGACCAGCCTCCAGTTTCTATCAATTGATGAAGTTGTGGGGGATGAATAGAATGCATGACTTGAAACTTTTGAAGTAGTACTGAAAAAATGCAAAATAAAATGGGATAATTAATAAAATAATGTATGGAAAGTTGTAACATGGTTGACAGTAAATTGTTGTAGTTGTGGGAAGATATTATTTTGTTTACCTTGTATTTAATATGAAATTATTAAAATTCCCTTCGAGCAGAGGAGCCGGAATTTCGAATGTTAATTTCACAGTCTTCATTAAATGTACATAAAACTCGTTAGTCTCTAGCTTTCCTGATCTGTGGAGTAGAATGGAATAGAAAAGATACTATAGTCTTCAAGATTGAAGTATCCTTCTTTTTCGTGAATTTTGTATTAAGAATCAAGATCATTGACATCAAGGATTACACCTCTTGATAATTCACATATCAAACGATTTCACGACATCATGTTATGAGATAAATGTGATAACGAAGGGCTTGTAACATTAGGAGTAAAGGAAGAGGAAATTACAAGGTTAAGGAAGGAAAAACGGCGCGCATTCAGTGCCGTTTGTAAATATATTACTTCATCATTAGCCTGGAACTGATCTGAGGAACCACGGAAAACTCCTGATGAGAGCAGCCGGTTGCTACAATTCTCCTCTACAGTGAATTCGTGCTAGCTTCTTAGCTAGTGTTGAAAATCCGCCAAAATCAGGAGCGAGCGGGTTGCATTCGTCACAATTGTACCCACCCATTTGTAAACTGGCCCAGTGAGGTCAAGGTTGCTGCTGGTGGCAGTAAACGCACTTGCGCAACCGTTTCATCCTTATGTTATCAGCTCAAGTAATGTCGTGAAAGTAAAATGTAAGCAGTACACGCACTCCATTTTTCTGGAGCAATAGCGTTTAGAAAATCCGCAAATGGGAGTTCAACAAATGTTATGAAATATTTTGTCCTTTGAACAATGTATGTGTACAGAAACAAGAAGTTGGTACAGGAAATTATCATTAATAGAACATCACAAGAACAAACTTTATTATTTTTCTAACCATCACCTAATGGTAAACTTCCTGAATGGCTTCCATTACTGCTCTCTTACGTGGTGAGGCGGTCAACTGCGTGGAGATTCTGTGCGGCTCGGGGGAGCCACTGTCTTACTGGCGACAACTACCTTATTTATTTTATTTATTTATTTATTTATTTATTTATTCATTTATTCATTTATTCATTTATTCATTTATTCATTTTGTTTATTTATTTATTTATTTATTTATTTATTTATTTATTTATTTATTTATTTATTTATTTATTTATTTATTTATTTATTTATTTATTTATTTATTTATTTATTAAAATTTATTTATTTATTTATTTATTTATTTATTTATTTATTATTTATTTATTTATTTATTTATTTATTTATTTATTTATTTATTTATTTATTTATTTATTTATTTATTTATTTATTTATTTATTTATTTATTTATTTATTTATTTATTTATTTATTTATTTATTTATTTATTTATTTATTTATTTATTTATTTATTTATTTATTTATTTTTATTTATTTATTTATTTATTTATTTATTTATTTATTTATTTATTTATTTATTTATTTATTTATTTATTTATTTATTTATTTATTTATTTATTTATTTATTTTACGTCAAAGACAATTAAAAACTGTGTGTGACGTGCTATAGGGAGAAGTGAATTTTGTGCACGATTTCAAAATTCTGTGATCCCTACCCTAAGCCATATACTACTTAATTTTGAATACAGAAAGAAAATGAGCGTTTTTTGCGAGGATTGTTAACAAAATATTCGCTCCGATGTAATAAAATCATTTTTTAAGGGTAAATCAGCAAAAAATTCGGGCTCTTATCCCTCATCATGTCCTTCGGCAAGGAATAATACTTTCTGCCGCGACAACATGGAGAACGATAATTTGAGTAAATATATTTCGTGCACAGATACTGAAGTTACATTTATGTTCACGTGCAAAACAAGGGGCCATCTCAGCATTTACTCAAAGGATTAGGGAAACTGGACGAAAAACCTGATCGAGATGGGGAACAGCCTTAAGCGCTTGTGTTTGCTCCGATTTCAAAAACAGGTACAGGTCGCCTTTCTTTCTTAGGTCACCTTTTAGCCTTTTACGTTTAGCCGTTTAGCCTATCAGCAACGCGTCCCTGCCAACCTCTCTTACAGTTAGTGCGGGATCCTGGAACTTCTCCGTTCGACACTCTTTCGCTAGTACTTAGTTCAAATTTTCCGAGAGGACACCCTCCGCACCTCGGGCTACGGAGGCGTCCAGCATACGCATCTTCGCAACATTGTCGTAACTCGTAGCACGTCATTTCATAACACGTAAATAGTTCTTTATTTACGTGCCGAGGTACCCCGCAGGCACATCTCGACTTAAAATTGACTATGGGGAGGTACCAATGCCAAGATTTGAACGGCGGTTTTGAGAGCCCTACCATGCCACAACACGCAAGCGAACATCCATACGAGGGCGGGGGTCGAACAAGCGACCCTTCGAACTAAGAAAGTTACGGCGCGTCCTTCGTGGTCTCGGCTGCCTAGATTGATTTATTGATTTTTTCGTGTTTCCGGGCGCGTCAACTGCTTGGATCATTAGTCCCGTTAGTGTAGTGCGTGTTTTTTCTCGGGAGATGGCGGTGATCTTTCCTCGCTGGATGGCGAGATCCGGCGCCGACCTACCGTCGGCTAGTGGGGTTTCCCCCTAACCAGGACTCTCCCACCAGCGGGGCACCGCCCCAGCCGGGACAAGCTCTAAGCTCCCGACCGGTCTCCCGGAATATGTGGTAGTGTAGTGCATGTTAGTGTAAGTGTGTGTGTAAGGGGAGAGGATAGGACAAGGAAGAGGAAGGACAGATCGCGCGCGGTCCGTGGCCCGTTTGTTAGGGTACTGCTCCGGCATTCGCCTGGTGTAGATCGGAGAAACCACGGAAAACTACCGATCAGAGCAGCCGGCCGCTAGAATTCTCCTCCAGACAGCGACTGAATTCGACCTAGCTGCAAAGCTAGTGTCGAAAATCCTGCCGCCGTCAGGACTCGAACCTAGGACCTCCCGGTCAGAGGCGCTGCAGTGATCGGCTGCCTAGATCAGCGGTGAAATCTAGCACGTAACGCGAGCGAGAGTGGGCCCCTTTAGGGACGCAGAACTCGGAACTACACTACCCTGCCACCGCCTCCGAGACGTGAGCGGCGTGCCAGGCTTCGCGGCCGGCCCGGAAGGCCGGCGCTTTGTCAGTGGCGGCGCGGCGCATGCGTCACGACGGCGGGCGACGCGACGCGGCGGGACGCGACGCGACAGCGCGAGCGGTGCGGCGGCGAGCGGTGCGGCGGCGAGCGGTGCGGAGGCGAGCGGTGCGGCGGCGAGCGGTGCGGCGGCGAGCGGTGCGGCGGCGTGCGGTGCGGCGGCGAGCGGTGCGGCGGCGAGCGGTGCGGCGGCGAGCGGCGGCGGCGAGCAGTGCGGCGGCGAGCGGTGCGGTGGCGAGCGGTGCGGCGGCGAGCGGTGCGGCGGCGAGCGGTGCGGCGGCGAGCGGTGCGGTGGCGAGCGGTGCGGTGGCGAGCGGTGCGGCGGCGAGCGGTGCGGTGGCGAGCGGTGCGGCGGCGAGCGGTGCGGCGGCGAGCGGTGCGCCGGCGAGCGGTGCGCCGGCGAGCGGTGCGCCGGCGAGCGGTGCGCCGGCGAGCGGTGCGCCGGCGAGCGGTGCGCCGGCGAGCGGTGCGGCGAGCGGTGCGGCGAGCGGGATTGGGCGGGCCGGGGGGCGGGGCAGAGTGCAGGAGGCTGGGGCATGCAGGTGGGATGGGGCGGGAGACAGCTAGATGAGTTGGGAAAGCACCTTGGTTCATCAGTAACAACCAACTACATAACGATTTGAATATAAACACAATAAAATATCAAATAGCATATCTTGCACACAACTTCCACACAAACCTTCCCCAAATACAAGCATCATCCTTCTATAAACCGGGCAAAACCCCCAATTATCCAACAAGAATTAAAAACAGATATCCACTTCACTCATTCTACAAAATATTCGCAAACATGGAATAATACTTTTCTGAGGTGCTTCCTGCTTCCTCTCCCGCTATATATTTTTTAAAATAATTGTAATGTGTATAATTTTAAGTTAGCTTAAGTTAGGATAAGATAGATTAAGTCCATCAAACATTTGCACAGTTAATACGTAAACTGAATAATGTAATGTCAAACAATATAATAATAATAATAATAATAATAATAATAATAATAATAATAATAATAATAATAATAATAATAATAATAAATGATGAGTTGGGTCGGGGTGGGCAGCACGGCGAGACGAGACGAGGCGAGGCATCAAGAGTGGTGTGATGAGCTTGGAAGGGAAGGGAGGGGGCCAGAAAGATGGGACGGGTAGCGGTATAGGGCCCAGCGCGAAGGCGAAGCGAGGCGGACAGCACGGTGTGTGTGGCGGAGGAGGGTGGAGCGGGGAAGGGCAGGGAGGAGCAGAGGGGAGCGAGGTAGTGGGGTGGGGCAGAGCAGGATGGGGAGAGTGGGTCGGGGCACCATGAGACGAGGCAGAGTGAGCCGAGATAGTGTGAAGCGTGGCAGAAAGGGGGTGGGGCAGAGGGGGGCGGGGCGGGGCAGGGCCGGGCAGGACCAGGCGGGGCGGGGGAGACAAGGGAGAGAAAGAGCGGGTGGGCGGTGTGGGGCGGGGCGGAGGGGAGAGCCCGGGCGGGCGGGGTGGGCGAGCAGAAGGAGCGAGGCGGGCCGGGCGGGTCGGTCACGGGGTGGGCAAGGGCACGGGCAGAGAGGTGGGGCGGGTGGGGAATCCGCGAGGATGGCTCCGACGTCACAACTGCCTCTGGCGCGGTGTGGCGCCTGCGCGCCCTCCAGCGCAAACGTTCGGGTTTTTTCGGCCCGATTCGGGATTTTGTGGAGGCCGCCTTTCATCGCAGGTGGGATTGCCATTCCGTGACTTCGGATTCACGACACGTAACATTACTCCTCGAGGTGTGTCGTGTTGGGAAAAATCGGAATTTCATTAAATGAAATTTCGAAGTAAGGTGTGGAAGAGGTTACAGATTTGACATTCTGCTCTCCTATAATAGTCTTGATAGTGAACCAATTCCTAAATTCGAGATCTCATTGAAAATGGAATTTAAACATCTTTGCAGCAATACAAATCAGACTCTACGTGACCACTGAGACTAAAGATTTGTTTGCTTTCATTGCAGAGGTTCTCAGGAAGACTCAAAGAGCAGACCCAAACCGTGCCCTATCGAGTTTGTTTGCTCGTCTTAGTCTCTATTCGGAATTTTGAGGAGATAGTAGGAAGTGGGTTTCCGATTTACGACGTTTTCAAATAGGAAATGAAATCTCAGCTACAGTTCTATCATAGTTTTTTTAAATATCCATAAAGCTTTTTCGCCTGTAATGGGATTTTATTTTCTACATTTGAGAAAAGTAGTTTGTCTATGTGACTAAGCATGTTTGATCTGGTTTATGTTTCATCACTCATGATACACGTGCGCGCGCGCGTCCCCCCCCCACACACACACACATACATACACACACACTATTAAATCATACACGAGTGTTCATTAAAAGGCAATTCACTCGTCCCATTAACAACGATTATTACGTGTGTTTCCTCACTTGCAAGCGCAGTGCGGTATTGAACGAATTTGTAATAGTTTTTTGTAATAACAATCCTGTTTTATTTTATTATTCAGAAGTGAAAGCCTTTAAATCAACTGCTTAGTGACAGTGTAATCGTGAGGTAACATTCCTTCCTTCGCTTGCAGTTTCCGACTTCCTGTCCTGCAATTGTTGCAGGAAGACAGTTTTCAAGTTCCGTTTTGCTGCACTATTTACCGTACTCACTGCTTCGTAACATATGTACATTTTGCATGAAAAAACGTCACACGTCATCCTGAGTTCTAAGTTCTCAGTTCAACAGAGTTCTATGAAGAAACTTCACATCAAATCCGCCGCAAATCTCTGTTAGTGTAGTAATGCACCTCAGCTAACTTCTTTTGTTTCTCAATCTTTTCTATGGAATCATTTGATATGGAACAAATAGGCCGAAAGAAGGACAATTGAATCTTTCAAAGTTAGGAAATCATAAATAGAGATAACGATTATAATTTCTCTGAACGGTCGTGAGAACAGTAGAATGGAAGCTTATTCCTCAGCTTTGGACTCTTATTTATAGGTTTCAGGATAAATAAATTAATCAAATGAGGGGCTCGTCGTTTCCGGGTAATGCTCTGAAATAGAACAAAGTAACGCTCAAAATAAACATTTGTAATTCAAGAGTAGATCACAAAAGCATAAGATGACAGGAACGAAAACTTGAAATTCACTTTAGTCATTCATTCAATACCTGGACATTGAAAATAAAATGAATATTACTGAAAACGAATGTACAGAAAATATTTCTCAAAGTAATTTCTCGGATAAAATTCAAGCACCTGCCTGGTTCAAAGAGAGATTTTTGCAAAATATTTTTTGTCTTCTACAAAACTTCTATCCCCACATCCCTGCCTCACTGTTAGACCTATCTGTTTGATTATTTCGTGTTTCTGCAGCGTCATACGCTATAGTTATTAGTCCCGTAGGTGTGGTACAAGTTTTCATCATGGGAGGTCACGGTCCTCCGCTGAATGGGAGATCTGGCACCAAACGACACGGCGTCTTGCGTAGTATTTCTCCATCCAGGTACAAGATCAGGGGCGTATCCAGCCGATCATTTGCGAGGGGGGGGGGAGATCACAAATTTTTGTTCAGTAATAACATATTTCTTGTTTTATAGTATATTTTGTAGCGTCTATATCGTACCTGCTATACAATATTATTCTTTAAATAATTACATAATTCTAACAAATAAATATTCAGATTATATCAATATTAAGATATAAATGTTGTCAAATAAAGGAAGGTAAGAAACGAAAACTCTAGGCCTGATGTGCGCCATGCCCCCTTCCCCCCCCCCGATCCGTCATTGCACAAGATGCAAATACATCCTTGTATCTCACACCTGCAGGTTTTGCAAATAAACTTTGTTCTCCACAATTAGTTCTTTCATTAATGTCAGCCTTATGTTGTTGAAAATATTAGTAGTTTTCTCGCAATTTTGATTCAAATACAATTCGAGCTACATGAAAATCCGTATTTTTTCAAAAACTACTCCGATTTTTTTCTTTACATCTTTTGTACGGATATGCACTAAATTGCTTGACGAAATTGCAATTTTTATGTTTTCTTTAGATTCTTCAAAAATTACACAAATGAATTTTTTAAATATCTCATGGCGTTGACATGTACACCACGAACTGATTAATTTTTTGTGCAATTATTCATCCTCTTCCTCAGTATGAAATGTGTTACTAGATTGTGGAGTTTTGTTTCTCTTGTTCCGCAGAAAATGTATTTTGTGTCGTGTGCAGGTACATTATTTGATACTAAATGCTTTCTGCATGGCCTTCTTCAGCAGAAGCAAATATTCCTACCATTGACTATTTTCGGCACATAAAGGAAAGGCAAATACCCCAAATATGAATAGAACTCGCATAGAAACTTGAAGGTATGATTTAATACTTCTCGTCTGATATTTCCTTTTCATTGCCTATTTATTTACTGACTGTATATTACTTCTCATTACTCTTCTCTATTACATAATATTACTACAATATATTCCAGTCAGTGGCGGCTCGTGGGTATTCGCACGTTCGCATGTGCACACCCAAATTAATTCGGTGCAATTTCTCTTATACATTTCTTAACAAGAGGGGAATACAAGTCCTCTCAGAGCATTTACGAAACATTATATTTCAAAACACGCGCCATTCGGAAGCTGCGATTGCCGGTCCGTCCGCCTTTCATTCGTGAAAGCCTGCGGGAGCACACTCGGGAAAATGCGACCGAGGAAACGGCGTCCTAGGCTGCCGCGGGGCTGCAGGGGAAGGAGGGGGAACAACGGTGGCTTATGGAGAACTGGAACAATCCCCGCGCGGTGCTCCTTCTACAGCGCAGGCGCAGTGGTGATCTCGGGAAAAGCCTTGACGTGTCTCGAAGATATAACACTCGAGTAACACAAGTTTTTAACAGAAGCAAGTATGACATTGAACGAAGAAAGTGTGAGATATCTCTCCACTTAAATGAGCTTTCGCACTAGCGCGCGAAACGCGAACGCATTGCTGTACAGTGTTGCATTCATAAAAATGTTAATTGTAGATAATATGTGTATTCTCTTGGGTTTCAAAGTGAGTTGCAATTACAGAACCATTCCGAAGTATTCAAACCCCTAGTGTATTTTGTAAATGTAAGTATTACTCTACGTTTCAATGTGTTTTGAGAAACCGAAATCAGAGAGTTCTTTTTCCGTCAAGGGTGTTTGTGCAACTAACAATGAATAGCGTTGAAAATATGAAATGTAAGAAATCAATGATTTCAATGAAAAAGCCACAGAAAAAAAACTGCTGAAAAGAAACAATTGAATGGAATTGTTCGGCATGCTATCAGACGTCATAAGATGATTTGTGTTTAATTGTCATTATTAATGTTAATGTGTGTCAATGCATGCATGTAATGTATATGTGTGTGTGAGAGAGAGAAAGAGACAGAGGGAGAGAGAGAGAGAGAGTGGGAAAAAGAAGAAAAACGTT
This sequence comes from Teleogryllus occipitalis, assembly GCA_011170035.1. NCBI lineage: Eukaryota > Metazoa > Arthropoda > Insecta > Orthoptera > Gryllidae > Teleogryllus > Teleogryllus occipitalis. The sequence goes on from BLKR01000730.1 coordinate 96,578, forward strand.
GCACACCCTAATGGCATGACCACGAGCCCCCACTGATTCCAGTACACAGTGCATTCCCTCATGAATGAAATGTTTTCAGGAACCCTGGCTCATTAGAGTACGACGGCCGTTGTGGCCTCGAAGTCCCGCTCTGCGATCGCACCTGGCCCACTTGCTCGCAGCGAGCATAACGAGCAATTGAAATTCCGAGAAAGTGCTGTTTTGCTTCGTCATTTGCACCGATCTCCAAACTTTCCGCGTTTTTTGGACACGCGGCGGGAATTTCGGCGCCGATGGCGGGAAACCCCGCCATCGAATTTAGAATGTATTCGTTGGGCTACGAAGCAAGGACCAACGCCTCGGGAAATTTCCAACGCTTGCGTTGTTTTTGCGTCCCCTATGGCTGGGCCGCCGCCCGGCGGGAAGCCGAGTGCACGCTCTGGTCTACGATGAAAAAGACCCATTTCCACGGGATATTTACTAAATTGGATCCCTAGGGGTTTACTTTTGGGGTTCCCAATAGCCGAGTTGGTACGGTTGGTTGAAGTCCAATGTAGTGAGGAACTTTTCTTCCTCCCATTGTTTAGGAGCCAGGCGCGTAGCCGTATGGACTCGTAGTTGCAAGATCGCAAACGTCAGCTTACTTTCGAGACCCGGCGATGGTGACTTTTTCAGCACTAGCGAAGTGGCTGACATGCCGATTCCAGAATAGAAATTCTAGATGCCGTCTGCTCTAATCCTTCTTTCCGTTGTTTCCTTTAATAATTTCCAGGTGGATGTGCCAGCAGTATGAATCCCGGACCGGGCGAATTTTTTGTCACCAGGTGCCCCTTCTTATGCCGGACGCTTAGCGATCAGAATCCTCATATAATCCATTCCCACAATCTGGAGTGCGAATCGCCCATGAGAGACCCAGAGAGAGAGAGAGGCAGAGAGGGAGACAGAGAAACAGATAGACAGGCAGTCGGAGAGACAGACAGAGAGAAGGAGAGGGAACACAAGGAACACCCTACTTCACCATTCATGTTTCCGTTAACTAAGATCTGCTAGAGCGTTATGTTTTGCTCCATCCTAATGATGTTTAACATACCAATCGGAGTATCGCGTAACTAGGTATTATTATTATTATTATTATTATTATTATTATTATTATTATTATTATTATTATTATTATTATTATTATTATTATTATTATTACAATAGCCTTGCCTGTGGTCACCAATAGCCATACTTTTAAAACTGTCGAATGTTAGAATATATTTTTAAGACGAACTTTAAATGCCCCCTGGTTAATTCCAAACACCCAGATACGCAGAGAACTGAAAGTGCCTTCATTAAGCGACCACATAACACAAAAAGCCCTAACTTTTTACCAAAACCTTCACACTTCCCCATGCTCCTTAATCTTTGGCCTAGGTCGCAATGCTGCATACACACATATTAAATCCAGCAATTCCGATTCATACCACCGCAATCCCCCATACTGTCAATAGGTCAAACTGATAGTCTTCAACCTCACTTCATTTACTTTAGCACAATGTTTACGTTCTTCCGAGTAATAAAAACCACTGCTTATGGATGGCCATTCCCATAAAGTCAAAAAGCTTTGTAATGCATAATTTAATCTCCTCGAACGATAAGTATGTCGAACGAGAAGAAATATTTTTTTTTAAAAAGTCAATATTTTTTTCAGTTGTTATTGCCACTTAAAATTACGCAAACCCTCAGAAAAAAACATTTTTGGTGAAAATTCTGTGGCGGAATAGGCGCTAGTGTTGTCCATATACATACACCACGAGAGAAAATATTTTGGGCGTATCAAAGTCTTACAAACGTTCTAACAACACCACGTATTCGAACTAGTGGTACTAAAACAACACGTATTTTCTGGACTTTGATACAAAAATACGCGGAAAGAACTTAAATTTTAGAAAAATTTTACATGACCTTATTTCAAAATCTATCTTTAAGGATCAGATTTCATTAAGAAAAAATCTTTATATTGAATATTTCGATTCTAGGAAGACAAAAAGAATGTGAACTTGCAATTTCCGAAAAATTGGGTTTTTTAACGAACATGGGATCTGCACATTCTCTTGAACGTTCTTCACACTATTCAACAACAAAATTTATTCAAAAACCATAGATACATTTTTTTAATTTGGAAAATGTCCCAGGGCTTCATGTAAAGTACCCCCCCCCCCCTCCTAGTTAAAATATCAGTTTCAAATTCAAGGAGCAGCGACATCAGCTAGATTGATTGGGGAATATCAATTTTGGAGAAAATCGGCTGAACGGTTTGAACTGACGGACGGACGCGCAGACGTTTTGCCATCATTCAATTTTTAAGTACCAAGGACCCACAAATCATGGATTCTGACTACATCACGTGGTGGAGTATTTTTTTTCTTCTAAATTTAGCAACTGAATTTATCCACTTTTTTGTTACCAGGGCCTTGTAATTGGAGTTTTTCTGCCGAAAATTCGCCGATTTTCCGCGCAGCATTATATTACTTTCTCTCTACTCTCTAGCGAGAAAGTAAAAAGTAATTTACTACATAAATATGCCATAAAAATCCACTTTCTCAGTATTAGGGACACCCAAAACATGTTTTCCTGATGGAAAATCAACACTTTTTCCCTGCAGTATTACATATATTTTTTCCTAAGAAGTACAGAGGTGAAAGTAAAAAAATAACAAATTTTGGAGAGAACTCGAATACTCTGTTGTTATTGATGTATTTTATTATTAACCTTTTTAGTTAGTTTTCCTTCCCTGAAATATTTTTTTAAGCTAGTTGATATAATGTACTGAAAATCATAGGCTCTCGTAGTGAACAACACTGCTCCTATTGAACTCCACGCAGAGGTCGTATTTTTGTAGTGTTGTAGGGTATCGAATGGAAGAAGGGAACAAAGAAAATATTAAAAACGATTGTATAGTTTCTTTTGAAGTGTTGGATAGAATTAGCTTCAAGTAACAACCTCGCATATAAAACAAAACATTGAGTTAAGATCAAGCTCTATACTATTCTCACGTAATTGTTTTTGTTGTTAAAAAGTATCAGTTTCGAATATTTTGCAAAGCGGTGATGAAATATTGAAAGAAGAGAAATATTTGAAAGGAGATGTTTCATAAAAGAGAGTAACACGGTCAACACATGTCCTAGCACTAAGACGATTTTATCATTCCTGGGGAACGACTCAGATAGATCTCATGCATCGGGGAGAACATAGGTTACCATGCATCAGAGAGTATAAGGGGACGGCGGAGAATACTCAATTTTGTCCTCAAAAGAAAAGGAGCAGACATAAAACTTTTGTGACTATGCCTTAAACAAAACCGATCATAAACGTTCTCTTGAAAGCAGCTTCTATTAATTCTTATCAGAAAACGATTGCCCGAAGCGACCTTGACCAGCATTCACGTGGTAATCTTTACTCCCGAGATAGTAACGCTTGTGTTATGATTTTGCGGTAATTCAAGGTATGAGGTAATTTTATCACATGACTCTCAAAATGAAAATGTAGATACAGTGGCGGTCAATAAAATGGAGCCACAATACCATGATACGGAGATTAAGGGATTTGCAAATAACCTTGATTTGTAAATAGCTCAACTTTTCTTTTGTACTCAATATATATATAAAAAGAAATTTGAATTACACAGACCCAATAACTCAAGAACGGCTGTAAACTCTGAAAAAAGTGAGCGGGAAGGCCATTAAGGTAACCCTTGGAAATACTGTTTAAAGACAAAAACATTTCCCTCTCTTGAAACGCACGTTTTCGCGTGATTCCGCATGTTAGCGGTCATTGTTGCCTGTGGTAACCCATTGTTGTAACGCCGCACTGATAACAGAAGGCGATAATGATAGCCGCCTTTCGTTCGCCGTTATCTCTATATATAAAAGAAAGTCGTGTTAGTTACACTATTTATAACTCAAGAACGGCTGTACAGATTTGGCTGAAAATTGGTGAGCAGAAAGCTTAGAGCCAGGAGACGGACATAGGATACTGTTTATCCCGTTCGACAGCGTTCCTGTGTGAAAATGCACGTTTTTGCACGTTTTCGCACGTTTTTGCGTGATTTCGCATGTTAGCGGTCATTGTTGCTTGTTGTAACCCATTGTTGTAACGCCGCACTGATAACAGATGGCGATAATAATAGCTGCCTTTCGTTCGCCGTTATCTATATATATATAAAAGAAAGTCGTGTTAGGTACACTATTTATAACTCAAGAACGACTGTACCGATTTGGCTGAAAGTTGGTGAGCAGGAAGCGTAGGGCCAGGAGACGGACATAGGATACTGTTTATCCCGTTCGACAGCATTCCTGTGTGAGAACGCACGTTTTCGCGTGATTTCGCATGTTAGCGGTCATTGTTGCCTGTGGTAACCCATTGTTGGAACGCCGCACTGATAACAGATGGCGATAATGATAGCCGCCTTTCGTTCGCCGTTATCTATATATATAAAAGAAAGTCGTGTTAGTTACACTATTTATAACTCAAGAACGACTGTACCGATTTGGCTGAAAGTTGGTGAGCAGGAAGCTTAGGGCCAGGAGACGGACATAGGATACTGTTTATCCCGTTCGACAGCGTTCCTGTGTGAGAACGCACATTTTCGCGTGATTTCGCATGTTAGCGGTCATTGTTGCCTGTTGTAACCCATTGTTGTAACGCCGCACTGATAACAGAAGGCGATAATAATAGCCGCCTTTCGTTCGCCGTTATCTATATATATAAAAGAAAGTCGTGTTGGTTACACTATTTATAACTCAAGAACAGCTGTACCGATTTGGCTAAAAATTGGTGAGAAGGAAGCTTAGAGCCAGGAGACGGACATAGGATACTGTTTATCCCGTTCGACAGCGTTCCTGTGTGAGAACGCACGTTTTTGCACGTTTTCGCACGTTTTTGCGTGATTTCGCATGTTTCGCGTGATTTCGCACGTTTTCGCTGATTTCGCGGGTTTTCCGTATGTTTTTGGGCGGAACAGGTTCTCTGGTAAGGCGGAACAGAGTTCGCCAGGTCACTAGTATGGAAATAAATAAACTATTACTTGGCATCCAGACCCAAATTATTTTACAAATAACAAAAACTCTCTAAAAAGTCAAAAATATAGAGCCATCTAATGTAACCCTTGGAAAAATAACAATAAAGACAAAAACATTTCCCTCTCTTGAATGGGTTAGTATTTGGTGGGATGTTCCTAGTACAGCCTGGCTTCTTCTTCCCAATGAGCTCACATAATATCTGTATTCCTCTTCGGGAATTGAATACCATACCTTTTGTATTTCTTCCCACAGTTTGTCTAAATTAGTCGCTTTGGATCAATCAATCTTTCTATCAACACTTTCCCTCAAATTTTCAATTGCATTTAAATCTGGGGACTGTAGTGGCTAATCTCAAATTGTCACTTTTTCGTTCTCAAGAAAGAACTTCACTAACTTTGCGGTATGTTTTGGTTTTCGTTGTCTTGCATAAACTTCCAGATGAAAGGCATTTTCTCACGAGCATAAGGAAGCATAGTTGACATTAATATTTCTTTGTATATCTCTGCATTCATAATTCCTTTTATACGAAACAACGAACCCATACCATACCACGAGAAACATCCCCACACCATCGCACTGTAACCCCCATCTTTCACGGTTTTTAAAGTGTACTTGGGATTGTTTTCCTGGTTTAGAGGGCGTCGCAGGTACACCTTTCCATCAGAAGAAAACCTACTATACATGGATTCGTTGTATCAGAATACATTGTACCACGAAGAATCCTCCTTTTCCGTGGTGATTTTTTCTTTTTCTTTTTTTCCCAAAAGCTACTTGTTTCGCAATATTTCGTTTTGACTCATGTGGTTTTTATGCAATGCGTCCATTGAGTTGTGAAGCTCTTAATCTTCTCTGAACAGTTGAAGTAGATAATTCAACCCCATAAATCTGAGATGTTTTTTGTTTCAAGCAAGGTGCCGACAGGTATGAATCGTCCCGAATTTCTAAGCAGATTCGTCGATCCATTCATGGGGACGTTGTTCGCATCTGCCTCGATTTTCAGGAATCTGCTTCGTCTGTTTACATTTGTGAATTGCATACCAGACTCGCTTTCGCGAAACAGTTCTTTTGTAATTTTCGCAGTTCTTTTGTAATTTTGTTCATTGGGTCACCTTTTTTTCTCCTGCTAAACATCACCTGTCGTTCAGTCCCAGTGGTGTGTTTTGCCCGATTCATCTAGAATGTTCAATATAATACCCATTGTAAGAAAACCAGAGTACATCATGCGATCACAAACAACTCAAATAAGTCGAAAAATTACTATCATATTATAAATGTTTACAGTGACTCTGTTATTATGGCTGATGCAATTTCTACCTTTGAACCTTGATTCTACCCTGCCTAGCCGGAAACATGGTTCACTGTCTGCTGTCTTGTGCAGGTAAGTTAGGTTATGGTTACTGATTGTAAACATGGGCCGAGATATTCGCACGGGAAACAATTATGGTTTCTCTTTGTTATCATAGGAGGCGCTGGGGGTGGCCCTATTTTATTGACCGCCACTGTATGGTTGAAATTTAATTTCACAATAACTAAAATGTATGTATTTGGCATTTTAGGGTCGGACTAATCCGTATTTTGTGCACTAGCGGTGTTCCTAGGCCTCTGTCCTGTATTTTTTTGTTATCCGCACCAGGGGGTAAGAGAGACACGTGGCAAGCATCACGTATTCCCATCACACGACATCTTACTTGGACTCCCTGAGCTATTATCTTTAGTCACACAGCAATAGAAACTGAGACGATGTGTATTACAAAGCTACAACTTAATTTTTGCACCGGCCGGGAATCGAACCCGGGGCCGCCTCAAGCTGTCCATGAGCGAACCGAGAACCAATAACTAAAATGTATGGATTATATCACCTTTACTACAGTGTCGTTGCAACACACCCATTAGAGCCAAGTTACTTTCGAGGTTGAGGTACAAGGGAACAATTAATAAATTAGGATTTGCAAAAAAGGAGTTTTAAAATAGTTTTTAAAATATTGAATTGATTTAAGTAAATTAAGATTAAAAACGTTTTAAATTTATTCTTGGTCTGTGACCTGCGGCGGTGTATGACTGAAACAGTGCTTGATTTTCGTAGAGCAGGATATTATTTTTGTGGTTATTTCATTTCAGGAGCACATTACATTATATGAAAAGGCCAGTCGTTTCCAGTCTGTTTAATGAGGGTCAAAAAATTCCATGGCAATTTTCTTTTCAAATGTTTTCCATTTCGATGAGGGTTGTATTTACATAGTTGAAGTAGGTAGCTGATGGTATTCGATAAATTTTGTTATAGAATTCTGCGGAGAGAAGGGAGAAATCTACAGTGATGGGGATGATACCGAGTTCTTGAAATAAGTTAAAATACTTTTTGTATTGTGTGGTACTGGAGTGTATTGAACCTGCCAAATCTTACAAATTAATCTTAAAATTTTTACAAAAATCGTTTTGACTTCGAGGTGCCACTTTCCAGAAGTCTAGAGGCGAAACTTTAAACACGGGGTATCGCTTTAAAAAATGACTTACACAACTTTCATTCAATGAACAAAAATACAAGTAAAACGTGCAAGACATATTTCAGTAAAGCTTTATTAATAATAAAATATGTGGTCCTTTGTTCTTTTATTTTACAGTCATGACTTCTAAAGAACGGTTATCTAGATCTTTATGATCTCATTCTGCGACAGTAAAGTATGGTTGGCTGGAAAATGTTACACGGTTGAAAGTTGATTCTTCATTTATTGAAACTATTCTGATACAGTAAGTATAACAGCCTTCCAACGACGGCTAGTCCCCGTCATTAGGACAAATGAAATTACATTTAATGTCTAAGATACTGTATTTTGAACGAGAGGTGTGAAAGGTAACTAATCTAACAAATATGCAATAAAAGTAAACAATAAAAAACTTGTCATACTATTATAAGATATAAAATTAGTAAAGAAATATGTAACAAGTATCAATAAAGACAAAAAGTCATCAACGGCGATGAAATATTACAATTATGTATTTTATATATATATATATATATATATATATATATATATATATATATATATATATATATATATAATACATAATACAATAATAAATATAAATTAAGATTAAAATTAAAAACGCGATTTCAGGCAAACATCAAAAGTTGATTTATAATCAGAATCGAGAAATGACCAGACACAAGAAGCATGTGAAATAAAGAGACAATAAGGTTTTAAAGTGAAATAAAAAGAAAATCGAAGAAGTGAAAACACCTACCTTCAAAGGCTTCACACAAAACGTTCCCAAATTACATAACACGGGATTATTCTCATTGACGACGAAATAAAACTATCGCTTATGTTATGATAACAAAATGATAACAAAATAATACCATCGTTTCATCTTCAAATGACCGAACCTCATAAATCGTCCACTTCCATTCCAAAAGTTCGCACAGAGAAATGCTTATAAAAACAATTTGAAACGACCGTTTACGAACAAGTAAAAAGGAATAATATCCGAGAACTCTTTTCGAAGGGTACGGAGCTACCTTCAAACCCCACACCTAAGACGTTCCCACGTCATATTTCCGGAGCCTGATGTTGAGCGACAACAAAAAGGCGTGGGGTGGGGCGGGGTTTTGATTGTTCCCGCAGAAGCCAGTGGAACGACAATGACCTGCGCACTCACTCGCATTGTCGCGCGAGTTTACGTAATGGCCGCAGGCCTTTGTTTTCTGCACAAGCGCCTCTCGAGGGATCACAACACTTCACGTTCCAAACGTTGCCAGAAAGCACGCGAGGACGACGTTAGAATAGAATAGCAGGACGATGCTTTAACAGGTCTCCGTTGCAGACTCGGACTAGAATTGATGTTCATGACTATGTTTCAATAATAGTCTCAAACAACAATAATTTTGGATGGAGGTGCCGATATTCAACTTATCGTAAAAGAGCAGGGGTAGGGATTCCGGAGCTTAAGAAATCTGCACAAATGTGTATTTCTCCCATATAAGTCTCGCACAGTCTTTAATTGTTTGTTTGACGGCCTATAATAAATACATACTTTTCCTTTTCGTTATTTTCAAAGAATAATTTTCTTTCTTTCTTCCTTTGGTTTTCTATTTTCCCTCCTTCCTGTTGTTTCGTTCTGTTTTTTTTTTAATTTATTTATGCTCATTCTTCTTCGGTTTTCTTTCTTCATGTCAACAGACCTCCCTTGTACTTCATGTATTTATCTGTAGACCTTTGAATAAATATTTTATTTTCAGTTCTTCTTATCGAAGGAAGAACTAAGTATGTAAGAGGCGCATACGGAATGTCTAAAGCCAGGCTAAACCTAAAGGTACTTGTAAAAACGGGTATGCGTTGAGATGTACAGATGGAGAAAATACTATTTATTCTCATGTACGCTTTATGAGGAGTTTTATATATCATACCAATAATACAATAAAGCACACTTTGTTAATGAAATCATTAATTTTGTCACAGTTTTAGAAGTGTTCACACGTTCTTGATTCATGAACTTTTCCCATTAATTTCACATCTCTTGAACACTTAATACATTCATTCCTAGATTAAATTAAGATCAATTTCCTAGATTCAATTAAGATCAATCACAGGTACTTATCTTTATAAATTTCGTATATGTAAAGAAAAACTGGAAAATGTTATTATTCTCAATTCAAAACAGTTCACATTACACAACTGAATATAAAATAAACCACCATTGAGGAGAGTTATAATGTATTCTCAATAGTTTCGATATTATTTGTAGAAATATTCATCAATTAATTCTTCTATTACACATTACATTTTCACAAGACACAGGTATTTATTTATTTATTTATTTACGTCAAAAAACAGTTAAAAACTGCGTATGACGGGCTATGGGGAAAAGTGAATTGTGTGCACATTTTCAAAATTCTGTGATCCCTACACTAAATCATATACTACTTAAGTTTTGAATTTTGAAAGGGAGAAAAAAAAACAAAAAAACTTCCATGTAATAAAATCGATTTTCAAGGATAAATAAGCAATAAATTTTGAATTTTGAAAGGGAGAAAAAAAACAAAAAAACTCCCATGTAATAAAATCGATTTTCAAGGATAAATAAGCAATAAATTTTGAATTTTGAAAGGGAGAAAAAAACAAACAAAAAAACTCCCATGTAATAAAATCTATTTTCAAGGATAAATAAGCAATAAATTTTGGCTCTTATTACTTCCTGCCGCGACAACGTGGAAGCGATAATTTGAATAATTGTATTTCCCACTGAATTCTAGAAGACGTGCACAGAAAATGAAGTTACATTTATGTCCAGAAGCAAAACAAAGGGGCCATCTCAGCATTTGCTCAATGGATCAGGGAAACTGGACGAAAAACCTGATCGAGATGGGGGTCATTGACCCGGAGGCTGTAGTACAATAGTTGTTACAGGTTGTTTATACACATTTATACAGTCCAAATGGTAAATAATGCATTATGTATCATTGTTAAAATTAATGTTACTTTTCTTGTGATGCTCAGTATAGTCTCTAATTGTATAGAAACAGTTATGCAGCAGAAACGATTTCACTTGGATTTAAACTTTTCTATTGAATTTAATCGTTTAATGTCATCTGGCAAAGTGTTGTAAAATAATGTACATGTATTGTATGTGAATTTTTTGTAATGAGCTGTTGATACTGTCACCTGATGAATATGATTTCTACGTCGAGTGTTATAGTAATAGACTTCGGCATTTTCTGAAAATATATTCCCGCCCTTAAGCAAGTCATTTTTTACAAAAACCACTGATTCGTAAATAAAAAGACACGGTAATGGTAGAATTCCTAGATTAATGAAGATAGGCTTACAAGAATCACGTGGGTGGGATTTGGTTATTATTCGTACAATTCGTTTTTGTAATCTAAAAGTCTGGGAGCTATAAGATATATTTCCCCAGAATATTATGCCATATCTCAGGCGGGAATGAACATTCGCGAAGTATACACAACGAGCAGTATGAAGGCTGACTGAATTTGCAAGAATTCTGAACGCGTAGCATAATGAACTTAATTTTGTGTTCAATTCATTTAAATGGACGTTCCATTTAAGGTTTGACTGAATTGAGAGACCTAAAAATTTTGTTGCATTAACATGAGTCAATGGTACACTGTTCATTTTCAATGGAGCACAGAATTGTTTATTTGAAATGGAAAACTGCATTAAAACCGTTTTCTTTTCGTTTACTATTAATTTGTTATTTCGGAACCAATTTGAAACATCTGATATTGTACTATTTACGGTTTCTTTATTGCAAAGGATGTTCGTATCATCCGCAAAGAGAACCGTTCTTCCGTTTCGAATCGTCGAGGGCATATCGTTTACGTAAAGTAGGAACAGAATAGGGCCTAAAATCGATCCTTGAGGAACTCCACATGCAACGGGCAAAGAGTCGGAAAGGTGCGTACGTAATGTTCCATCATTCCAGTAAGGTATTTCAACTTTCTGAGATCGTTGTTTAAGGTACGAACATAACCAATCTAGAGCAATACCACGGATTCCATATGAAGGTAATTTTGAAAGTAAAATGTCATGATCAATGATGTCAAAAGCTTTTGAGAGATCTAAAAATAATCCAATAGGTGCCTCGTTTTGATCTAATGATGAGGCGACATCTTTAAGAAAAGAAAATATAGCTGTTTCCGTTGATTTTGATTTTCTAAATCCATGTTGGCAATCTGAAAGCGCGTCGTGTTTAGTGAGAAAGGTTTCCATTCGTACGTAAAAAAGTCTCTCTAATATTTTTGAAAAAACTGATAGAAGAGAGATGGGCCGATAATTTTGAATTTCATTTTTGTTGCCTTTTTTGAAAAGCGGCTTAATTTTAGCTGTTTTGAAAATATCTGGAAACGTTCCAGTGCATAAAGATGCATTAAATATGTGAGTTAACGGGTGTATAATGGCATACGCACAAGTCTTTAACAAAGAATCTGGGAATTCATCTAAACCGGACGAATATTTATTTTTTAGTTTACCGATTATTTTGAGAATTTCATAGGAAGAAGTTTCGGAAACGAACATTGTGTCTAAAATTTTGGGTGCACTGTCTGTTTTTGAATTTTGTGCCTGAAGACTCTTAGTGAGATCGGCAGCAATTCTCGAAAAGTATTGGTTAAAGAGACTAGCCACTGTTGCCGGATCGTTGACATTTATATCGTTATATTTTAAAACAACATTCTCTACGGGTTTTCTAGTTGATTTGGTAGTATTTTTTATTATATTCCACATTGATTTTGTTTTATTATTTGAGTTCAAAATATCCTGATCGTTTTTCATGATTTTTGCCTGCCTTATGACTTTTCGTAACAATGTTTTGTATTTTTTAAAGTAGATAAGGAAATCTTGAGATACGTCATGACGTTTAGAAATGAAAGAAAGAATTCGCTTGTTTTTACAAGATGTCCTAATCCCTTGTGTTATCCAAGAATTGCTTTTCCGTGAAATATTTAATTTTCGTTTTTGAAGAGGAAAGCAAGTGTTAAAATGAATTGAAAGAGTTGAAAAAAAAAGAATTATATTTCTCGTTTGTATCAACAGTATTATAAACCGCTTCCCATGACTCCTGCATCAAGTAGTCTATGAATAATTTAATTTTACTTTTAGTAAACAATCTAGTCATACGTGTATTATTTATTGTGTCAGTGATCGCATTTCTTATAATGGTAATAATTTGTGCATCGTGGTCACTGTATCCTAAATCTTTTGTTTCAACTTCATATCGAGTTTTGTTAATTATAATTTGATCAATTGCCTTCATCGAATTTTGTGTGATTCGTGTAGGTACATTAATTGTAATGTCTAAATTGAAGGAATTAATTAAATTGAGAAACTTTTCTTTCTCGCAAGATTCGACCAGAAAATCAATGTTAAAATCTCCGCATACAACAATGGATTCAAAAGAGCGATTGCTGACTTTGTTAAGTGTTATCTCCAGGTTTTCTAAGAACAAAATATAATCTGCAGTTCTCTTTGTTGGAGGTCTGTAAATGCAAAGTATTATCACTTTTAGTGAAGTAAGATGTACAACAGAAATTTCGAAAATATTTTCAATGGAATACACATTTAATTCTGCCAAGGGGATAGAATCAATATTATTTCTAACGTAAATACAAGAACCACCATACGTAGGACCTTTATGCTATTCTCTCTCTCTACAATAAAAGCCTGCGAGGTAAAAGTTGCTACAATAAAAGCCTGCGAGGTACAGTCCTCTCCTTCCGGTTCATTTATTTGATATTTTGATGTTAAAATTGGTAAGCTGCGTAGTGAGGCTGCTTATACTCCAAAGCATTTTTGTATTTTTTAAGCACATTTTGGAGTAAAATTTTGAATCGTCAATACGCAGTTTGATTCTTGATCATTCGAAAATATTCGTGCAGAATTCAGGAGCAATCACTCCTGAAATAGTATTATTTTGTGACACATACTGTTATAAAGAACGTCACTTTTATATAATACACTTGCTTGAACTCTTGCACAACAATTGAGAATTTCTTTTTTAAGCATAACAATTGCCGGAAAGAGAATTTAATATAACGCACCACGTGACGACGTTCAGCAATTTGCCAAAGGGAGACTTGGCCATCGTTACCACAATGATTACATCATGCAAATTCAGTGGCGTACAGAAAGATGGGGGGGTAGCTGGGGCAAGCAGCCCGACTTAATTGAGGCCTGGAAAATTTGTTTTCATCCAAAGCAAATAAAATGTAAAATGGATTTACTTCTAATTCACATTAATAGTTACAAGTTATTTTTAATGTACGGAGAGGTGAATTTTGTTTATGTATGGGGACTTTTGTTTGAAATAAGGGGCCCCAGTGTATCTACTGTCTCGTGATTCTCTGCCTCTCCCTCCGCAAATGTGCCTTAAAATTACACCTCAATTATAAGTATTCAATCAAAGACACTGTGGAGCTGACAAATTTTTCGAAATGAAATAAGAATCTTTACCGCGTTTGTGCTTGAATTTTTGTGTGATTTATATACTCGGGTTAGTGAAGATTGAAGAATTAAATATATATTTCCCTAGTATTAAACAATGAAGACAGTAGAAAATTGATAAAAAGTTATTTCGTTTCTATCTCTATTCTGTTCCTCCGTCTCTCACACTTTCGTCGCTATCCCTCAGTGAGCGGCGTTAGCGAGCGACGTTAGCGAACGGCGTTAGCGAGCGGCGTTAGCGAGCGGCGTTAGCGAGCGGCGTTAGCGAGCGGCGTTAGCGAGCGGCGTTAGCGAGCGGCGTTAGCGAGCGGCGTTAGCGAACGGCGTTAGCGAGCGGCGTTGAACGGCGTTGGCGAACGGCGTTGGCGGGCTGGCGTTGGCGAACGGCGTTGGCGAACGGCGTTGGCGAACGGCGTTGGCGGGCGGCGTTGGCGAACGGCGTTGGCGAACGGCGTTGGCAGACGGCGTTGGCGAACGGCGTTGGCGAACGGCGGGCGAACGGCGTTGGCGAACGGCGTTGGCGAACGGCGTTGGCGAACGGCGTTGGCGAACGGCGTTGGCGGGCGGCGTTGGCGAACGGCGTTGGCGAACGGCGTGGCGAACGGCGTTGGCGAACGGCGTTGGCGGGCAACGTTGGCGGGTGGCGAACAGCGTTGGCGGGCGGCGTTGGCGAACGGCGTTGGCGAACGGCGTTAGCGGGCGGCGTTGGCGAGCGCGTTAGCGAGCGGCGTTAGCGAGCGGCGTTAGCGAGCGGCGTTAGCGAGCGGCGTTAGCGTTAGCGAGCGGCGTTAGCGAGCGGCGTTAGCGAGCGGCGTTAGCCAGCGGCGTTAGCCAGCGGCGTTAGCGAGCGGCGTTAGCGAGCGGCGTTAGCGAGCGGCGTTAGCGAGCGGCGTTAGCGAGCGGCGTTAGCGAGCGGCGTTAGCGAGCGGCGTTAGCGAGCGGCGTTAGCGATGGCGACGCGAGACGGCACGGGGAGCGTTCAGCGGCAATGGAGCCGCAAAGCTTTTGCGCAACGCACAGGCAGCGGCGGTGGGCGGCGGCATGGGCCAGGGTGAGGAGCGGGGGTCCGCGGCGTAATTGGGAAGCCGCTCCGCGTGGCCCTGCGCGGACGCGCGGCGCGATTCGCCTGGGCCCACGCACGGACAGCTGCTTCCACTGACAGCGCGACAAAGGCACGCGGGCCCACTGCTCCCATTCAAACATTTCAACCAGTACTACTATGTCTACATGGAGTTTGTCAAATTTAGACTCGATGGTAGCTTTAAAAAGATAAAGACAAGAAATGTTAACCCGACAAGCAACGAAGGAATTAGTGAGGTAGCTTACCTCGAGTAAGTCTGAGAATGATCCATTCCTTTCCTAGGTACCCTGAGTAATGTTTCGCCTGGGCCCACGCACGGACAGCTGCTTCCACTGACAGCGCGACAAAGGCACGCGGGCCCACTGCTCCCATTCAAACATTTCAACCAGTACTACTATGTCTACATGGAGTTTGTCAAATTTAGACTCGATGGTAGCTTTAAAAAGATAAAGACAAGAAATGTTAACCCGACAAGCAACGAAGGAATTAGTGAGGTAGCTTACCTCGAGTAAGTCTGAGAATGATCCATTCCTTTCCTAGGTACCCTGAGTAATGTTTCGCCTGGGCCCACGCACGGACAGCTGCTTCCACTGACAGCGCGACAAAGGCACGCGGGCCCACTGCTCCCATTCAAACATTTCAACCAGTACTACTATGTCTACATGGAGTTTGTCAAATTTAGACTCGATGGTAGCTTTAAAAAGATAAAGACAAGAAATGTTAACCCGACAAGCAGCGAAGGAATTAGTGAGGTAGCTTACCTCGAGTAAGTCTGAGAATGATCCATTCCTTTCCTAGGTACCCTGAGTAATGTTGGATGAGATTCCTGTAATATCGTGTAAAATATCTTATTTTATTTTATTCCATTTTTAAGGAAGATAAAACATTTCATGTTAGTTTACGTCGATTTAAATAGTTGCCATCGCCGTCGTAAGGAGAATCACAGGAATGTTTCGTCACCTGAAGCGCCCAGGATACTAGTTTTAAATAATATTTATCATCCGTCGGCGATAAAGACGTACTGAAGAACTTTATTATCAGGGCGTATTGTACCCTTCTGACTAAAACAAACTCATATTATTTAAAAAATATATATGAGAATAGTTAACAGTATTAAAATAAATACACTAATATACAATTTTGAAGCGCAACACGAGTTTAAAACTCTTCTTCAATCCCGTACATTTTCAAGTGATTTGTCCGCATCGGGAGCCACTCTGGTAACTGTTCGTAGCGTGCAGAGTTATTGTCGCAACGTACCGGTCACCTACATATCAGAGCACTAGGAAACATTCCCAAATTTTCCCATACAAACCCATGCTGGCCGAACGTCAATGACCGGCTTCAGGAAGAAAACAAATTGCTAAGATGAAGGTAAGAATGTTTCTTACCTTTATACTGTCATTACGACAAGTCAGCTTTCTTATAGTTCGTCACCGCTTGAATCACATAACACTCCAATTTCAAGTTTTTCTTTCCAGTCTTCTTTGACGTTAAAGCAATGAACGTAGCACAGCGAATTTGCCAGAACGTTTACTTCAACGACATCCAGGCGGTACTTTTTACAAGGCGGAGGTGATAATATCAGCTGCGGAAGCCAACGTAACCACGACAACCAGAAGCAAAAACATCCTGCTAAGGAGCTAAAATGTTCCAGAAGGAAATGCTGACCTCCCGTACTACGTCGAAAAAGAATCAATGTACCAAAATTAATTTCTGGTGAAGAGAACTCATATAGGAAAGAAGTAAATTAAATAAACAATTAATTAATTGAGATAAAATGTTAAAATAATACCAAATAAACTAAACGTTACGAAATTGTCCTTATGTACAAAAACAAAATCACTGACCTAGGAAATAAATTATTTACCATAAAGCAATTGAATACATAAAAATAATAAAAAAGTAACACAGTATTCAGGTGAATACTTTGTTGACACGCGTCGCAAAGACAAGTCAAAACACTTCAGATGATTTTGACAATTCTGAGCATAAACAAGGGCTCGCGTTGGGTTTTGGGAAATATATGCTGCAAAATTATCGATAAAAATGAGAATACCACGTTCTTTATCGCAAGAGTTTGTAAGAACTTACGTCCGTCCCCGGAAGACGTACGGCACATGCCAAAATGACGCTCGTGCCAAAGTTGCGCGGGCCAACTACTACTCACGCGCATGTGCTGCCGTTTATGAACGAACAACAAAGAAAAACGTAGCAAATATGTTTCAGCGAGATGCTAGGACAGTCCTCTATTCATACGACAGAGTTTGGAGAAGACCGTGATGGTATTTTTTGGAATCGGAAAGTATGCAGTGAGCAAAGGTATACCGCGACCTTGACAAAACAGCTACACGGAAAACTCTTGGCATCTGCACGAGCCAAGCAAGAATGGATTTTCATATATGGGCTCCGGGGCTAGCCTTTCTTCTTTACCCAGAAAATTCCTCAAAAACGTTCGTATCATTTGTTCATGTACAAACTATGTTGGGTTGAGCGAGGCTGTGTAGACTGTTAAACTCAAACTACACAGGGCACAAGGAAGTAGGAGAAATCTCCAAGTATTGGTAATATGACGCCAATACTAAACATACTCTGTAAGCATCCTACTCTGTATGAGAGTACGGTAACGGTTCAATCTGTAAAGCAACACGATGACCGCATTGTGTTCAATTCCACAGCAACGGTTCTACAATGTCGACCTTAAGGATCAATTTAAAATAGCATTGCAACAGGATGTCCAGAACGTTAGCCGTAACAACATGGAGGCGACTCTCTGAAAACACGCCACCACAGTGTTCGCTCGCGGGACAATAAAGAGGTGAGATTTGGCTGTAACTTCGTAACTAGGTTTAACGTAACACATCTGTTAATGTAGCACATGCAATGTAATTAGAAATAAAACAAGCATGCAGCGGGAACAATTACACCTAATAGGCACATTCTTAATCCCTACCAAGCTCGGACATCATATCTTCTTTAAAACAATCTAGTACGAATGGACGGTGTACAAGAAAAGTAACATGTCAAAAATCATTATTTGAAGAATACGTATAAATCAATCAAATAAAAAATAATATATTTTTACTAGTACTATTTCATAAAGATATTTTTACAAGAGAGGAATAAAACTCTTTCTGCGAAATAAACGGCACCTTAGTGATTAAAACCGTTCTCTTGGAAAATTACCATTTTTTTGATGTCATTTTTCTTGTGCGCCGACGATATGTAATGGAATCTAACGATGAGAATGATAATGTCTGATCAAACAATAATAGAATGGCGCGTTCTTGAATTCTAATGACAAACCATCATTTAAAAAGGCGCTACTCTTCACATTCCCGCGGGAAGTAACAAAGCATTTCCGCAATACTTAACTGATTAAGATGTCGGAGACAATTACTTCAAATGGATTTTCATTTAGTATTCAAGAATTCAATTCAAAGAACTATTATGTACCAGTCACTCTTACTACTCATACCTAAAACTATTCATAACTGTAGTTTGAACTTCCATGGCTGATCTTGAAAATTGACCTAATCATTGAACTACGTCAAGGTCTGCGGAGTCTGCATAGAATGATTCATACTAGTCTATTAATAACACATTTCCCGTTGAATTGTCGCATTCATCATTATTTCAGCATATCAAACTGATGCGTATTAATCTAAACGAATAGACTGTCAAAGACATGCTTGATACATATTTAATGCCGATCTGATATATTCATGATATTAGTAAATTAATGTTTTCTTGCCAGAGGCTCGGCGCGACTCTATACGACCCGTTCGCAAACTTACCAAAGTTAAATATCTCCACGTGCCATGCTAGACTAGATGGGATCCCAAAAATCAAGAAATAGTGAGCGACTAGTAGGAGTACGTAAATACTCTAGATAAGTCGAGAAAATTCAAGATTATAGAATGTGTAACTCAAATTCTTCTGAATCTGAAATTTTCTTCATTCCCGTCATTTATACCGTTAGAATTTTATTTTATTGTTTTTTCGAATTATTTGTTAAATTGCTATTTTTTTCCTTTCCTTGTCATAGAGGCCGATAACGGCGATTCCATTATAAACGTATCTGAGCAGACCTCCCGCCGCTCGTAGTCTCATGACGAACGTTCAACCAGAATAGCCCCATTCACCAGATCGTCACGTGGCCCGGAGCGACTGTCGATCTGAAGCAATCCCGGGAAGAAGAGCAGCACGTGCCAGCACGTCACGCGTGCCAAGTTTCCCCTTACCTCTCCTCCGCAGCCGCCGCCGCCGCCGCCGCCTCCGCCTCCGTCGCACCTGCACTCGCTCCTGCGCTTGCGCCGTCCCCCGAGCTGCGCCGCCTCCAACGCCGCCGCCGCCACCGCCGCCGCCGGGCCAAAGGCGAGGCGCCGAGTGACCGCGGCGGCCGCCACCGCCAGCATCGCCGCCGCCGTCGCCTCGTGGCATAGGAGCTACCGCCACCACCGTCACCGTGACCCGCGCGCCCGCGGCGGCCGCCGTCGGCACCGCACCGCCGCCGCCGCCGCCGCCGCCGCCGCCGCCCCCGCCCCCGCTACTCATGCCCCATTGTAATTGTCATCGGCATCTACATCGGACCGCGCCACTCCTTTTGCTTTGTCGTTTCCATTCTAATCTGAAGCGGGCCATGCCATTGCCGTAGCCCCTGCTCTATTGTCGTTTTCATTAGGTATTCATTGACCTTTCCGTTGCCTTTGCCATTGCCATTCATTGGTATCTGTGTCGATCGTCGGACTCTGCCGTCGGTACCGCTTCGGCTGCTACTCTTATTGGAATGTTTCCATTCTCATTCAATCTGTACCGGGAGTGCTGTCCCTACCGCTGCCGTCGCCACTGCCACTCCTGCTGCTTGTCATTTTCATTGGATTGATTGATTGATTTTTTCGTGTTTCCGGGCGCGTCAACTGACTCGGTCATTAGTCCCGTTAGTGTAGTGCATGTTTTTTTTCTCGGGAGAAGGCGGTGATCTTCCCCCGCTGGATGGCGAGATCCGGCGCCAACCTACCATCGGCTACTGGGGTTTCCCCCTAACCAGGACTCTCCCACTAGCGGGGCACCGCCCCAGCCGGGACAAGCTCTAAGCTCCCGACCGGCCTCCCGGAATATGTGTTAGTGTAGTGCATGTTAGTGTAAGTGTGTGTGTGAGAGGCGAGGATAGGACAAGGAAGAGGAAGGACAGATCGCGCGCGGTCCGTGGCCCGTTTGTTAGGGTACTGCCCCAGCATTCGCCTGGTGTTGATCGGAGAAACCACGGAAAACTACCGATCAGAGCAGCCGGCCGCTAGAATTCTCCTCCAGACAGCGACTGAATTCGACCTAGCTGAAAAGCTAGTGTCGAAAATCCTGCCGCCGTGGGAAGCGGGAACCTAGGACCTCCTGGTTAGAGGCGCTGCAGTGACATCAGTTGATGCACTGAGCTACCGCTACCGGTCATTTTCATTAGACTGGCATTGCCTTTCCGTTGCCACTGCCGTTCATAGGTATCTGAGTTCGACCCTGCCATCGCTACAGGTGTCTCAACCTATCCACTGCAATTACCATTTGCTATCTGGTTACCGATACTCTTGCTTTTCCACTCTCATTTTCGTTGGCATCTGTATTTGACGCTAACACCATTACCGTGCCATTCGACGAACATTGTCGCAAGCTTGTCTGTAACCGCCATGGGCACTGTCGTTCCCATTCCCACTCACTGTCCTTGCTGTTGTGACTGCCGTCTCTGCTTTCATAGCCACCTCTGCGACACACCTTTTCAAAGTCATTGCCATTGGAATATCCATCGCCTCTACCGTCGCTGCTACCACTATTGGTCATTTCCGTCGCTGTTATCGTCAACATCATTGCAACTACCCGAAACGATAGCGCCTACAAAGACATTGCCTTTGGTCTACGCATTGCCGCTGGCCGCACCGGGAGTGGTAGCTCAGTGCATCAACTAATATCACTGCAGCACCTCTGACCGGGAAGTCCTAGGTTCGAGACCTGACGGCGACAGGATTTTCGACACAAGCTTTTCAGCTAGGTCGAATTCAGTTGCTGTCTGGAGAAGAATTCTAGCGGTCGGCTGCTCTGATCGGTAGTTTTCCGTGGTTTCACCGATCAACACCAGGCGAATGCCGGAGCAGTACCCTATCAAACGGGCCACGGACCGCGCGGGATCTTTCCTTCCTCTTCCTTGTCCTATCCTCTCCTCTTACACACACACTTACACTAACATGCACTACACTACCACATATTCCGGGAGACTGGTTGGGAGCTTAGAGCTTGTCCCGGCTGTGGCGGTGTCCTGCTGGTGGTAGAGTCCTGGTTAGGGGGAAACCCCACTAGCCGACGGTAGGTCGGCGCCGGATCTCGCCATCCAGCAGGGGAAGATCACTGCCATCTCCCGAGAAAAAACATGCACTACACTAACGGGACTAATGATCCAAGCAGTTGACGCGCCCGGAAACACGAAAAATCAATCAATCAAGCCGCTGGCCGCTACCGCCGTCAGTCCTTCCTGTGCTACCTGCCCCAAGCCGCTGTTGTCACTACCGCCACCGCCACCACAGTACCGGCAGCGCGTAAGCGTTTCTGACAGTTCGATGTTGCCACACTTTACTACGCACATGGCACTACGTATATGAGAGATAAATAAAATCTCACAACATTAACACTTACCGACAGGCGATGACACTTTTTAATATCATGTTCAGCCGCAGCCGAACCCTATCGCCACGGCGACTTCTTGTGAGATAGATGAGCGGCAACGCTGAACCCTGACTGTGAGAAAGTAAACAAATCCTCGCAACCTGATTGCTTCAGAGCAGGTCACATGATGTACTATAGCACGTGGCGAGAGAGCTGTCAGAGTCGCTTGTACGCTGCCGGTGCTGTAGTGCCGCCGCGCTTTCCATCGCCTCTCCCATTTCATTCTTACATTTTGTCCACTGTCTTCGCCGCACCCATTGCCATTTTTTCTCAATTTATTGGTTTTGATGGTAGGTACATAGATTAGTTGTTAACAACTTTACATATGTATTGGTTTCTTATTAACTAACTTAAAATTAACTTATAATTAACTTACAACTATTACAATGGCAGAGGAATCCCTAGTGGGTCCTCTAATCAGGTTCCAATTCGGCGAATTTGATGAGAAATGAATGGTAGGGGTATTTATTTGTAATTCTGGTTTGATGGATGGGATTTTTACCGAGTCTGAAAACCGTTGCCACAGCAACACGCAGCCGCCGCCGCCGCCGCCTACGCGGACGCTGACTCTACCGTGGCTGCTACCGCCATGCGTGCAGGCCGCTCGTGCTACTGCCAATGTCGCTGTCACAGCCATTACCACCAGTACATCGCTACAGTCGGTGCACATCGAAGGTCACATGGGAGGTTGTCCATCATCAACGACGAATTGTAGTTTAATGTATATATTTCTGAAGGTTTTCAATCTGCGATTAAATGCGAAATCACGAACAAAGTACGAAATGGTCATGAATCTGCTAAACAATGGCTAAATTGCATTTTATGGTTTCCTTCGTGTTCGCTCTCTATCAACAGATGCGACATCAACAACAACACATCGATGTTTGAAAACTTTTAATTTGGGCATGGCTGTGTTTATTAATTTATAATTAAATTTTAACTGACAAAGTAAAACAATAAAAACAATTAAAAAGACTTACCCTGAAAGCCTGAGCGTTCAGCGTCATCTCAGCAGTAGCATTACGTTCGGACCCGCTAGGTCCGCAATGCGGTCGAGTCCAGGTAAACGAGGGCCTACTTTTAGGGGATATTTTTATTATTTATGGTACTAACACCACATTTTGTTTGCTGTACACTTTTATAAAGGGCCCGAATAAAAGTTTTGGTGGCGGGCCTGCACTCATTTCGTTAGGCTAGTAGGTTTCAGCTTCCTCAGTTCGCTGTAGGTCACGGAAAGAAGAGGATGGTCCCAAGCCTACCGCGCATGCGTAACATCTTAGGCTTTTATTTTGGTTGAACACAAGTGGAGAAAGTTTTAGTTTTAGTTTCCCTTATTTCCTTTAGTTTTAGTTTTTTCCATTAATTTATTTTAGTTTCCCTTATTGCCATTGTTTCCTTCAGTTTTAGTTTAGTTTTAGTTTTCCTTATTTCCTGATTTTAATGGGAAAAACTAAAAACCCTCAAACCCTCCCTTGATAATAATTTTCTCAACAAACGCTACAAAATGTTAAATGCTAATTTTTATAATGCTATAAAATGCTATAGCCTTGTTATCAAAATGCGATTTTTTTAAAAATTGAAAGTGCTAAATTGCATCATCAATAACCATTACCATTGCTGATACACACATGCTGGGAGATCGGTCGGGAGCTTAGATCTTGACGCGGCTGGGGCGGTGCCCGGCTAGTACGAGATATCTGTTTGGGGAAACCCCACTCGCCGTCGGCGCCGGATCTCGCCTTCACCGTCACATTCCGATGATAAACATGCACTACACTTACTGGACTAATGACCTTAGTAGTCGACGCGCCCGGAATCACTAACAACGAACGAACCAACCATTGCTCTTACCTTGAACGATGTGGCCATCGCGGCTGACACCTCCCACGCCGCAATTACCGCTTCCGCCACCGACACACGGCCTCCGCCCACGCCGCGTGAACGCTCCCGCGCCCAGCCCCTCTGTGCCTGGGCGGTTTTGGCGCTCGCCGAAGTAGGCCACCTGCCCAGGCGCCTCGCGTCGCGTGGCAGTGGCGGCCAGGGATGCCACGCGCCCCGCGCTCATCCTATTGCAGTACATCCACAGTGGAATGAAACAAACAAAGCAAACACTTCTGACATGTCAAAACAAAGATGTCTACTTTGAGAAGCTTAGTGAAAGAGTGATGGAACAACCTTTCGGTACTATCCTGTACATACATACGTATGCATACATACATGTCAAAACAAAGATGCATCTACTTTCAGAAGGTTAGTGTTGGAACAACCCCTCAGTACTATCGTATACATACATATGTATGTATATATACATACGTATGTATACATACATATATGTCAAAACAAAGATGCATCTACTTTGAGAAGCTTAGTGAAAGAGTGTTAGAACAACCTTTCGGTAGTTTGGTGTACATATATATGTATGTATATATGTATACATATGTACATATGCATGTACACACATACGTATACATGTACGCATGTACATACATATACGTATGCATACATGTATGTATGCATATACATACGTACGTATGCATACATGTATGTATGCATATACATACGTATGTATACATACATAAGTTTTGACATACATACAAACATGTCAAAACAAATATGTATGTTGAGAAGCTTAGTGAAAGAGTGATGGAACAACCTTTCGGTACTCTCGTATTGGCATTTTAAATGTCCCGTGAATCATTTTTCTTCAACATCTCCTATTTTTAGTCTATTTAACGAGCTGAAACATAACTGGAATGAAATATGATAAATGAATTGAGTGTTAAAATGGAGATACAAGTGTCTCTAAAGCTCTGTAACAGTTTCATTTATTTATCATAGAGCTATTCTAAATTGCTTCCGGACTCGTAAGGATTCATCACATGTTATCCATTATGATGACATTTCTGCAAAACGAATTTTGGAAATAATCGCCGTTTTGAAATTATCAAAGAAGATTTACACTAGCTTTACGATGAGTGTTCTTACGATGGCTTATGGAACACAGCCCCCATAAAAATATGGAACGTCCAAAGAATATGAAGGTACAATGTGTGACATTTTAGACCCCAAGCGCACGAAAAGGCGGACGCAATAATGACCAGCAGTCACAGCTTCCCTCGCCGTTTCCCCAGGGTTATCGCCTTGGTTCGAGAAAGTCCTCCCCATCCAAGGAAGGCTTCCCCTTACGATTTCACGACCTCCCGCAGTATGAATCAAAAGTTTTGTCACCATGGGGCGGGTTATAATTCGTCACTAGCAGGATATGCGAATACGATTCCGCAAACACATGATATCACGCTTGCCTTCTCGTGACGTGCTTTTCAATCACTAACCTATGTATTTTGGGAAGTCCAGTGCAGTAGTGTATGACTGTTTCATTATTTCGTGTTTCCGGGCGCGTCAACTGCTAAGGTCATTAGTTCCGTAAGTATAGAGTCCCTTTTTGCACGGGAGGTGGCGGTAATCGTCCCTCGCTGAATAGTGAGATCTGGCGCCGACCTACCTGCGATTTCCGAGGGTTTTCCCTAACCAGGTATCTCCCGCCAGCAGGGCACAGCCCCAGTCGGGATAAGCTCCAAGCTCACGACTGATCTCCCACCATGTGTGGCAGTGTAGTGCATGTAAATGTAAGTGTGTGTGTAAATGTAGGGGGTGACGATAGGACGTGGAAGAGGAAAGTAAGGTCGCGCGCGACCCGGAACCCGTTTGTAAAGATACTCCTCCGGCATTCGCTTGGAATTGATCAGAGGAAACACAGAAAATAACCGATTAGAGTAGCCTGCCGTTAGAATTCTCCTCCAAACCAATCGAATTCCACCTAGCTATCTAGCTAGTGTCGAAAATCGTGCCACAGTCGGGACTCGAACCCCAATATCTCCCTGTCAGAGGCATTGGGGTGACATCAGTTAATGCTCTAAGCCACCTAAACCAGAAGTGGGGTGTAAAAACTAATTAGTTCTTTCGTATTGATATTTTTAATATGCTGAATATTTTGTAAATATTTTCTGCTTTTTAGATGACGCGTATCTAGAGTGAAAAGAAACACGTGTAATATGTGTATAAAGGAGATGGAGAGCTGTCTCTAAATTCATGTAATAGTTTCATTAATTATTTAAAGACTATAAATGGAGTAGTGAATGATGCATGTTATATTGGCGATGAACTCAAATGCAGTTGCTTTTTTCAATGTTTGGGTTTTGCCTCGACACTCGTAGTGCCGAATTCGCCGCATCTTGGAATCAGCGCAGTCGATGATATCCAGCGCATAGTGAGTTTTATGTGTTGGAAGGTGAACATAAGATTGCTCTAGATGTGCATGGGAATTTCAGAACAAAAATTCGTAAGAGATGCAGCAATCACAAAGGTTATGTATGCCTGGCAGGGCAAAATATGTGAATACTGATTGCTTATTTATTTATTTATTTATTTTACGTCAAAAAAACAGTTAAAAACTGCGTATGACGTGCTATAGGGAAAAAGTGAATTGTGTGCACATTTTCAAAATTCTGTGATCCCTACACTAAGTCATATACTACTTAAATTTTGAATTTTGAAAGGGAGAAAAAAACAACAAAAAAACTCCCATGTAATAAAATCTATTTTCAAGGATAAATAAGCAATAAATTTTGAATTTTGAAAGGGAGAAAAAACAAACAAAAAACTCCCATGTAATAAAATCTATTTTCAAGGATAAATAAGCAATAAATTTTGGCTCTTATTACTTCCTGCCGCGACAACGTGGAAACGATAATTTGAATAATTGTATTTCCCACTGAATTCTAGAAGATGTGCACAGAAAATGAAGTTACATTTATGTCCAGAAGCAAAACAAGGGGCCATCTCAGCATTTGCTCAATGGATCAAGGAAACTGGACGAAAAACCTGATCGAGATGGGGGTCATTGACCCGGAAGCTGTGTTACAATAGTTGTTACAGGTTGTTTATACTCATTTATACAATCCAAATGGTAATTAATGCATTATGTATCAATGTTAAAATTAATGTTACTTTTCTTGTGATGCTCAGTATAGTCTCTAATTGTATAGAAACAGTTATGCAGCAGAAACGATTTCACTCGGGATTTAAACTTTTCTATTGAATTTATTCGTTTAATGTCATCTGGCAAAGTGTTGTAAGTGTTGTAGTGTTGCTCGTGTCTTAGAGAGAAAAGAACGTTAACAATAACGAACAGGACAAGGGCCTTCCAGATTCTCGGATTTTATTCCGTGTGGCCTTTCCTATTGTGATATTTGTAGTATATTGTAATGTAATAAATTGGTTACATATTTATAATATATTCGTAGCAGAAGTAATATTTTGTGATTGTGACATTTTACCACAAAATCTAAAATTTAAGAGGAAAATTGTAAAAAAATGCCGCAGAGATGGCAGAGAATATGCTAAAAAGACATGGCAAAAGCTAGATTCTTCCGTGGACATCTGCCAAGTTACACACGGTTTCCATTGTGAATTACGTTCCTTTTTCACGTCGCATGCTTACAATAGCTTTACCATTTGTAGTATTTATGAACTTTTTTTATCGTACTTCGGAGTCTCTGTATTGGGTATAGTTAAGAGTACCATAGAAGAACAGTGAGATCGATTTGCCCTCTTGTATTGATATTTTAAATGTGATGAACTTTTTATCTTCGTCATCCCTTTTTTTTGTCATTGTCTAACGAGACGTATCATTAGACGACCAAATATCAAAACCGAGCTCATGACTTTCACAGTCAATTATGAATTCATCAATGATTTTATGCTAATATATAGAAATACCTTTACGTTTCACGTCAGATTCCTAAGCTGAAATCATTCATGCCTAATGCGTTATATGAACCCACGTCCATTTGGTTCCAAGCAGATCAGTTTTAGTCGAGGTCGTCTGCACAGACTCAAAATAAATATGCGCAGTATATTATTAAAACTTTGAAATCAAATACAATTCAAGAACTACATTAGGTTCATTTATGTACAGTCCTTCACATCGGTTACCGAAACGTGCAATCTACACTCTTCACACCTCCCGGCACAGAAATATATTTGGGAAATATTACTGTAAACGTTAGTTCATCCTTGAAGAGAAACAGAATTTATGAAATGCGTTTAATTTTGCACCGCTGATTGGAAAGGTAACCAATTTATCAAAAGAAAAATACGAAAAAGAGTTGTCTGGTACAAAAAATATCAAAAATGTTAATCCATGGATAAACTAGAGAGAATCCGTAACATACAGAAACTTCTCTTTTTCTTAGTGTTATTATTCAAGAACTATTTTGAAATTGAAACTATTTTTCATAAAAGTTTGAAAATGTCAGAAGGTATTCTGCACAGTACAGTCCAAAAAATTTGAATGTTCGCCGAAACGACACAACTAGATCTTACTCCTGACGTTTTTACTTCATCTCAAAGGCATTTAATTTGTCAGAGTTGTGCGTGATACACATCCATTCGCCCTCTGCCAACCATCCACACAGACTTCCCGATATTCGGGTACAAAATTACCTGTATCTCCTCATCACCTGTGCCTACCTTCACCATCTTTGACAAAGCACTAACAGACCTTGATGCTGACGTGTGTGCAAAGATACAGCTCGAAATAAACTTTAATATGGGTTTTACACCCGAAAATTCGAGATTCTGTTATTAAGGCGGCTCCAATACTTTTCCTAGGGAGGAAAGGTAAAAGTTCCGTTAATTGCTTTTTATGTTTGATAAATACGAAGCATTTATCCTCATTCAATCCGTCTCGTCATCCCGTTGTTTTCCTGCATAGCTTTCATCTAAAAGCTCCTTCGGGCCGCGGGCGGCCCTTCGTGAAGAGCCCGCAGCCTCGCGGCGGCAAAGGCCGAGCAACGAGCCTAATTCGGTAAGTGGCCCCTCAATCCCGCCTTGGAGGCGCGCCAACGCGTCGCCGGATGCACCGCAGTAAAACCCTGGCGGTCCGCGGCGCTGGCAGCGGGGGCGACGGCACTGATGATGATGATGATGATGATGATGGTAGCAGTCATCGCAGCTTTAGTGGCGAGTGGGGCTGTGGTGGTGTTGGTGGTGGTTGATTGATTGATTGTTAGTGATTCCGGGCGCTTCAACTACTGAGGTCGTTAGTCCCGTAAGTGTAGTGCGTGTTTTTCATCGGGAGATCGCGGAGATCTTCCTCCACTGCTCTCCACTTTCTCCGGCGCCGACCTACCGTCGACTAGCGGGGTTTTCCCAACCAAGTGTCTCCCACTAGCGGGGCACCGCCCCAGCCGGGACAAGCTCTAAGCCCCCGACCGGTCTCACGGCATGTGTGATGGTGTAGTGCATGTTAGTGTGTGTGTGTGTGTGTGTGTGTGTGTGTGTGTGTGTGTGTGTGTGTGTGTGTGTGTGTGTGTGTGTGTGTGTGTAAGGGATAGGACAAGGAAGAGGAGGGAAGGATCGCGCGCGGTCCGTGGCCCGTTTGTTAGGGTACTGTTCCGACATTCGCCTGGTGTTGATCGGAGAAACCACGGAAAACTACCGATCAGAGCAGCCGGCCGCTACAATTCTCCTCTACGCAGCGACTGAATTCGTCCTAGCTGAAAAGCTAGAGTCGAAAATCCTTCCGCCGTCCAGACTCGAACCGACGACCTCCCGTTCAGAAGCACTGCAGTGGGCTGGAGGAGGGAAGGATGGTAGTGGACGATGGTGGTTGGGCTGGTGGGGGTGGTGGCATTGATGATGATGATGATGATGATGATGATGATGGACGCAGCTGCTGTGGCGAGCGCGGCTGTGGTGCAACAGGAAAGGGTAGTAGTGGACAATGGTGGGCTGGTGAGGCGGGTGGGTGTGGTGGGCATAGAGGGGCGGTGGTGACCTTGGCGGAGGCGGCGGCAGTAGGGCAGTAGCGGCGGCGGAGGAGGAAGGAGGGGGCGTCCTGTGAGTGAACTTACGACTAGGGACCTAGCGAAACAATCGATTAGTATCGATAGTTTTGTTTTCAGGAGGAACTTCAAGATCAGCGTAGTGCACAATAATCGATAGCAATCTCAACCTTCTGCGCATGCGCAAATGCTCAAAAGTGTATAGAGTGATCGGGATATTGCTGTCGATTGCTGTACAATTAAAGAGAAAATTTGAGACTTTTTTTTAGAAAAACGTAGGTACGCATTTTTTAAATTGCCTTGAGATCACTCAAATTTCCATAAAAAATACTCAGATTTCCTAAAACTGACTCTGACATTAATTAAAGTTCTAATTTTGAGGAATAGATTTCTATTTAAAAAAATATATCTTCAATAATGGGTTGGAGGAAGGTCTCGAAATAATTTTACACATTTGTAGTTTAGAATTCTGTTTTGGAGTCCCTTTTCGTATTTTTGCCCGACTCCTTTACCGACTGGCATATATCGGCTCCTGAGGGACATTAGCAGGTCCTCCCGCGCGATATCATCTTCCCAGGAACAATTCCCAGAGGACAACTCCCACGTGTTCTTCAAGCCTCACCCACGAGGCAGTCTTTAGACCCATTGCCATCCTTCGCCATTCTCTCCGTTATAAGCATGTGGGCCCACCACGGTGCTTGTTCTAATCCTCTGGGTCATCCTCTAATTACACACACACACACTGATATCGTACATAGTTCCCGGACAATGCAAGTGATTTTTGAATGATTACGATGGAGGTGATAAACCAGTGACTGGGAATGTCCGCCCTCATTACACAAACACACTATCCAATATCCAAGCTCTTTTATTTATACTCGATATGCTTCCTTTCTCTTTTTATGAATACGAGGCCGCCAAAAAAGGCGACGAACGATGTGAGTTCGATAATATCAACGAACCTATGCTCTGTTTTGTTGTTGAAATCGATACGAAATATTGTATTGATTCAAGAATCCCAACATGTCTTATGTCTCTCTTCCTCCCCTTTTTCTTTCTTTTCCTCTCCCTTTCCCCGCTCCCTTTCACTTTCTTCCCTCTTCCCATGTCGAGATCCTCATTAACTTACGTTTCAGAGCCGAGTTTTTCACCGAGAAAATTTCCACATTACTCCAACTTCTCGTTACCAAACACTTTTATATTTCATTTTCAAAAAATACCACACAGTAGCAGTTGACATAACACAGGCGTTTGATTGGACGGGGCATCAAGGATTCATGTATGAAATCAAGAAAATATGCGCATAGCATTATATCCATTCAATCATACAAAGTTTCATCAGAAATAGAACCTCTTAGTAAATGTATAAACAACCACCATCGCAACCCAAGACAAATCTTAGCAGGATTACCACAAGG
The DNA here is from genome assembly GCA_011170035.1 of Teleogryllus occipitalis. Taxonomy (NCBI): domain Eukaryota; kingdom Metazoa; phylum Arthropoda; class Insecta; order Orthoptera; family Gryllidae; genus Teleogryllus; species Teleogryllus occipitalis. The sequence continues at coordinate 127,625 of BLKR01000730.1, forward strand.
ATCACATACTTTATTTAATTTATATGTTGCGGACATTCCCAAACTAACCGACGACCACGTTGCACAGTTTGCTGATGATACAGCCTTCTACAACTCCGATGATTACTGATTGTACATCCCTACTGATTGCAGCAACAGAGTTCAATTATTTCTTAACCTAATTGATAGCTAGGCTTCAAAATACAAAATTCAACTCAATCCAATCAAAACGGCCGCCAATATCTTCACATTCCGACCACACTCACCCCCGTGACCACTAATGCTAAACAATACATCAATTAACTGGCTCTCTTCCAATAAACCAATAAACCTAGGACTGAACATCGACAGAATACTCAATAGGAAGCAGCATATAGAAGCCAAAATTACTCAAGCCAGAATCAAGCTAATACACAGATCCAGACCCTTGCCATACAATTCAACAATTTTATATATATATATATATATATATATATATATATATATATATATATATATATATATATAAGATATAATTGCTATTATTCGCCTGCAAAATCTGGTTAAATGCAGCAAAAACGAACTAAAGGAAACTGCAAATAGTACAAAACCAATTTATCAGAATTATTTCAAACCGTCTCTTGTATGTCACCAATAAACAATTACACAACGACAATTCGACTTAAGAGACTACAGACCATCACTTCACCTATCTAGCTACTAACTTCTCAAACATATCACGAAGTTTCCCTTCACTATCACACTCTCGATAAAAAACCCATCACATAGAACCAGAATACAAAATATGTTTTCCTTGCTCATTTCCTCAAGAAATTCTCCGAACTAGATCCCGACTAGAGGAGCCCAATGGATAACCTCAACCATTGTATTAGTTTTAAGTTTTAATTTAAGTTAGCTCTTAATTTTTTATCTTACATATGGAAAGTCAAATTAAACTAAACTGTGTAATCACCATCTGTGTAAGTAATGAAGGAAAAGAGAGAGCAACGTTCACGCTGCATTTCCGCCTCTTTCACTACCATTGGATTGGGTCTCTTGAAGAAACACGGAGCTCATCGACAGATCGTAAGAATTAGAGGAAAAGGAGGACTGATATGAAGAGATTACTATAAGAAGGGACCTTTTTGTCAACTACTGCTTGGCCGCTGCTGGCCACATAACTGCAGGTTATGTCCATGCACTCATTTTTTACTGCGTTCGTTTATTTTGTTCATTTGTAAATGACTTCATCCCTATCTCTTGCAATGTCATCGCATTGCATGACGTTCATTTGTTTCCCGACCTGTCAATGAGGTCCCTTCTTAGAATAACTCCTCTCTAGAAGCCCGTTGCCCGTTATTTAAGGTAAATCCCCGGCATCCGCCAATGATTGGTCGGAAGAAATCATTGAAACTACCTATTATAATAACTGCGCCATGGAATTATATTTCGGGTAGTGATGTCATCCAATCCAGCCATGGCAGTATGGAAAATCTGCCACCGTTCGGACGCGAACCATGATCTCCCGGGATTCAGTCGTTTGCTGACTCGCAACAACTTGGTACAGCTCGACAAGCATCCGAATCCTAACGATCATTAATTTTGGATTTAAGTGAATTATAAAATCAATGAAAGGTCTTGCAATCTAAACGGATTTTATTTGATCCATGATTAAAACACTGAGTCACAAACTTCAAATCAATGGTTTCTCCTCTCTTTAGTATGAATCAGATATCAAAAGTCAAAAAGAAAACAATTTAATAACAGGAATAACATGAATCAGCTCTACATCACATAGAATTTCATGGTGCCATGTATTAATATTACGAATGAGAGACCAAAGCGATTGTGTCGTTTTCAATCGTGAGAATGAATCAAGTGTTTCTAGAACCATTAAAATGTTCAAATCCAAGTTCATCACATACAATTCATCAATTTTGCAATATTTTGCATTGCTTTTATCAAACCAAAGCATGGTTTACATTAAATTTGATTTTGCGAAGCTATCCTGCAAACATCAATATTACCAATTTGATGTGCGCGCGGATATTGGGAGAAAACTATGCAGTCTATGGCGACGTGAGAGGTGTCAATGGTTTTGTCACATACCTAGGAACTAGGGGAAAATCCAAAACAATGAAATGGCATTGATTTTCTGGGTCTGAACCGATATTCTTGGTAGTACGTAAAGAACTGTCGCACTGTATAATACTATACTATGTTATTGCGGATATTAATGAAGACTGTATTTGTTAAAATATTTAATTTATTGCAGTGTTCTAAGAGAACATTTTATTTGTTGTTCTTGAGTAGTGTGCGTGCTACTTTTCGAAAAAACATTTTTGTAGTTCAGTACATGTTTGCTGCTGCAGGGATTTGATGCTATTTATTTGAACTAAATTAGGTTGACTGTGTTCTTAGGTCCCGCAATTCAGGATTTTCAAGAGGTATCACGTAAACAATTTTATTACCAACTGATAATATTGAGATTTACACTAGAAGAATTTTTATTACCTTAACATTTTTACTGCTTTCATTGTATTGATTTAACATATCATAATAGCCAACGATTTGTGTAATGAAGTTATATAATGAACTTAATGTATGATGATTAAAGAACGTTGAGTTACATATGTCATGTATATTTCGTCAATTATTCCATTTTAAACATTCGTAGTTTAGGAGAAAGATAATTATCTCTTGAGCTGACAGGAAATTTGATCTCTACACTGAGAACAATGGTACCGTGATGGGACCAAGGGATACTATCTATCACTGGTGTATCCAGGGGGGTCATGGGAGTCATGCCCCGCTCCCAAAGGCCTAGAGTGTTCGTTTATCTTTCTTTATTTGGCAAAATTGATTTACATAGTTATTTGTGTTCGAATTATGTAATTATTTAAACAATAAGGTGGTATATAATATATCTATAGAACATAAATAATACACAATATAATAACAATAATATTTATTATTTAACAAAATTCTACAATCCTCCTCCCCAAAAAAAGATCGGCTGGATTCGCCCCTGCATACTATGGACTAGTATGTAAAGGTAGTACAATGCCGAGATAAACCTAAGCGGTAAATACCGAGTGCGAAGGTACCCTGCACAAGGAAGAAAAACTGCTTAGAGAGTGATAGAGATCACGAGAGGATCTGGAATGTGTTTTATGAGCCCACAGATAAAGAGAGATTAATGCTTGGTTACTACTGCTTGGCTACTGCTACCAACAAAACTACAAGTTATGCCCATGCACTCAATTCGTAAATGGATTCGTTTCCAATTAGCTCACATGTAAATGGTTTCATCAAGCGCATCTCTTGCAATGCCATCTTCCTACATTTGTTCATTTGTTTCCCGGTGTGTCAAACTGATCCTTTCTTAAAGTAACTCTCCTAAAGCAGCTGGGAAGAGGATGGAGGGAAATCATAAAGCTAGCATCGAAACTAACGAGAAAGTCTGTGCCACTTTGTAGCACCACTAGTTTAGTATATTAAAACCTTTTTCGGGGTGAGAGCGATAAAATTTAACATCGCTATCATAACGACCACCTCAATGTTTCGGAGGATGTGATTGGTTAACGAACATAAATGATCAATCACAGTGCTCGATATCCAAATTGTTAGTTAAATAATCATCAATTTTCCAAATATTTTACTAGCAATTTGACCAATCCTTTACGGTTACCCAAAAAAGATAAATAATTTTATAATTTCTTACTGCTTTCATTCAACCCTTTATAGGTCGGGTCCCTTGAAAATAAGACAAACAATCTTGAAATTTCATCACACACCGTTTTTCCTTTTTTGGGATATTCTAACAAAAAAGAAACTGCCAAACTCAATTCTTTCCCTCTCTTTTTCACGATGTTTTCCTATATTATTTAAAGTATACGCAGTTGGCAAAAACTCGTTCCAGAGACTGCTCATAAATTGCAATAATATATAGGTTTACTCGTCTTGCAATCGGTGTCTCTTTTTCCTGAGTTTTTTTTTCTAAGAAGCGTTATTCGAATCTTTTTCGTTTTCCAAATTTTTAAAACGAGGCAAAATATTTGATGTTCAAGTTGGTCGTAGTTCGAACCATTCTCTCTCTCCCGCTGTATTACAGTTATGTCACCCATGCAGAATTATCTTCCTTCAATCAAAATGTTTCATATTACTCATCGGATAAGTTTCTTATCAGCTCTCATAAAATGAGTACCCTACCCAGAACAAATAATCGAGAGATAGCCCCTACGTAAACGATAGCTGGTTGTGTCTTATCATTTCCGCGGCGTGGAAGTAAAATTTGTCACTTGACTGTTCTGAGATCACCTAGGAAATCTTCAAGATAAGATGTTCAGCGTAAACACCAAATACATTCATGTTTTCTTTACTGGAGCCTAATGGGTTAACCTCAAATGTAAATAGAGTAACAAATGTATGAAGTATTGTGTTGTTTTCTGAAACCATCATACACCTTGTGGCGGACCAGTGAATAAAATAAATTTTAAAAAATTCACATTTTCTTGTTAAGTAGTAATCTGTGTCAGAAAATATATTTTCATTCATCTTTCAGACTAGTAATCTTTTGTTGAAAGCGCTGAAACACACGGGAACAAATACTGAAACATTCCCCATTTTTAAACTCCCGTGTATGTTAATTGCCAGAAAGCACGACAATAAATGAAGAATTTTATTGATTTGTGTTTATTAGGATGCATGTCTAAATTATATTACGCAACATAAACTCAGTTTCAATACACCCCACCCTTGTAACATATTCGTTACGCATGTAAAACTCCTCTTGCATAATTTTATAACACTCTATTAGCCTCCGCCTTTGATATTTCATACATTTTTAAAGCGGTACAATATTATTTAAAATGTTTTAAATGAATACAGAAATCAAACTTTGGCATTAAATTATTTGTCGTTTTTGTGTTTTTAAAGAAATTTAGCAATTTATGAAATATGTTTAGAGTTTATAATTGCAAATTTTACTTTGAATTAGCATGTTACGTAACGTTTAACCCGATACCCCATATCCCTTTTCGATCCCCCTGTATTAACAGCTCAATCCCCTTCAAGCGTTTCAAAACAGAAGGATGGTCACCTACTCATGTAGGTGTTTGTGTAATTGGCTATTTATTAATTTAAGTCGTACTGAAAACACATTCGGAGGAATAAGTATTTGTAAGTATTAATATGCGAGAGGAAAATATAACTGTACTAGTTAAAAGAGTAAATGTAGAAAATGTTTCTACCTAACTTGAAAATGACTCAATATTAGTATTCTAAAGGATCTACGAAAAGTAATTTCGAGGGGTAGTAGTCTGTATTGTACGGAGGCGTACAATACTCCAAATCAGAGTTAATACTTATAGGATTGCTCAATGATACGCAAGATGAATTACTCATCATTTTAATTCTTTCTAGGAAGAAAAAAAAATCACTCAATGCAGTCGCTCACAGAAAACTGAATGACTAAATCCTACAATCTTTTAGTAAATCCAATGAGCGGAATTACATATTTTCTTTAAAACGATGATGTTCATTTTTTCGCATGTTGCGAAATTTCTACTCACCTTAACGAATGGATAACTATTAAACATAGAATGCAGGATAAATATTTCCTTATTTACTCTGCTCCTTAATTATTTACTCTTATTCCTGAACTTTAGCCTTTCATTCATTTTTGTGCCAACTCATTATGAGTGTTCTCTATAGTTGCAACCTCTTTTACTCGAGTATTTCACTACGTTTATTTTTTCATAAGTCAACTTTTCAATACTGCTCAGCTAAAGTGTACTAAATGAATATTTCAGGGAAATGTACAAGTGAGGTTCTTATCATTTGCCCAGATGGTCACAGAAATTGCTACCGCTCTTCACTTCACCCCGACAGGCCCCAATATTACTTCTCATTAATCTCTTCCTGGGTTTTTCCCGACAGCTAAGTTTCATTCCAGTCTTTTGGGCAGAGTGCCAAAATAAGAAAAAAAAATTAGAAACATATTTTCAAGCGTTTCGAAGCGATATACGAATGCGAAGGTTAGCAGCAGCGCATATCTCTGGGAACACCGTCTGCTCTTTAGTAGATACTGACCGGTAGGAGCATATCCGGTTATCGTCCCCGCTAACGCCCGCGTAACCCGGATGTTAGCACTCGAGCAGCGTGTTCGGACATGTGCTCGGCCAGGAAAAAAAAGAGGAAGAAAAGAGCAACTAGAATGGCCGGTCCGCCATCCGATTTACCTACCCACGCGGCTGGCACGGACCTCGGAATCACTCCTGCGTACGTTGCTTCAAAGAGGAATGACTGTCTCTTCTCTGGGATATTTCGATCCTTCAGCCTCTCTCTCTCTCCCTCTCCCTCCCTCTCTCTCCCTCTCCCTCCCTCTCTCTCCCTCTCCCTCCCTCTCTCTCCCCCTCTCCCTCTTTCTCCCTCTCTCTCCCTCTCTCTTCCCCTCTCTCTCCCCTTCTCTCACTCACTCGCCCTCCTCCACTCACTCGCCCTCATTACCCTTCCCTCACTTCTCCTCTCTCTCCTCTCTCATTTTTCGTCTCTCACACTTCCTTCTCACACGTTCACTATCAGCTCTCTCTTACTAGGAAATCGTGCAAAAAGAAGTTGACTTGATAGGGTAGCAACTGTTACTTCCGACATTCGCCTACTGCGGTCAGAGTAAAATAAGAAAACATCCTCCGCAAGGTTAATGACTTCAGTTGTAATAGTTGTTTTTTCCAACTTAATAGGAAATTTAAACTTAGAACGTAACAAATTACAGCAACTCAGCTACGTAATACTTCTGTGATAGAGCCAATTCAACAGAATGCGCTGTTACAGTGCGATCTCATGTCGCAAACGCATCACCGTAGTATACGCAGATGCAGACGCAAAGTTTCGAGGAAATAACAAATATTATGTAACAGCTGCTTCTCATTACGTCTTCTGCTTTCCTCAAATGGCCTCCTCCTCCGTCTTTCTCTCTCTCTCCCTTTCCCTTTCACACACACACGCTCGCTCTTCACACATTCTCCGCCCACCAACGGGCAGTGTAAAGAATGAGTCATGCGTTTTCTGCGCTATTCGCACGTTTTCTGAGAATCAGCTGTCAGGAAGCCCCTTGACGCAATGCAGCTAACCTCCCGTTAAAGATATGCAAGCGATCCAGAAATATACTCTCCGAGAAGTGTGATTTCTTTCTATTCGTGCTTATGTAATGACTTACTATTATACCTTAACAATAAAATAGATATTAAGGAATCAAATAATGGAGTAATTTTTGTTTAGAGAAGTTAGATTATCGTGTCATGTTTCTTTGACCCTCTGACTAAGCTGATAGCTCATTTTATTTACTTTTTTTTATGAATTCTGTTTATTTTCAATGTATTTCTACAGAAATATTAGGCAATATTATTCAACAGTAGCATTCCTGATAGCTCATGAAAACCACATTTTAGAGAGCAAAATATCTTGTCATTCTGGGATTATTTGAACTAATCTTCTACCGCGAAAAAGAGGCAGCGCAACTTATTTCATGCTAATCAGTGATCTTAAATCATTGGAAGAGCTTGTGTAACTCGTCTAAACTTGTTAGGGGGAATTAAGTATATATTAATCCAACAATACAAAAGTAAAGTGTGGACTAAAACCTGAAAATGTTTATAATAAAAAAAGACATTCTTATGGATTATGATCCTACGAAACCTATGTCATATTCGTAAATAAATATGCGTCCATTACTCGACAAACAGACGAAATTTATCTGATTAATAAATGTAGACAATGATGCGGTAAATCCACTCACTAGAACACTTTTCTCATTTTCAGCAAAAAATTGACTTATCAGTTTATTCACCAGAATCAAAGGTTTAAAAAGCAAGCACGACCGGGATAATCTCTTAAAGGGTACTAAGCATATCCAAACTATAAGCCCCAAAATGTTATTAAAATATTCTACATATGTACTCAAAATTAATAAGAAAATAAATTTCAATCTTTGCCATTTTAAAACTTGTTTTTAAAATATTTTAAATATTTACAAACTACTTCACAGGCCTCGATTTCTTCAAATTTCTTCAAATTATGCCATTTTACTCTTCTTTGTCTTCCGTTCAGGGGTAAACTAATACTTGACCAGACTGAGCCCATGCTTAGGACAGAGGCAAGGGCAGAAAACAAAGAACAAAACAACATAGATTGAAGAAATCTGAAGAATAGGAGTTCTGTGAAGAAGAGGGATGACTCTAAAAGTACCAGGGAGAATAATTTCAAATAGAAGTGAAAAAAGATAAGCATAAGACATAAAGAAACGTCAAAAAGGTAATTAAATCAGGAGGAAGAGAAAACAAGAGGAATGAAGACAACTAAAAAGGAGAAATACAGGTTATGCGATACAATTATTATCCTTAATGATGATAATGACAGAACAAGGAATCAAGAGAGAAAGGAATGGGGTAAAAGAGTAATCAAAGGGAGGGTAAATAAAGATAATATAGAAGTATGAGGGGACGATGAGAAGACAAAGACGAGTATTGAACTCAAAATTGATGAGAAACAAAATCAGCACTCTCAGACCGAAAACAGGAGACAAAAGGGAAAGAATTATGAATGGAATTGTGGAAAAAAAAACTAATGAAGGGCAAATAGAGGAAGTAAAAGAAAGTTCGACAGAAGAAAGACGATTCGACGTAAGGAGCGAAAACAAAACTCAAGCGGTGAAAACGACAGGAAAAGAGAGTAAGAAAGAAAAACAAGTAAAATGAAAGTGATTAAAGAAAGAGGACGCGAGAAATAACAAGTAGGAAGAATAGATAAGAGAAGTGAAAGGCGAAGGTAGAGATGCATAAGAATTCAAGAAAACGAGTAACGATAAAGTAAAACCGATGGAAAACCAAGTCTAGCGGACGGGAAACAGGTAAGAAAAAGGAAGTAAATTAATGAAACAGTCTACAAACGAGACCTTTTTGTTTCTGCTTAAATTTCACCTTCTGTAGGTTTGAAATCACTACAGGAAGAGGGAAGAAAAAAGGAAGATAAGCAAACAAGCGGGGAAAACAAACAAAGAGAAACAAACGAAGTTCTAGCGATCAAATAATTCTACCCAACGTTTTCGCAGGAATTGTGATATAAGGACCTATGAATCCCTCAGCCTTCCTGTTTGTATCTGTAAACATGCCTAAGTTTTGACAACCAATGGCACGGCAATAGAGTAACGCATGTTATAGATTCCCTTTACATGTTTTTTTGATTGATTGATTTTTTCGTGTTTCCGGGCGCGTCAACTACTTCGGTCATTAGTCCCGTTAGTGTAGTGCATGTTTTTTTCTGGGGAGATGGCGGTGATTTTCCCCCCGCTGGATGGCGAGATCCGGCGCCGACCTACCGTCGGCTAGTGGGGTTTCCCCCTAAGCAGGACTCTCCCACCAACGGGGCACCGCCCCAGTCGGGACAAGCTCTAAGCTCCCGACCGATCTCCCGGAATATGTGGTAGTGTAGTGCATGTTAGTGTAAGTGTGTGTGTAAGGGGAGAGGATAGGACAAGTAATGGGAAGGAGAGCTCGCGCGTGGTCCGTGGCCCGTTTGGTAGGGTACTGCTCCGGCATTCGCCTGGTGTTGATCGGAGAAACCACGGAAAACTACCGATCAGAGCAGCCGGCCGCTAGAATTCTCCTCCCCCTTTACATGTTAAAGACACATTTCGACTTACAAAAATCCATCTTTAGTATGAAGTGATATGAGACTGACTACCTCTGCCTTTCAAATCATCAACAAGTTTATCAGGAAGAGGCGGCGCGCAGCCCAGATCGTGTGCAGGCCGCAGCCGCCGCATCGTGCCGTCCGGCGCAAATCAGCTCGGCTCGGCTTGTCGCGTCGGGACGGCACGGGACGGGGCGGGGCGGCGCGGGGCGGCGCGGGGCGGCGCGGGCCGGGGGCGGGGCGGCCTTGCCCGCTGGCCTTCGGCGGCGCGAGGGAATACCGCGGGCGAGCGCTACCGGAAGCCGGGCGAACGCGGGCGGCAGCGACGCGACGCATGCTCCGCCGCGCCGTGAGAGGAGAGGCCGCCTGTCAGCCTGCCAGCTCGGTGGCGCGCGGCTGTGGCGGTGGCGGTGATGGCGATGGCGATGGGGATGGCAATGGGGATGGCGATGGTGATAGCGATTGTGACGGCGATGGCGATGGTGATGGCGATGGTGATAGCGATGGTGACGGCGATGGCGATGGTGATGGAGATGGTGATGGTGATAGCGATAGTGACGGCGATGGCGATGGCGATGGTGATGGCGACGGCGATGGTGATAGCGATGGTGATGGCGATGGGGATGGCAATGGGGATGGCGATGGTGATAGCGATGGTGACGGCGATGGCAACGGTGATGACGATGGCGATGGCGAAGGCGATGGTGATGACGATGGCGATGACGATGGTGATAGCGATGGTGATAGCGATGATGACGGCAATGGCGATGGCGATGGTGATAGCGCTGGTGATGGCGACGGCGACGGCGATGGCGATGGCGATGGTGATGGCGATGGTGACGGTTTCGGCAGGACTAGCTCTGAAGGCAGCGGCTGCTGTGAGGTGATGGTAACGAAGGCAGAGACTACAATGGCAATCCTAGCTGTGGTGGCGGCGCCACAGATGGGGGGGGGGCGGTGCCAGGGGGCGACGGCGGTGTGACAGCCATAGCTGCAACGGCGAATTCGGTGTTGGCGGCGGCGACACAGTCGGGACAGAGGCGGCAGCGGCGACGGGTGACGGCGGCAATGGCGATGGCGAAGAAGATAACGACGACGATGCGGCAGGGGTGTTGGCAGGGGGGGACTGTGGGCGTTGGTGGCGTCTCCGCTCGTCAGGCGATTCCCCGACGCGGACGCCTGGGACAACACCAGCCCTTGCGTCACGGGCCACACGGCGCGCGGGGCACTCGCGGACAGTGACTCAAGAGGGAGCCCCACATGATGCAGCCATAACCAATCGCAAATTATGTTTTATATATATATATATATATATATATATATATATATATATATATATATATATATATGTGTGTGTGTGTGTGTGTGTGTGTGTGTGTGTGTGTGTGTGTGTGTGTAAATTAATTGCATAAATGATTTATATATTTGCACAACTCCTTCTCTTCTCTCTTTCTCTCTCTAGCACTACAACCCACCCATTTCGGTCCTTGGCTTCGCTAGCCTTCAGTATTTGTAGGAGAGCATGCCCCAAGGAGTTGGGGATTCAACCCCTCTCTCATCTCTAAAGATGTGAGTGGAGAGAAGTTGGGGTAAGGAAAATTGTGCGCCGCCCTTTGTCGGTTTGTAAGCCATAACTCTCAATCGTCTTCCACTTGAAATGCATCAGTGGAATCCACGAAAGCCACTGACCAGAGCTGCTGTTCTCTAGAAATCGCATTTAGGTGGAGCTGGTGCATTCCATTTAGCTGCCTGACAATTTTGTAGAGTGTGAAGTTACGTTTTGGAAAATATAATTTTTACTAAATTTATTGTCGTAAAATTGAGTTGATTTTAAGAAAAATCTCTTAAATGGGTACAACATGGGTGAAAACATCTAGAGAAAACACGAGAATTAACACTGAAGAAATGAGGTTTCTGAGGTATGTGAGGGGATGCACATGAATGGATCATATTAGAAGATTTGGAGAAGACCAAGAGTAAAAAAGAAGGAAAACCAAAGAGATGGTCTCTTGACAAATTTGCCAGAACAGGCTAGATCAGCCTAATCCATGTTATTGATAATGAAGATCTCTGAAATAAAGAGATTTATTCCTTCCTCAGTATTGGTTCTAACATTCAGAAAATTATTTTACAACAGGGATACTCTCATTGATTTCCTGATCTTCTGAATTTATTTGTTTACTGCTAATTTATTTGTTTACTGCTGAAAAAAACAGTAAAACCTATTGGAGTCTTCTGGGAAACGAAAGGGCACATTCACTGTTGAGAAACACACTTGTCATTATCATCTGCTTCTTGTGACATTAAGTAGGGGAGAGAGATAAAAACATCATATCCAAGACGGTGATCAATTCCACAAATAATACTCATTATTTATTGCTGCACACCTACCCATTGTGAGTTTAAAGGGTAAGTAAGGTTAAACATATGATTCCATAACAATTGATATTGGTAATACTAATAATTAAGGTGATACTAACGACAGTTAAGTATAAAACAAACATGGATTGCAATCCAACTGTTAGTTTATGAGTGTGATGTGGACACGTAATTACTACTGTTTTAAAAGGTATGTGGTGACAAGTGAAATCCATGACCATGAAATTACATGACTGATCGAGAGTACCGGTAGCGATACACTGGTCGACAGTGAAACCAGCGAACAGGAAGAACAACAGACCGAAACACACGCGGGCACACAAACGGGCGGAACTCCAGTCACGAACGGAGTCTGCTTTCGCCAAATTACTATAACGCTTCGCTCCATTCATTAAATTGGTGTTTCTTTACATGGCATAAGAACGCGTTCACGAAAACACGCTTAACACTGGTTTTGAGTCGCCGCTCTGTGTTTTATGCCCGATACTGCTTTAGCTAAATGCGGTCATATTTTCCAAACATTTCAATTTTTGCACGATCCTTTTGGTAATGTCAAAAATTAATGGGCAGACCGATCTTTTCACGGATCTTAGCAACAGATAAAGTCATCAAATTTTATTCATTTCGCACAAAGGTCGGTGCCGGGTGATTCAACGTGTTACATTTATTTCCACACAATTTCGCGACACACTACTCTACCGAGACAGACACGTAAGTATACGGTCATATGACAGGGGAACTTTGGACACCAAGCCCGAAACAATCTAACACTACTGCCGATATAGAATCGCATCAGCCTACTTCTGCGTAAACGCGTGTCCGTTTCCGAGGCGCGCGAGCTATGATTCATCCGTCACAAGCGGGAAGCGCGCACACCCACGCCACACGTCGGCAAGATGCTGCAACAGCAGCAACGCTAGCCAACCTCCTCTCCTCCTCGGCCGGCGTCGACTGGCGACTGGCGCTTCTCCCGCTCTGCCGCCGCCGCCGCCGCCGCCGCCGCCGCCGCCGCCGCCACGTGCAGAGCCGCGCCTCCCAGACGGTCGGCTCGCGCGCGGAGTGGGGGGGCGGCGCTCGAGAGAGGGGAGACCCGCTTCATTCACACTCGCGAACTTTTTTACTACAGCGCCGGCCCTCCCCCGGAATTCCCGAGTTGACGTCACGGTTTTCTTCCACTTTCATATATATAATAGCAGGCCCGCCGCGGCCCGCAGGTTTCAATCGGCCGGCAACGGCGTCCGCTCTGCAGGTGCTCCAGCTCGCCGCCCCAGCCGACCGTGCTCGTGCTCATAGTGTGTGGATACGTCAAGAGTGTTTGTGGCTGGCGCTGTGCGCGTATTTCTCTCTGCTGATGGCTGTGGCATGTAAGTGCACTCACACGTGGTTCTTCTCAGTGATTTCGATAGGATAGTGACTGGCTATTGACGATTTCTCTATCGCGAGGACCACTTGCGTGTAGTGACGAAATGATTCTTGAAAGGAAGTGAGCGTGGTTTTCGATGCTTGTTGCTTGTGTCTTCTGAAACGTCACAGTGACAGTAGTAGGTGTAACGAGCGAAGTGACACATGTGCCGGTCTAAAGGAGGGAATGAGATAAAAGGGTTAAAATATACCCGTTCTTCTGAGCTCCTAAGCTGACAGCATTAGAGAAGTTCCTGGAGGTTTGTGTGCGATAATACTTTAGATAATTTGAAATCAATTGAATGGATAGCTGACTAGGTGAATAGTTCTTGTACTCGGATAAAACTCTTAAAAGTCCGAGATATAAGCAACGTAAATATACTGATAATCTAACGACAAGTTCATACGTGTAAAATATTTGTTCTACGAATAATTACATAGTGTTATTAAACGCTCTAAATCAATATTTTCATTAATCATAAGGCCTAAAATCTCTGAAGCAAACGAGTAGAATGTGGTCGATTCTTCACAATTTGTTTTCATTTTGTTGTACGAAATATGTTCATACCGGTAATTATTCTATTCACAGAATATTAGCTCGCGATGATTCTTCAAAAGTAAAAAATATCCAAACGCCAAAAAATTAAACTTTTTGAATTACGGCTTGAAACTTTAAAATGTTGCCCGTTTGAAGTAATTACTGTTCACGTAGATTTCAACACAATAAACAACGAATGTGAGGTTATAGTTTTAATAGGGTATTTGATGGATGAAATTTTGATAAAAAGTTCAACAACATAGTTGTTTAGTATAAAGTACAATTCTGATTAGATCATTCATACATTAAATAATATGCCAAGATTTGTCGTGATGTACGTATTATTTTCCGCGTTCCGTGTTAGTTTACTAGTACGAAAGTAGTAGTACGTAACATTAGTAGTACGTAACATTTCATAACCCGAGTAACTTCATGTAAGTGTGAATTTCGAGTAACAAGTAGTACGTCATTCGCACCATGAGGTTCGTACTTCGGCGATCGTCATATCGCAGACGCAGCACGCCAGGCGTCTGGGTCCGGCCGGCAGACCTCGTGCTCCCGCGCATGACGAGTCCCGCAAGCGTGCTGTAGGAATCCCCTGCGAGTGATGACGTCAGGCGGTCGCGCTCCGTGACGTCTGACGCGCGCCAAGCGTGACTCGCCGCCGCGCGCGCCGCCTTTCGGTCGATCGGCGTCATCAGCGATGCGAGCGCAGGCGGGCGGGCAGGTCGGGGGAGCGAGCCAGCGGGCTGTTCGCAGAAATCGGCGTATGATGCATGCGAAGCCCAATTGTGACCGTGCGCTGAGACAGAGAGGGAGAGGGAAAAAAACAAAAAAACAAGCGTTCTTGGAATTTCTCGTTGGCGGGTCAGCTTCCTAGACAGCTCTTTGTGGAGGAACGCGCAGAACGTGGGGGGAATGTGATGCAAATGAGAGCAAACTTTGCTGCAAATTTCGCAGTATAACGAGATCGTGATTTCGCAAGTCAATATACGTCTGCATTCCTAGATCTCTAATAGCATTTTAATTATGTTTTGTTGTAATTGTAAAAATAATTTCCATTACCCTACTCTTAAATCAATATTCACTAAAGACACTTTCGTAGATAGTAAGTTTTACTAAGAAATACTCATTACTGTAAGCCGTATTAGCATTAAAACACATAACTAATTAACGTAATTCAATCGTGTTAAGTTTTCTGACTTTCTGACCTCATCCAATTTTATCCATAAAAAAAAGTGCCCCCTAGTGATTTCTAAGCTATTTATCACGCAGACTGAAACCTATCTACCACACGTTTTAAAAGTGCACCGGGTTGTTAACTAGTCAGAAAGTTTTCACTCTTGTCCACGTTCGTTTTTAAAGCAAAGGTTTTTCGACTTCTCTCGGCGTGTCTCAGTGCAAATATTAAAACAACTCGAAACCACTCTCGAACGCGAGGTCTACTGCGGAGGGAAATCCAGGGGACTCCCGGCAGGGGAATACCGCGCGATGATTTGACCAACGTTCACATTTAAACTACACTTCTCTTTCTGTTTCATTTTGGCATTAGTGCTTCCTTCTTGAATATATTGCTAATATCGGTCTTCAAAACAAAATGCTAGTATTGTGACTTTATAATAGCTGTCTTGTTTGTTTGTAACCTGTTCTATTTTATTATTTCTTGGGATAATCAAGTTGGCAATGGGTCTTTTACTTTCGATTAAAGATACGGGCACACATCGGAGTCATTCATTTGTTCTAGGACATGGCAAGCGGGATGATAGGCTACTGCAGAATTTGTGCTCAAAGAAACGAGGAATTAGTGTCAGTGTTCAGCGAAGATGGAGTATATTTACAGTTATACTTAAAACTGAAAGTTTGTTTGCAAATGACAGTAAGTATTTGAGACCCGATTTCATGTTTCGTATTGACTTGACACGTGGCGCGAAATTCAAAATGACTTGCTACGCGTCTAATTCAGTGTGATAATTAGCAAACCACACCGAATTGACTAGCTAGCGACAGTCGCGTCAATGTTGCCCCATTATTAACAAATATAATTTTATAAATACAATAGTTTTACAATGTATTTTTTTTATTTGCAGGTGTTAAGAAATGATCACCTTCCGACAGCTATATGTCTTGAGTGTCTTAGGAGACTTGAAGCATGCTATCAACTTTTTGAACTGCATAGGAAAGGAGAGCACGAACTGAAGAGTTTTCAAAGTGGTCTGATAGATTTATCAAACAAAAGTAACAACTTTCAGGTAAGGCTCAGTTCTTGATCAGGGGGATTTCATTGAAAATGATGTGGATAAATCCATTCTCAATCAAAATCGAAAGAATATCTTCTATACGTCTTTCTTTCTTTTGTGCTAATAGTATTCTAAAAGTATTGCACATGTAGACATGTATTTGAATAAATAACCTTTTGCTGTATTTCACAAACAGCGTTATAAAATATATTTAATGAAAAAAGAAAAATAATGTTGCAAAATTTTAAAATAAATTTAAAACCACTAATGATACAGCAGAATCATGAGTGTTTTTAATGTTAATGGTCTCTAAAATATTTTTATGATAATATAATTACCACTTTTAAGCAATTTAAGTATTTGTGTTATTCTTTACTGGTAAATTAGAGAATTTTGATTTGTTCAAAAGTAATCAAAACATGGAAATGTTGCGTTTCTCAAGTGTAATTTTTTCTCATTGCAGGGTGTAATGCATGGTGAGCATAAGCCTTTGATGCCAATCAAGATGGAGGAAGATATTTTTGAACACCCTAAGCGAAGGAAGATGCGGCGTCATATGGAGGCAAACGCAGCATCTCAGAACATTGTGGAACCTCCTCAACAAGTGACTCCACCTCCACGATGTGTTTGTGACACATGTACACATGCTCAGTACGGAGAACTACGATTACTGGCTGATGTTAGCAGTCAGCAACAAGCAGAAAGTAGTCTTATTAATTTAGACAATCCCAGGGCACCCATGAGTTACTTAAGTACAGAAAGTGCTCCTCCTACATATTTAAATGTGCAACCATCACCGCCACTTCCTTTTGCAGACTTCACTAGTGAACCACTTCCTCCTACTCCAGTCATTAGTGCTCCTAGTACATCTAGTGCATCACCAAATGAAGAAATCTCAGGACCTTCAACAAGTACAAAGAAAGAAATTCCATGTAACTTCTGTGGAAAAACCTTCACTCACACCGGGGACCTTAATAAGCACAGAAGAATTCACACGGGAGAAAAGCCTTACAAATGCCCACAGTGTGATAGACAATTCAGTCATGCAAGTAATTTGTTACGACATCGAAAAATACATTCTGGTGAAAGGCCATATGTTTGTTCATCCTGCGGCAAAGGTTTCAGTCGCAAGGATAAAATGCTGAGTCACAAAAAATCAGCTACATGTACCAAAAGAACTGATAGTGATCTTCATTCACCTGGATCATCAGGAAGCTAGTGATAACTGTAGCAATTTATTTATTAATAATTTATAAACTATCTTGGAAAAGGAATTCAAAAATTTCTATTTAATTTTATAACAACTTTCTGGTACCCAAGAAAGTTATTTTTGCAAGTCATTTTTGAAAGCCAGCAAAATTCTTTACAATACATTGATTCCATTAAGACAGTTTAGTAAGAACTTTCACAAAATGTGCATAATTTGCATTAGTGATACTAACAATACTGTGGTAATACTCATTTTTGGTATGTGTCTATTTGTTTTTGGCAGCATTAATATACCTAATGCATATACAGTCTTCCATTAATAACAGTCTACCCACAGAGATGATTGACCACTTCTTGGCTAGCTAATTATTTCTATGAAATGGTTGTTAACAAATTGCACATGAAATTTAGCTCCTGATCTGAACAAATGAAGGTATAACTGTCCCTCACCTTTCATAAATTGCTGGCTTTCTACAGTGTACCACAGATGTTATTGGAGAACCTGTTCTGCTCCATGGTTAACTGTGATATGGCAAAAACACAAAGTTTTTGTATTATTTTTAGTAAATGACACTAAATAAAAAAATACCATTGATTATTTTGTGCCTTGTCCCCTTATTTATTGTTTCTTCTCACTATGAACCTGTCTTGAACAAAGAAAAATTAAAACATTTATAAAAACAAATTACTTACAATCATAAAAAGAAACAAAATACACCCACGAAGCAAAAAAATATACTTAACATTCTGTATTTGGTTGGATGATAAATTTCAGAAAATTCAATCAAGAAAGATTCAAGAAAAGTGCACTTAAAGTTACATGACAAAATCTTTTCTGATGTTCATCACTTCTGTTCATCTTTAAACATTTGTTAATATATCTTTCACCACTGTGAATAAGCTGGTAACTCACAAGAATGAAATTACCCATTTATTTTATCATTCTGCAATTAGTTCAATTACTCTTCTAGAATGTGAATTGACAACTGAACCTTTTTGATGTTAATCAATTATATCAAATAATTGTTATAGCAAGAATATTCAAACAACTCATCTCTGTTCTGACAGTTTATGACTTAATGAAATTTACATTGTTGTAATAATATACACGTGCCCATTATTCAGCAGCCAGAAATAATTAAACTTCTCATTCTAAGCAAATCTAGAGAATGATTAGGAGAATCCAGAGTTGATATATCTTTGATAAGTTGATATATCTTTGTAGAGAAAAGGGGTATATCAACTTATTCTCTATGCTCAAAAATATGTTTTCCCCACCGACACTCTTAGTCAAATTTAAATTAGGCCAATTTGCTCCTGAATAGAAATACACTGAAGGGACCCATAAATACTAAACAAGAACTATGTACTACTAACAAAAAAAAGAAAAATCATTATCTAGTTCACCTAGCATCCTTCCCCCTCCTTTCACATTTCCTTTCTACTCCAATGGTAAGAAATGCTTTACCATCAAAATAAATATATTCAAGAGACAGACTTAATGAGCATTATTATAAACCGTAGTACTAAAGGATCAACTATATTAAACAACTCGCCCCCTAATTATTATTTCTATTATTATTATTAATGTTGTTGTTGTTAGTCCTCGTGGCTGATAGGCGGTGTACTAGCTTCCCGTGGTGTCATCCCAGGTTCGATTCCCGGTTGGAGCAAAAATAGAGTTGTAGCTTCCCATTAAAATCGTCTCAATAGTTGTGTAAGGAAGAAAAGCTCAGGCAGGCAGTTTGCCTTACCCCCAACCATGGATATTAAGCTAGGTCTTGGCTTGGGGGACACTGTTAGCTAGTTAGCAAAGTTGGACAATCGACCCCAAATGGCATATAAATACATAAATTGTTATTATTATTATTACGTAAATAAAACAAATGCTAATGATATTTAACTTTTTCTCACATTGCTGCAAATATTTTAGATCATACCTACTTGTTTGGTATGTCTATTAAAATAGAAAGTACCAACAACTGTATCATTTGCTGTAGCTGTATTAAACAATTAAATCTTGTTTTCTGCAGATTCAATTGCGTTGATTTCAAAATCATTGAGAGGGTAATATTTTCTTTTGTATCTGAATAAAAGGTGGGGAAAGGATATTACAGAAACCAAGTTATAGAAAAATAAGTCAAAATGCAGAAGAAAAGCAAAAGAATTAAAATAATTATTATAAAATACTTCTGGAACAAATAGGTGATGTTAATATCACGATCACAAAGTTTGATCAACATCTGGTTTCTGATATTTTTATATTAATTACACAGACCTAGTTTTAAATGGTTGATTTAAAATAAATTTAGTAACAGAATTATTCAGGCACTTGCTAGATAAATTCTGAAGTTAAATTAATAATTGAAATATGAAAAAAGTAATTTAAAATATTTAGTAAAATATGAAAACATCTGAAATATGTTCATACTTCATCAGTTAGAAAGATGAAAAAAATCAACATTCCTTATCAACAATATTTATGACTTTCCTTCTCTGAGAAAACAAAATGTGAGATTCAAAACATGACAAACATCTTATATTAATACATATGCTAATTGTCGCATAAGAAATGAATCCGACAAAAATATAATAATATTGCTTTATTTGCTAACGTATTGCATGAGCCATAGGAACTGAGCATACATAAATGACAAACTAATTTCAAAATTCTCTCATTTTATGGAAGCACCTATTATTGCTCAAATCAATGATTGCGGTAATACAAACTTCTTAACATTACACAAAAACATCAATAAATAATCAAATTGTTCTGAAGAAATAAAGGTAGGTACTTCTATTTGTGTCAGAGCACACTAGTTAGAGAAGGTAAATACAAATAAATGCGTACACACACATGATCTACTGAAATCTGCAAGTACTTCAAGCAAATGGTTTGTAAAGAATTAAAATACAATTTTCTATTATTTGAATTTTGATGTTATTCAAGCACACAATATACTCCAATGAAAGTGAAATCTTATTCTTTTCGACCTATATATTTAACATCAAAACAGTAAACACTATATGCGACATTAGGGAGAGAGAAAGCTACACATTTACTGTTTGGAAGCAAAGCAAAGCACCATCTCAGCATTTGCCCAATGTATCAAGGGAAATTGAATTCGAAAATATGGGGGTCAACAACCAATTTATTCCAATAGTAATTGTTCAAACACAATTTAAGACAAAAATTTATCAAATTCTTGAAGAATAGCTTCTTTAACGTTAATAAAATTTCACTACAAAGTATAAATACAAGAATGCTCTAATGGTTATCAAAAACGAAGGTTACTCAAATATTGAAAGATAAACTCTAAAATGAATTATTTTCAGTTGTATATGTACTTCTCTGATTAATGTACACTGTATCATAATACTAAAGAAATCATCAGCAATTCAAAATAATCACATGAAAATCGGTGACAAGTTAGAATAATATTAGTAGAATACGACCCTTAGGTACAACAATTTAGCTATTGAAATGATCTTCGTGAAAGCTTT
Organism: Teleogryllus occipitalis; assembly: GCA_011170035.1. NCBI lineage: Eukaryota > Metazoa > Arthropoda > Insecta > Orthoptera > Gryllidae > Teleogryllus > Teleogryllus occipitalis. The sequence goes on from BLKR01000730.1 coordinate 148,541, forward strand.
TAAAGTACATAGAGCCCATAGAATAATCAAAGAATACTCTCTCCACATACAAAACTCTTCAGCTAGAGCAATCAAATATGTTTCATAAGTGACGATTTAACATAAATTTAGAGGAAGAATAATTCACCATCTCTCTTCATTGCAAGAAATATGCATTAAAACACATACAAGTTGAAGGCTCAATAAACAGTAGTTTAAGATATTTATCCTACAAATGTATAACTTTGTAAATCTGAACCTTTGTTGTAAACTTATTCCTTATTGAAGTTATTTTAGCACTTCAAGTTTGTTTGTTTTTTTCACACACTTCACTTCACCTTCTTTTCTTACCTGACATATCAAATGATGTTTTTAATATAAAAAATAATGGCGCTCCAAGATTAAACATGCTATAAGATGTAAATGTTTCCACAGTCAAGTCATTAAAAATTCATCTTACAAGCAAAAACAGCAGAGTTGATAAGTCTGGTGTCTCAAGAATGATGGAATTGGAAATGAACTGGATCTGATCGATATTGGGGTAATTATAAGTACCAGTAAATTTAATTGATACAAACATTCATTCATTCAGACATTTCAAAGCCACTTGGAGGCCAGATTTTTCAGTCTGAAAACTAGAAAAATGTGGTTGTTTGGAATTGCAACATTTGTGTAAGAAATCAATACAACTAGATATTGATTTCAACTAGGTATATATTACAACAATAATGTGATAACATTTTCAAATTACTCTTGTTCTTCTTTTTACTAAAATAATAATTTCTATACCTCAGTTTCTATTGGATTCTTTTATCTGCATAATTATTACTAGAATTTTTACAATTACAGCCATTGTAAGGCAAGGCTTCAACTTCAAACCATATGAGAAACGTAGGCGTTTAAAATATACATTTTCCAGGTGAGCCAGTTCTGAAGAGAGTTTTCAACATAGGAATGATACAGCACAAACTGTAGTACTAATATCTCTCATTCTGTTAGTTTTCCACATTATGCTTTATAATATTTTTAATTTTAATATTGCAAATGTTATCAAGTGTATTACACAACATACATTTATGTGTATTTTGCTGTCTTACTTGCACATGAACACAGCATTGCCCTATGGGTAATATTGACAAAACAATTAATTTGCCTTATCTGGGTGACGGAATGGCTGTAGCATGATAATGGTCATCAATGAATTATTTCATAATATGATACTTAGCAAAATCATTTAACTCTATTGACATAAATCTTCATAACTTACTTCACAGTAAGACATAAGCCAATTCAATGGAATTCGTACCCCTACGATTCACACACACTTTTCTTTCTTTGTCCAAAAACATATGACTATTCAATCCTGCAAAATTTTTGAATTACATGACACTACTCATTTATCTTTAATATCACTATGGTTTGGAAAGGTGCAAAGGTACTTCTGCCCTCTCATGGTTCTTTCTAGATCATAACACATTTTTATATTTTCTCTTGTCTAATTTGACTCCATTCTCATGCATCCTAATTAAGAATAGTTCCTACATACAGAACTATAATTTACAAATAAACAAAAATATACATATGTGTGTGTGTAAAATGTATCGGATCCATTTAAAACATTGGTGTAACAAATTAAAAAATTGGTACTTGAATAAAAAACTTCGTTAGTATATATTGTTAATCACTGAAAATTATCAATGGTAGAGTTTTTGGGAGATTGATCAATTTGTTTAAGTGAAAAACATTTATCATAAAAGGGCAAGGAAAGGAACAGTAAATATCTATAGCATTTGTGAAATACATTTAATTAAATAAATGTAATGAAAAAAGAAATTATAATATAATTTTCAACAAAGTCTTTATTGGCTCTCTTGTGGCAGTTCAAGTTTATATCGAGCCAACTTCTGCAAAGGTCTTTGAAGAGGATGAGCAAGTAACTTTGCCATATCATGATGCAGTTTGGTTGCATTCCGAGGAACGTCAAATATATATGAAAGACCTTTTTCATCCAAAGCATCCAATACTTTGAATATTTCTTCACATTTATTTTTTTCTGATGGCTCTTCATGAATATACAAAATATCCAACGTAAAATACTGAGAAGATAAGAGATATTCAAACGTATCTCTGCCAAGCTTGAACTCTGGCAGGCAGTACGACCTACTGTAGAGCAAAATAGTTCTTACAACATATGGAGGTGGAACAACAATTGGATCATCCACTACTGGCAGTTTAACATGACTCTTAATTACATCAAACAGAGAAGTTAAATCAAAAGTGTCCGATTGAGGGGCTTCATTTATGTCTTCTATAACCGAAATAATGTCACATGGTTCTGAAGTGAAGTCCCGAAGCCATAAGATAGTATCACTTTCCATGATAATCAAAGCAAATTCATGTTTTGGATTGATAATGTTCTTACTTTTAATAAATATCTCTGCAACTCGTTTGGCCATACTTAACGGCGTATGCTTGGAGCCATCACCAAGCTTGAAAGGATTAAAATCAGGATCTTGAGATATGTCCAGACATAAAATAATTTTCTCAGGAACGTTCACCGAGGGTAAGTTTCTTTTAATGACTTTCTCTACTTCCTCGAGAGGAACTTCTGATTCGTCACTCTTTGCCACTTCTTCAGGTTGGCAATTACTTCTCACTGTGTCGTCTGCTTGTGAACTACTGATAAGGGAAACACTAGATGAAGAACGAGAAAGTTCGACATTATTAGCTTGATTCAGCTTCTTCCCAAGTAAAGGCGACGACTTAACATCCACTCCATTTTCGCTTTCTTCCATGATTTCTTCTCCAACATCGTCATCACTATCTCCCGCACTGTCCTCGTTATTGTGAATTTTAGTTAATTGATTATTATCCATTTTGTTTCAACTGTCACTTCTCAAAACAACCTCACAGTCAGCTCACAGTAGACAACTCACACCAGGGAGTATATTTCACACTAAGTTGCTCTCAGTTACACGCCATGCTGTTCCTTACGTTCAAACATCATGTTAAGAAAGAAAACAAATTTCTTCACAATATTTTACGAATACGTTTTTTACGGAGCAAATGTTCACAAAATTTCTTGAATGAACTTCTAAAATACCATTAATACTCCATATACTCCAAATATGCGTCCTCTTTATTCTAACAAGGTGGAAGAATTTTGACAGGTTACAACTACGAAATTACAATATATATTTTTTTAATATGATAGTCTTTGACTTGTGTACACTCATATATACTCTGATTGAAATGTTTGGGAAATTGACAGCCGTTGATGAGACACAGTAATCCAATCGGAAGCTTTTTTATAACTTACGTTTTGATATTAAAGTTTCTCATTGGATAACCGTGTCCCAGCTGACCGAAAGTCAATTCGCGAAACGTTTTAAACAGAGTGTAGTAAGTCGTACACAGGTCGTACAGGCTATTTTACACATATCTTGCTTGTTTCTATGTCCATCACTTTGATGGTTGTAAACAGACTCGAGAATTGTAAATGTTTAAAGTATTAGATTTTTATAAAAACATTAGTATAGGTATTCCAGCACAATGCTTCAATTACAGCAGTATGGTAGCAGTAGTGGAGAAGAATCGGAACAAGAAGACCTAACCTCTCATTTGAAACCTATTGAAGGAAATTCTTCAATAGTATCCTTACAATCGAAGATGCAAGTTTGTGCTGCTCCTAGCGTGGTACCTCTGGTAGGTTTTTAATATATTTTTGGTTTGTGCAATTAAAGGCATTATTTAATTACTTTTTTTAAACTAGGGCGCTGTTGATACTATGCGTCATATAGATTCAACATCGAAAGAAGTTATGTATAATCCAAAATTCGAAGAGCTATTTGCTCCGGAGGTTGGTCCAGAAAATCCTTTTCAGACACAGCAGCAAAAAGCTCACAAAAACATGTTATCAGGATATGTAGAACAAGCCTACATTAGTGATTTCCAATTTGAAAATCAGCGAAGGACATTTACAAGTTTTGGTAAATTGATATAACTGTAGAAGTAATTTTTACGACTGATAACGCAGAAATGAAATGAAATTGTGTGTCATCTGTATTTGTTTTTAAGGTTATGCCCTGGATCCCACTGTTGATGGTTCTGCCCTGGAAGGAAAAACCATCATTGGGGCTACAGAAGCAGCAAAGGAAGCAGATGGGAAAACAGTATTTGAAAGTACAAAAGAAAGACCATCGGATAGAAGAAAACGAAACAAGAATGATGATCCAGCAGATATTCAAGGTTTCCTTGGCCCCTGGGGAGGATATATTGATGAAAAGCGGGTTATGAAACCCAGTGATGTAAGTTTTCAACTAATCTTTGTATCTCTTGTTTAACATTGTTTTTATATTACCAATCATTCGTGACTAACAAAACAACTGTAAGGGTTAACTACAGTAGAAATTGTTTTTGTATTGAGGAAACTAGCAATTAGTTTTTAGTTGATCCAGTTAAGCAGGATATTTTGTGGGAGTGTGTCATAGTAAGTGGGTGTAGTGTTTGTAATCAGAACTGAAATAAATCTCAGCATGTGATGTATTTATTTCCAATATTGTTTGCAGAAAAAACGAAATTGCATGTGGGGAGATCATAATATGAACATAATAAATATGGTACACTTATGCTATTAATTATTCTTTTCCCTTTAGGAGGAAGCTGTAGAGTTGGAAGAAATATTGGCAAAACGACAAAAACGTGGCAAGCAAACAGATGATAAACCATTGGAAGAAAAAACTGTTTTACATAGTAAGAATATTTTTGAAAAGCATCATAAAATGTTTTTTTCTTTTTTTACGGTTAAGAAATGGGTATTGTAATGATCTGCTGATTATGAGTAGAGTGCAGCATTCACTTGTTCATAAATTACACTCTATTTGCATAAGACATAGGATATCAATTGGAATTCACTCATTGTTTTGCCACGTTAAGTGTGCAAATCATGTATATATTTTTTTCTGGTGTTACACTTGATGTGCACGTGTTTGCATTTTGAAGATGCAGAGGCTCAGCTTAATGCAAGTATCAGCAATTGTCTTGGCAGAACAGAAGACTGTTGGCTGGATGGTGAATCGAAATCTTGTTCTATTGGAAATGCAGTGCCCTTTCTCTGTGATGAGATTTACTGCTTAAACAGAAAATTATTCCTGTGGGAAGTGGTTATTCAACACAACTGAAATGCTGAACACTATTCTTTTTAATGTGCACCTTGCTGTGCACAATACATTTGTACCGTTTTCATCAAAATAATGTCATTCACAGGGCAGTGAACTTCTCCCTTCCTTCACTTTGTGGATTGTAAGTGGGGTCCACACAAACAAATCTAGCTGGTGTTTCCTTTGCAGAAGACTGACCCAAAGGGGTGTAAGTGCCTGTTGGGTCTGTGAGGGCATGGCAATGTACTTGGCCGAATTAAAGAAAAGATAGCCAGAGGCTACAGTGTGATTCATTCCAGGCTATGGTAGAAGACAGAAAATCGAATTGTGTGCTATGTCTAATAAATATGCATAACTCCATTGTAATTTAACTTCATTTGCTTAATGCATCTCCGTTCTTATGATTCTTTTCACCCTTTGGTTTTGGTTTGTAACATAGAGTGGAGGTGTTGTCCTAGAACAAGTGAACATCATGCTTTGTTCATAACCAGTAGGTCCTCAAAAATTCCCTGAGAAATTATATTTATTTAATTCTTTTTAGTCAAAGATCCAGTGGATTACCAAGGACGATCGTTTCTTCATCCTCCTCAAGATGTTGGGGTTAATCTTAAATCAGACTCGCCACCAGCTCGCTGTTATCTGCCAAAAGTTCAAATTCATACTTGGCAAGGTCACACAAAAGGCATTTCTGCTATTCGCTGGTTTCCAAAATCAGCCCATTTATTACTTTCATGTAGCATGGATTGTAGAGTAAAGGTACGTGCAGTTTTCACATATGTTTACTTATGCAGAACTTCAAAGTTGTGAAAATTATATTTTAATTGATGCTATTGCCTTTCAGTTATGGGAAGTGTATAATGAAAGACGATGCATTCGTACATATTATGGTCATCGTCAAGCAGTTAGAGATGTCAGTTTTAATAATGATGGGACCCAGTTTCTCTCAGCTGGTAAGTCTTAGTTGTTCTATTGTTGGAAAAGCAAATCAGATCTAAATAACTCAAATTTAATACAAGTTAAAGGAATCTTGGTAACTAAGCATTTGTGTTATGCAAAATATTTTTAATTTTGTAGTAAGAAAGAAAGTACTTTTTCTTAAAATTTGGTAGTTGTACTTCCAGTAAATATGTTTTACAGGTTCATAGTTAGTACAGTGCATTTTTTTTCTAAATGTTTGTGAAATTCTTTACAGCTTATGACAGGTACATTAAGTTGTGGGATACTGAATCAGGACAGTGTATATCACGTTTCACCAGTCGAAAAATTCCTTACTGTGCGAAGTTTAATCCAGATGCTGACAAGCAACATCTTTTTGTAGCTGGCACTTCAGATAAAAAAATTATATGTGTAAGTATTTAAAATAGTTCTCAAAACCTTTAATTGAAGTACTGTGAAGAAAATAGGAAAGTGGATGCATAAAATTATTGTAAATCTTCATTTCACGCCACCTGTTTTATTAACTGGAATTAAGGATAATAATTTATTAAAAAGAAATGATAAGAATTTCCCAATCATAAATGTAATAAATTTGTTTTTGATGGTTATTAAATACATTAAACTAGAATGTTGTAAGAAAATTGTATCATAGCTCAGTGGGAGAATGTGTTGGGTATCACATTGATAGTGCATATTGTCCTAACATTAAACATTACATTTAAAAATGTTGATTTTCACAGCTTTGGAGTAATTTTTTCTCGGGCAGGTGGCTGAAAACAACAATTTGGAGCCACATAGTCTACAGTGAAATTTGTACACTATAGATTTACTGTAACTAAAATGTGACCATATAGATAATTGAATAGATATACGACTGTTTATTATATTTATTAGTTTAGCCTTTCAAAAATATTTGCTTATTATAATATCCAGTTGTTTCATCAATATATTATAAAAACATGAAAACAAGTTAAACTTCCATTTCCTTTTATTACAGTGGGATGTTCGTTCTGGGGAAATAGTACAAGAATATGACAGGCATCTTGGAGCAGTTAATACAATTACATTTGTTGATGAAAACAGAAGATTTGTTACTACTTCTGATGATAAAAGTCTGAGAGTTTGGGAATGGTGAGTAGTTAATGTGTTTTCTTTTCTCTTGGGATCATTTATTCATTCATTCATTCGTGTCCTTTAAATCAGTAAAAAATTGAATGCAATGGAAGAGGAGAAGTAAAGAAGAAGGATCTGTGTTTGTTTTCTTGCACTCCAGAATTCACCCCCCTCTTTTATAGAGTTCAAACGAATTATGAATGATGGCTCCAACAAGCATGGTTGGGTTGGCAACATTAGAAAACAACATTAAATTTTCACTCCCTTGTAATAGAAAATGCATTTGCATTGATAAATTTACTACAGATTTCATTTAATAGTATTTCTGACAATTCATTCAATGAATTTATAGACAAAAATTGGTTTTCTTGACCCCTCTCTCCTCCTTACTATTTTATTACAAAAAATTTGTACATTCCTTCAGGCATATGTACATACCATGAATCCTAACCACTTTATACTTGACAGAATTACAGTATTAAAATGTGAGTAGTATAATAATGAAATAGTTAGTTAGTTAGTTAATGCCTTATTTTACGTGGCGAAACTCGGGCCATCAGGCCCACTCTTCCATCTAACCACGCAAATTTCGCTACTCTCCTTTCACCACCTAGCGGAGAAAGGAGGTATTATCTTGGGCGACGAAACAGGCGGATCTCAATTTTGCTCAGAGGCTTCTTTTAGGCTTGAGGATCTTTTACATGCAGTAAATCTACTACACTTAATATAGGAGAAAAGATCACCAACGTATTGTACATGCTTTTCTTTGGTAAAGGCTTATTTCGGAGACCCCTGTTATACCTATTTTTCCAAAATGTTATCACCAAGACTGTTTTTACTTTCTTGGGTAGGTACATACAGGTATGTGGAGTTAAATATGTAATATAGAGAAAGTTATGCAATGCCAAAGAAAATCAATTTTCTCAATTAGTACTTTAACTAATATTTGTATCTTAATTGGAAAATATGAGTACTTTTTGTGGATTTTTTTAGTGAAATACAGTCAGTATTAAAAAGCAAGATTTTTCTCAAAAATAGCTCAAAATCTTTTCCTTGAACTTTTTGTTGGGATGATGATGCATGGAATAACATGACATTAATGCCATTTTGTTTTATATGTGTAATTTTGGAAAAAATCAAAATAATTTTTTTAAATGATATTAACATACATTATTTTATATATTATTATTATTATTATTATTATTATTATTATTATTATTATTATTGTGTTTATGACGAGGAGTGCTTCATATGGTTTCCAATGAAATTTCGTGAAAATTCTAGTTTTCTCTGAAATTGAGCTCAGAATTTCAGAAATGCTCAAACATTTTTTCAAAAACGACTCCAAAATTTTCAATGAAAATTTGAACTAAGTCTTATTTCAGTTCTATCATTAGCCCTTCAGCGGTGACGCTGGGTCTGTCAGACCCATGAGATTCCTGATATAGTTGTAGCGGATCGAGTTTCGCAGATAAGACATTGAGATTCTCAGTACCTTTTCATCGCCTTCCATGCAGCGGCGTCATCACGACTCCGAATATTCTTATCTATTTTTATGACTACGACAACTCGTTTTTTCTATGTTGGGTCTGAGGGACCCAGCGTCACCATTGGCGTCCAGGTAACAGACACGTGTGCTTGTGGTTTGTTCTCAGGAATTTCTTCGACAGTGTCTTTGCTCTCGTATCGGAGATCGAATTATGAGTAAAAATTAATTGTACTATATAAGTAAATAATTAATAATTGTTCTATCTTTTATAAATTCAGTCACAGAGTAACTCTTTTTTGGGGGGATTTTATTTATTTATTTACTCATTTTATGTTATTCGTTTTGCAATATGGTTTCGAATTCCTTCAACTTGATGAATGTTCGAGACCAATAAAAGGTAAGAAAATTGTTTGAGAGCTTTTTGAAAAATTGTAAGAATTCTTACACTATATCCGAGTATGGAACCGTCGATGAAAAACTCGAACCTTTCAAAGGGCGTTGCGGTTTCAGGCAGTATATCCCCAGTAAACCAGCAAAGTACGAGATAGAAATCTTTGCCCTTGTAAATTCACGAACATTTTATACCAACAAAATGGGGGTATATGTCGGGACGCAACCAGACAGGCCTTTCAAAATTAGTAACAAACCGGAAGATGTTGCGGTAAGGCTCTGTAAAACAATCGTAGGTACAGGGCGGAACATTACTATGGATAACTGGTTCACTAGCTACCCTCTTTCACAGAAACTGTTGACTCACAAGTTGATGATGGTTGGAACAGTGAGAAAAAACAAGCACGAGATTCCTCGAGAATTCGTGAATACCAAAAGGAAAGAAATAAAGTCAAGTATGTTTGGATTCCAAGAAACATGCGCCCTGGTGTCATACAACCCCAATAAAGGAAAAAATGTTCTTGTACTATCGACAATGCACAACAATGACAAAATTGATCAAGCTACTGGTGATGCACGGAAACCAGAAATAATTATATTTTACAACCTCATGAAAGGAGGAGTAGATGTTGTCGATAAAATGTGCGCTGTTTACAGCTTTGTGATGTTGAATGTTGCTGCCATCAATGGATTTATTATATTCCTGACCAACACAAGCAGAAATTTGAAAAGGCGACAATTTATTAAACAATTGAGTATTGAACTGGCAAATGATCAATTGCAATACAGAGCGTCTGCATCATGTCTTCCCAAAGAGGTCAAAAACAGTGTGAGAAAACTAACCAATACAACACCTCCAAATGAAAAACCAGTAGCAGGAAAGCAAGCCAGATATGCTAAATGCACCAAGAAGGACAAAAAGACGCAATATTACTTTGTGAAGTGTTACACACTTTTGGGCATTGAGCATTCAAAAATTGTGTGTTAAGACTGGAAAATTGTAATCAAATGTAAATAATGTAATCAGGATTAATTTTTGGATAAGTAACAAAATATTATCAACAAAAGTTATTGAGTACACATCATTTGCCATTACTGTTGTATTATGGTGTCCTGATCCATCGAAACAAAATAGTTATAACTAAACATTAGGTGGGTCTGACAGACCCAGCGTCACCGGTCGTGTTAAAAAAAATGGCGTCACCACTGCAGGGTTAGGGGACATAAAAATTGAGGAAAATATGAAAAAATGACCTCTCGGTTTGAGATTGGGGGGGGGGATATGGATAGCTGGTTGAGACTAAAGAGTTAAGAAAGCTAACTAGTACCAGAAAGTCTGTGCCATCCTCTGGCGCCACTAATGTTACCCCCAGCCAGCTCATTGAATGTGTTTCTTAAGTAACCACTTCTGAACATTAATCATACAAATTGCTGTACGATTGGTTCAATTTTGCCAATGGGAATGGTAGTTCAAGGGCCCTAATAATTATTAATATTTTATTTTGTGGAAAACAAACATTTTGTGTCACTGCCCTGCCTTACTGGTCAGCATCATTATCTAAATTGCAGTGTTTACATTCAACTACTCATGAAAATCACACATTCAAAAAGATTTTGAAGCATGTTTTGACATGTTCACCCTTTACTGTTGTTGCAGCAGAATGAGTTGCAGATAACTACTATGGAGAAAGCATTGGTCCATATTTTATGGAGTATATTTAGAATGAAATATCAAATTTTTATATTATATTGTTGATTAAAAGATTCTGTCAACAGTTTGGCATGGAATAGGATGGTTTTTTCACATAATTGTAAATCATAATGATAAATAGAAATCCCTTATTAGCACTAACTCACTTAACACAAATTTCGCCGTAACATGAACAAAACTTCGGTCCCAGTAAGGGATTACAGTTATATGGACATTTAAAATACTCAAGATAACACAAATTTTTATAACATAAACTCTGATTACTTTGGTTCCTTGGAATTCATGTTAATGAGTGTTTACTATAGTACTTTTAAATTCAAGACGTTCATTAAAACATACTGCATGAAATTTAAGTTGCAATGATTTTCAGTTAAGATATCAAATAAAACAGGATACTGGAATAAAATGTGAAAAAGTAGAACAATGCAGCTTGTTATTCAGGTGTGAGAGGAACTGCACAATTCTGTCTCTTTTCTTTTGTTGCATCTGACAAGCCAATGAAGACATCAAAATTCAAAGTCTGATTGTACTGTGTTCATAATTATCAATTGTAAAGTAAACTTGCATACAATTTGTAGTTTCAAGTAAAATTTCAAATGTAATTTGGCTACAACTTTTATTAAATTTTAATTAGTAACTTACATTCATAGGAAATACCGTAAATAAATCTTAATTAAAAAATTAAAACAAGTTCGAAAATTAATGTAACTCTTGAGCTTTCATGTTCGTAATGCCATTCTTTAAAATTTGATCCAAATGAATATCTTTCAGTTCAGTTTTGAATACAGTGAAGCCTATGTATTTTCCTTTCTTTGTTTTAGGGATATTCCTGTGGATATGAAGTATATTGCAGATCCGACAATGCATTCCATGCCTGCTGTTACTCTTTCACCAAATCAAAAATGGTTGGCATGTCAAAGTATGGATAACAAAATTGTGATATTCTCTGCCCTAAATAGATTCAAATTAAATCGGAAGAAAACCTTTAGTAGTCATATGGTTGCTGGTTATGCATGTACATTGGATTTTTCACCAGATATGAGGTAAGTCAGGAAGTTTTCAAGAACTTTTATGTCTAATGAGTGGTGATGTCTTTGAGTATTACTTTATTTTTCCCTTTCACAGCTATCTCATATCTGGTGATGCTGATGGCAAGTGTTACATATGGGATTGGAAGACCACAAAACTGTATAAGAAGTGGAAGGCCCATGATAAAGTGTGCATTGGAGTTTTGTGGCATCCACATGAAGCTAGCAAAGTGGTCACTGCTGGCTGGGATGGGCTAATTAAATATTGGGATTAAGACCAAACAAACAGTGGTTGTTTCTTCTCTGAGGAAATAAAGAACTGAACTGTTGAAATAGTTCCCATTAACTGTTGATGTGTTAATATTAGATAAAATAAAAAATACATTGTATATATTACATTTTAAAATTATTGTTTTGTGAAATGATTAAGTGTGGTTGATTTAGTGCTTCATTTGTATTGCAATGGATTTGCTATTTGCAATAATCACTGCCATGTTAGTAAATCATGGCAGCGGGTTGTAATTCAGAGAAAAGTGATTTTATATGGCACGGAGTTAATGTTCCTGACAGTACAAAACCTGAAAGGTTACAGTAAAATAAAATGTTTATGTAAAATACTTGTAGAAAATTTTGTGTAAATATCCATGCTACAATGAATCTGTTGACACAGAATCAAGGGCTCAAATAGGTTTCATTACATGATTTTGTATTTAGAAGCTAAAGATCAAATACTCAAGTTATATATTGTCGTGTATTGGGGACACGTTTGAGCTTTTTGATTAATAAATATTATTAGCAAGTTAATGGATGTTCGTAAAAATAGCACAAGTTGTCCTTCATAGTGCTAACAGTTTTGTGTGTACCATGTTTTTCAACTCAAATTTTGGAGATTCTTTGAAATCCATTTAAACTGAGTATTGTTAATTAGAAAACAACAAGTAAGAAAAATACTCAAAAAGTAAGCAACTATTAAAGAAAATAAATATAATGTAAATTACAGTGTTAAAAAATTGTATAATCTAAGTTGTATGTACGTAAAATGTCTTTTATTTACTTGTGCACTTGCATCTCGTCATTGTGGATTTGGATTGCTTTTGGCATTTAATCAAATGTAACAAAGTGATGTTTTGTGACCAGTCTTGTAATGTTAAGGAATATTGACAGTGATGGAATATTAACATGGAGCAATTGTGTATGATATGTCATGTACATTAATCAGTGAATGTGCTTGTATGTAAATATTATGTATTTATTACGTCATTTGATATTTGTATTTTAAAAAAACCTATTAATAAAAACTGTACACATTTCTGTAAAAATTAGTGTTCATTTTTTATACATAGTTTGTAGATCAGTGAAACCTCTCTTTTGTGTGATTAATCCACTTGAAAAAGCCTGACGAAAACCAATGTATGAAAGTTTTAGTCAATATTCCCCATGAGAAAGAATTTAAACTCGATTAATCCAAACCATTACCCAAAAAAATTACCAAAACTACATTTGTGAAGATTAAATATATTTTACACAGGTAGAGGGAAAAAAAATACTAACGAATTAGATAAATTAAATTAAAATCATTTTTACCTTTATTGAAGGCCCTTGTTGTTCTGCTGGGAAATGAAACTGACGGCAAGGAACAGAGTGGAAGAAGAGCTGTCTCCGGGTTATTGCCATTATGGGACCAACAACTGGAAATTTATTGTAATTTGATAATTAATTTTTAAGTATATAAAAAAAAAGAATACAGCAATTTGGCGTTTATGTCAAGGCATAGAGTTCGTTTGGCACTAATCTTGCCAAAAATTTAAAGAAAAAATTTGGAGCTGTTTTTGAGAAAATGTCCGGGGGGCGTCATGTAAAGTAAATCCAAAATTTAAAGAATATTTCTCAAAATTTCAAGGCTTCAATTGGAGCCTGATAGACGGGATTCTTCCATTTGAAGAAGATCGTGCGAATTGTTTAGCGCTAGAAGTGGTCAGACGGACGGACGGACGTTTTGCTTCCAATAAGTTTTTCGGCATCAAGGACCCACAATATAGGGATTCTGGCTATACCACGTGTTAGAGGATTTTCTCTCTCTTAATTTAGCAACTGGTTTAATGCACTTTTTCGCTACTTGAGCCCGACAATTAATTTTTTTTTTTTCACCGAAAATCCGCCGTGTTTTCGCGCAGCATTACATTACTTTCTCTATACTACGTATATTACTCCGCATATACGTACGTATACGAAAAGGAAAAATACTTATCGGGAAATATTAAAGATTTTTCCTGGCCAAGACTTCAGGTCATCGAAGCGTCGCAAAAGTCAAGACGTCCCAACACAAGATTCATGAAAAGACATTTTTTTACCAAAGACAATTATTAAATTAACATCGCGAACATTGAAAACACATAAGTGACGTGCTTCGAGCAATTATGATACATGGCTGGAAGTTTTGAAGGTAATTGCATGCATCATAAATTAAAGCGCTCTTTCTAAATAAAGTAAAGCTTAAAATACAATTCAAATTAGTAATATCATGCAAAATTATTGTTAATATATAAAAGAGTAAAATATTACTGAATGATATATTCGGACATTGTAGTACAATTGCTTATGTACCGACGCTAGTTCAATTTGTCGCCACCACGTGGCAGCACCAAAATAAGCAAAATTTACTTGACCGATAACGTCTGAACAAACGCTCCGATTTTCGGTCTGTAAACGGTATTGGACTCCTTTTAAAAATATAATTTACGCTACAAAGCCGTTTCTCAAAAAAGATTTCCAACAAATTTTTAAATAGTTTTCTCATAGTTCCAGGAAGAAATTACAAAATACGGGTTTATAGCGCGATGACGACGTGCTTCCTGAATCCAACGCCGTGTCAATCATGCAAATCTGATGAATAGGAGCGGTGTAAAGTGAAATTTCGGAACACACCTTCCCGCTCCACGCTGATGCGAAATGCTTTCGTCCCTTTCAATCTCAATATATTTTTCTCCACATATCAAACTAGTGATGCTGTAACACAACCAAACGATCTCGTATCATCTGTAATAGTCGTATAAAACTATATATCTTGTTCACATATTTCCGTCTTCCTTCGAATACCATCAAAAAATTGTTTGAGGCATTACTCAAAATATCGATTCCGATATGGACACTGATTTCAAAAAGAAAATTGAACTAATTGTGTAGATATCACCAATATTTCATGTCCTAACATCTTATTTTACACATTTTACGTCTATGATCTTCCGTTATCATTCCACTATACTAGAAAGAATGAGCCGAGATTACGCACGAGCTCTTTTATCCTGCGACTCGATTTTTGATTTCAAAACGGCGTTTGCTTCCTTGGTAGACTTCACTTGATGAATCTGTTTTTCCAAGTAAAATAGCCGAAGCTAATTTTAAAACTTTTTTGTACATCCGGACAAATTTGAAAAAGTGGTAAAAAAACGCGCGCTGGCGAGATGCATCGTGAATCCAACGCTGTTAACAAACATTGGAATCTACTATTAAGAATCAAGACATGTCCAAGATTACATGGTAAGTTTATTGATATAAAATGAATTTGTTATATTTGTATAAACTTGAAGATGGGAATAAGTAATTCCCGGCGCGTCATTTTGGTACAAACTACGTAAATGATAATGTAAAAGGATGTAGTGTAAATCATTGTGTTGTGACACATTTATGTATTTTTTAAAGCATTAATTTGTCATGAAAGCAATAAAACTTTAACTCTTAGGGAGGAATACCACACTAGAAGAGGAATATCCGTCTATAAGGCGGATAAATTATGTTTTGTTATACAGTTATTAATTCGGCAACTTTTTCATTTCTACATTGAAATACTATTTTTCTAAACATCGTACACGCTTTTCAGTAACATTTAATCGGGTAGAAATTCAATTTATAACATTTAATAAAGTATTAGTAAAACGTGGTTTACCAGTCTCACTGATAAACCTCGTATTAGGGACTGTGAATCAGAATGCAAAAGTATTAAATCGGCAATCCTCATCTAGGTGCCGAGAATAGGGATGTAACATTGAAGTTATATTGTCAAAACATATATTTTGTAGACACATGGACATATTTCGTAAAGAAATGAAACATTTATGAAACGTGATGTTTATTATCGATGTTTTAAGCTTGATGAGTTGTTTGTGAATGAAAAGAATCGATAATCACAATTTTATAAGTTAAAATATGAAATAATATTGCATTATACCATTGTCAGTTCATGTGTTCGAATAAAGGGAACGCTGATTGTAACATCCCCATCCAGTATATCTTCGGCCCAAGAGATGACCCCATTTTTCTGGCATTTCCTACGTATGTCCTCCCGTACGCGGAGAGGCGGCCAACGCAAGCACTAGATGTAAGGCCTCTCGCCCACCTTCCTGTAACCATTTGAGGAAGTTGTGAATCCTTGAGATGACCCTGAGCGCTAGTTTTCAGGCTTAGTTTCGCTGTTATTCTCTGCCATTTTGTCTAAATCGTAATGATAAATTAACAATCACGGCTACTGTCAAAACAAATTATCTTCCGCACGAATTTGTTCGAGATTACTAAACCAGGTTTTTGAGAGTTGTTTTAATTTTGAATAATGATGTTTGCATTTGCATTACTTGAGCATCATGCCTTCGCTTTTCTTGCTCTCCGAATCTAGGAGGGGATGCGCGAGGCTCGACTTCAAACCAAACATCAAATGCACAGAAATAATGCGTCAGAAGACTTTCGGGTGAAGATAGAAAATAATTTCTTCATTTTACCCAAAACTTTGTCGCTGGATGTTTTTAATTGGACTTTAAGAACTAAAATATGCCAGCGACGATATTGTTACGATTCTATATGGTGAATTAAAACACAGATATTATTTTAACAAAAACGTTTATTTTGTTTCTTTAAGATACACCAAAAATACTTGATTTATGTACAGACAGTCTTCACAGTTCTTGTGTTCTTAATACGGCACACTTCTCTTCATTATTTATTTTCACTGTTCACTTCTTTTACACTGTCGCACAGTCGTAAGCACCACCGTCAGATGCACTGATCACCGTCCGATGCCCCGACCACAGTCCACTGCGCTGACCACAGTCTACTGCGCTGGGCACAGTCGACTGCACTGCTGTTCACCGCAATGCACACATTTCACAGCTCAGCTTCCACTTCAGACTGACTGGACTGACTAGCGGCCTTTTTTCAATTTTCCCCTCGCCAGTAGCCCTGGCAAGGCGGGAATTTATTCACGTATGGGAATACATTTTTAAGCTCCAACCGGTAAGGTTTTTGGAGCTGGATGAGGGCGGTAACTTAAATATACTAACTAAAACTAATTTTAACCTAATTAAAACTACACATGGCCACTTTGGGCTATTTGTTTTATACAAAAAATATGCAAATGAGAGATGGTCAGTAAGTTCTTTAAAATGTTTGTCTTTCTTCTCTTTTCTTTTCTTCTATTATCATTTACTCGCTCATTCATGCTTAATCTATATATACAAACTCATTCACTCACACATTCACACCGCACTTCACAACACTATCACTACACTATGTACACTATTTTACAAGCACTTTCTCGCCACGGCGCCGACTTTACTCAGGCGTCCGTGGCGCCGTGACGTCTTCGAGACCGGGCGGCCAAGGCCCGGCGGGGCGCGTTTCCGCGCCTCCCACGCGGTTACCGGCTTAACTAGCGGCCGCCGGCAGCGGCGAATTTATACCTGGCTGGCGCCCGCCTAGACCTTTCCGGAACTCGCGCCAATAATCTACGCGACGCGCGAGTACCCCGGAACCGTCCAGTTCGGGGGCGCCGACAGATGATACAATCCGCGCAGTGGATGCAACATTCGTTACAATATATTTTAATGCAACGATTAAAAATTCACACATTTTTGTAGTCAAATTATTTTTTTAAAGAGATACATTTTTGACATAGCGATAAAATGAAAGCATTTCCCCCAGCTGAAGTAACTGAAATATTGTATCGATTTTTTCAAACTAATTCCACCAATGTTTGGATATGTTTTAACGGTCTGAATGAAAATGTGTTTAAAAAGTCAGTTCGGCATAAATCCAGCGTTTTCATTATGTCATTTAAAAAGCAAATAAATGACACAATTTCATGATTACCATCACGTTCCTCGTCATTTTCTCTACATGACTGTTTTTTGTACTTTTGCAAAAATCGATTTGGCAACAGTACATGAGATTCTACCATAAGAATAACATTGTCCATAAGAGTCCATTGTGCCTTCACGGCGTGAAAATGAGTATAGAATGTTTTGTTTCTCCAGAGGGCGCAACTTTCACTGCAAAAACCATAGCTTCAATTTGCTGCAAAGATGGAGGCGCTTCAGCCATTCTATGTACTAGTCGCGCACTTTTTCTTGATACTCCACAGCGGGGGGTGCGGGGAGAGGAGGTTTCTGTCTACGTCACAGCAGTGCAGTGCTGTCAACTTCAACGGCGGAAAACTGAGCGTAATAGCACAATTATTAGACTGAGGTAATAGCGTGTCTTGGACTAGATAGCAATGACAAGTAACGAAGAAGGTAGGCAGCACTGCAAACTGAGCCGTGACGTTCCGAGTGGAGCTGGTGTTTTCTACCGGGCCGTGCTGTGCCGGGCTGAGAGAGGACTAGGGGGCTCGGGTATCAAGAAAAAGTGTGATTCCACCTTCAAAATTTTTTCCGAAGTGAAGGTGAACGTGAAACGAAAACGGAAAATGTCAATTTTCTCAAAACGAACTTCAGTTGAGAGTTGCCGTTATTATTCTGAGCGTCTCATTTCATTAAAAAAACTTTTGAATTTTTGAAAATTTCGAAAAGTCAGGGATTTCAACGAACATGAAACCATTCTCTTAAGCGTCTTTTACGTTACGTAAGTTAAAAATTTAATCAAAAACATTGGTGCAGTTTTGAAAAACAACGGCAAACAAAATAAAAAATTGCATATATTTCACACAAAATTACTCGAAAAGTACTCATATTTTCGAAAAATTGTAATTGGTGTTATTTCAAAATCTGTCTTCAAAGAACAAATATCGACGAAAAAAGCCCATCTTCAATATTTGAATAGCTAACTGCATAAAGGCAATTAGTCCAATTTTATTGTTTTGGCGGGGAGTGTTGTGAACAGGTCAATCCTTTATGTTCTACAGAAAGGAAAGTTGAAGTCGTAGGCTTCCGCGGCCGGAGTCATGTGAATGATCATCTTTTCGACCATCTTTCCGTGGTCTTCCTCAGAGCTGGTCTGCCAAGCCAGCCAGCCCTGGCAGACCAGCCCTGAGGAAGACCACGAAAAGATGGTCGAAACGTCGGCAACACAGCCTTCGGCGCGGCGTCACCCGGACAGCCAAGATCATTCAGAAAGGAAACTTGGCCACTCGAAAGCACAGGTCTGTGTGTTCAAATGCAAAAATACATCATTAAAGAGAAAATTTTCTTAAAACTATTTCTTTTACAGTTTTTTATTCTTATGTAAAATTACGAAATGTTTACTAATTGTCTTCTGCAGTTAGCGATTCATTTTAGTTGTAGGAAGACGCCTAAAAAGTTTCGTTTGCAATTTTCGAAAAGTCAAATATTTTAACGAAAATCAGTTCTGCACCATTCTGTTAAGTGTTTATTACGCTATCTGACTACAAAATGTAATGAAATTTGGTACCATTTTTTTAACATTTTGAAAATGCCCTAGGGGCTTCCTTCCTAGGGCTTCCCCTCCTTTTGTATATTTAGCTACTTTTTCGTCACCAGGGCCCGGCAATTATTTGTGTCGAAAATTCGCCGTTTTTCCCCGCAGTATTACGTAACTTTCTCCATACTGCGTAAGCAGGATCTAGAAAGTAAAAATCAACTTCCTTCTGATCAAGTTTTCTCTATTCATATGCATTCCCATGGTCAAGTTCTATCATATTAATTCACTTTAATCATTGTTACATGTTCACACACAGGTATCCTCAACAAAGTAATCCTAGAACGCACAAGTAGCAAGAAACAAAACCCTAATTTTTTATAAGAAACGATTGCTTTAATTCCATTTTCTTTGTCTCTGTTTTATAATTTTTTTTCTGATACATTTTTTAGGGGAGTTAACAGAAAAAATAACCTCTTTTTATTTCGCAATTTCTTGAATGCAATAGCGATTTCCTAATATGAAATTTAAATACATACCAGTTGCTACGCACATTTACAAAAATATTATTCAGTTCTTTCAACGATTTCTCTGATTTATACATTTTATCAAATCAGAAAACATATTTATAGATCTATTGGAGATATTTTAAACATGTTTTAAAAATTATCTTAACAAGATGCACAAAAAAAGGAATCACATGGAAGGGAATCGAACGGATGTAAACGGACAACGAGAGCAAAACTTTTCACAGTAAAGGCCTACAATCGTGTATTCTTCCCTGTCAGAAATTGTAGCTACTGGTTATAAGAAGTAGCACGGAAGAAGGCTACATACAAGAACAGCATGGCTTTCATTCATACATTACATTGTATGTATTAATGTATACTCTAGTAACTTCTTTTCAATCTAATCAAAGATAAACTGTTAATTGACTATGTATAATTATTAATAGTTATGTAATTGATAGGTAATGTTGGGTGATAGCCTATATAAATAAATATCTTTATGTGTCATTAGCATGTACAGTCTGAAACAAAAGGGGAAACTATATTTCTGGGCCCCCTATTTCACATTTTTTTCATTTACATACCGCATATTTGACTATGAAATAAAACATTACAAGGAGAGTGAAATTTCATCTTTAACGATAGCGATTAAAAAAATAAAATTTATGTTGGAATCATTTACAGGTTGTCAGTTGATTTGAAGAGACTCCAAATGTTGTGTATCGATTCCCCAAATTGTCTGGTTAGAAAGAGGAAAATAAAGAATAGATATATTTACGGAAATGCAGGTTAACGTAGGGCTATGCATGGTGGAAATAACACCATGGGACCACGGGGCCCCTTCCGAAATTTTTAGGGGGGGACGGCACGTTCCTCGTGCCATCACCGTGAGTACGCCTACGATTGCCAAATATAGTGTTCTCTCTAGCTTAGAAATAAAATAAGAAAAAATATCTCTATCTATTTCCTCCAGAAGGCCTTTTTTTCTGAGTTATAACCTAGCTATACTCTTGCTTATTTCCAATATGGACGTAGTATTTAGGGTCTTGGAAAAGCTGAGGTTAGTATCTCATCATCGATATCGAAAAGTGAGAGTGAATTAGGAGGTATTAAAAAATCGATTTTACGACCGTGATAATTTTAATACGAAATTATCCCCAAGTGTTATTATGAACTTCCTGACTCTTCCGTCTGCCACAAAATGATTCTCTTGCAAAAGCAATAATCCCCACTCCAACTTCATTTAAATTAACAAGGCGAAAAACGATCATTCTGATTACATTATTGTACCAATTCGAGCAAGTCAATTCAAGAGCGAAGGTATTACAACTTCAGCTGCGCAGCGATTGTGGGGAAATCCGTGAAGTTCATACAACATTCTAGCGACTTAAATATCTAAATCTCAACAGATCCTCCCAGCGTTATTTGGGTGAGAATTGAATGTTTCTCCAAGCACTTTTTCTCTCTGTAATGAAATTTCCAGCCAAAGCGTGGCGTCGCAGGTGCCTGGCTTTACGATCAATACATTGTTGCCATGGAAATGGCCAGGCCGTCTGGCCTCCGTCGAACGAAGGTACCGTTTCGCTGAGTCCGGACACTCGTCGGCTGTGAGCTGTGAAGTACAGTGGATTTGCGAGTTCCGGTAACGCATCAGGTCATTTGTTTTACTGCCTTGAATATCTAACTCCGTTGTATAGCCCGCCAGGAGTGAGAATTTAGTCTTACTTCACCTTTATCGATGCTGAGCGAGTTTCCTGATAAGTTGTTCAGAGGCTTTATTACTATCGCCAAGAACTTCTGCGAATTCAAAAATATATCTCCCTACTAAAAAAAATAATTGTTTTTTCAGAACTATGAAATTTTCGTGATTGGTTGAACCAGATTTAATATTTTTATTCAATGTTAAAAGAATACATGTCAAAGGTTCAAAAAAATATTATTGTACTCTTAAAGAAGAAATATTACTGATTATGTGTTTACTTACTTTTTTTAAAAAACTTTATGAAAAGCAGAATTGTCACAAATAATGCAAAAATAGAAGAAATCATACAAATATTCTATATCATGTTTTCTGAATATTATTTCAATTATGTTTTCTGAATATTACTTCAATATTGTAATTGAAATGTTTTCAGTAAGTTGTGATAATCTCAGTTCATTTATAGAATTGTCCCTTGTACAGAGTCAGGGTCTTGACAAAATCTTCAGTTATTTTCAATTATTAGACATTTAAATAACCTAATCCTTTCAATTATCATCAGGTTTTGTATTTTTTATGTTCTTTTTTCTTTCCAGTGTTTCGTTTTTATATTCCTGTAACTGAAAATATTGTTTTAGGTGCCTGGGGCGGCTATGTGGTTTTTCGAAGTTGAGTAAAATCAAACAAGTTGTAGAAACAGGAGACTGAAATGGCTAAAATTGATGGAGTAGGTTTAGGATATTCATACCATCTGCCATCTGCTGGGTGGAGTTTACGTATTCGTAATACATTGTCTCAGTTCAGTGATCTTTTCAGTGAATTTAATAGATACATTGCACCAGCATATCACCATGATCGCTGTGAAAGGTATTATATTATGACAAAATTAATAAAAATTGAACAAGATATTTTTTCAAATGAATTGTAATGCAATTTAGATTAGTATGTTGCTCTGTAAAATACATTCTTCTGTTTGTAGATCTGTCCAAATGCGCCTTTACACAATGCATAAACGTGAATTCGTTATGGTATTTTTAGCATTCTTTGCATGTTTTGGATTAGCTGTCTTCATAGGACTAGCAGGTATTCCAGAAAGTAAAATTTAAAAAATCAAGGCTAAATTTATCTAATAATCTGTTGGTATATGTGTAATACTTTCAGGATACACTGTTAATTGCTGGGCATACTTGTAATATACAAAATACTGTTTCAGGGCCTCCAATTACAAGTACATCGGAACACAAATTCAACTTGAGTAGCAATGATGCAGCTAATACTCCATTCAATATGCACAGCCCAGCTATGTCAACATACAGTCAACAACTATGGGTGATTGCAAAAATAACAACGAAAAATATTAATGGTAAAACTTACATTTTTGTATTTCTTTTGCATGACATGCATGATTTGTCACTAAATAGCAACTGACAATTTTTTTTCTTCCTTTTATAGAAGTGATAGTTGAAGTTAAAGGTTTCAATATAAGTGTTTCCATTGATGGTCTGCAAGGAGGCCATTCTTCAGTTACTATTCTTCCAAAAAGTAATGCACATAACAGGTATTTATTGTATATTAATAACTAAACAATCAACATTTTGGAATATGATCTTCTCTCCCAACAAAAACATAAATGTAAAGTTACTTTAGAAGCAAAGAATTCTGGAGTAATACCCTACATTTTGCAAATGTTTGTTTACTTTCTTTTCATTTCTTTGATATATAAAGAAGATACATCAGACATGAAAGTAAAGAATGAAAATAGAAGAACAAAATATCATGGAAAACACTGAAAAAAATGAATTAACTAAATTAAATAATCTAGTTCACTAACAAGTCAGTTAGGCAAATATAAAAAAATTACTATGCAGTGTTTTACATAGGAATTTTCAAATGGGGTGTGATCAGAATAATTCCATTTTGCATTGTTCCATTGATGGACAGATCCATGGAGGGCATGGAGAGCCATGGCTCCCCTTTGGATTAATTTTTGTAGTGGGGATTTTATATAAGTTTCACAATTTCATTTGACTTAAAAAAAATGATCAATTTAGCATTTTGACAGAACTTTGAGTGAAACTGAAAATCAACTGTGAATATGCAATTATTTTATTTTATTTTATTTTAGGGTTCTTGTGGAACTTGCATTAATGCATTTGCATCAAGATATTCACTCATTACCTAAAATGATATTAGATAGATTTGTGAAGTCAAAAAATGAACATTGTAACATAATTATTTAACTATTGTAATTATAAATATACATCTGAACCTAAAAATCTGATTCTTCGTCAAAAAATTATTGGACAAAAAAGGTAGTAAATGCTCCCTTTAAAATATTTCTATTGCTCTAGAAAATTGAATTATTTTTCCTTGAAAGATGTCTGATTTTAAAATTTCTGTATGAACATTTCCAAAATACAATTTTTTTTAAAAAACTGTACATGTCACACTCCCTTATGAGATTGTACATTGTAATGGAGATTTTACATAAATCACAGATAAGAGATGATTCCATTAATTTCCATTTACTATTTGGTGTTTTCTGTATCTTAATTATATATTCTTTATTTGACTTAGCACTTAATGACTTGTGTAGAATATCTAACCTTATAAATTTAATTTACTGAGAATTTGTGTGTGTAAACTATAATGTGAACATTCTGAGGAATAGGCTCAATAAAGTTTGTGAGAATTTCATGGGAGAAGAGCAAAGTGAAATTACAAAAGGAAAAAGCACTAAAGAGGTCATCTTCATATTACAGATTAAAAGACAAAAGAAGAGAAAGGAATCGACCAACGTTTTTAAAATTATTTATTGACTATGAAAAGGTTTATGACAAAGTAAACAGACAGAGTCCCTGGGAAAAACTTGATGAGAAAATATCAAATCAGTTGCTCCAGGTAAACCCAAATTCATAAAAGAACTCAAAGATTGAAATCCTGTTAAGAGAGGAAAGAAAGTATAACAACCAGCAGTTCTTAAGCCTCTTCACCTTTATATTCACTACCCAGTGAGAAACTGGAGAACATTAACCAGGGAATGCAAATCACAAAGACAAAAAGATAGGTACAATCTTATTGCTGATGACCAAACTATCATTCTGGATTCTGAATATGATTTACAAAGAGTTGTTTTTGAATTGGCAAAAGTGGCCACAGAATATTCCAGGAAGATCACAGACCAGAAAACAAATTATGGCAATACAAGACAAAGAACAAAGGTGAGCCAAAAATTGTAAATGAAAATGTAAGTTAGTGAGTCAATTAAAAACGTTATCATATCTAAACATATCATAAGTGTATTTATCCAAACTCAGGAGGACATAGAAAAGAAATGAAATAACTTATATATTGTGGATGTGAAATATATTGTGGAACAAATAAGGGACTCTTTGACAGCGATTTGAACCCAGAAATGAAACCGAAACTCCACAATTTAGTGACTATATATAGAATTCTGTATGGCTCTAAAACATGGATAATGGAACACGACAAGCAAACAGGCAGCACATATGAGATTCCTAACACTGGAATCAAAGAAGAGACAGACAAAGAAGAATTACATATAATTTCTCAAATTATTTTGCAGAAGGAAAAGATAAAACCTTTTTTTTTTAATAAAGATAAGGAATAAATTTGTTGAATACAATCATAATACATGGTCACATACAACATGTTTGTATTATTCAACTTGTAATATGTTTTCACATTTTTTTTAACTCTTTAGCCCATTGTTCCAAAAACGGAACAATTTCAAGAAGTTTTATTTCTTATCTCAAATTTTCTTTGTGAATTTTATATCTTTAATAGATGTAGACATCCTAAATGAAACATATAAGCAAGGTTTTTCATTCTCGATTACTAATGTTGACTTAGCCAAGTCCGCCAAAGCACTGTACGCTCTTGGGCAGGGTGTTTTCATAACCATGGCGTCAATTCGAATCTGCATCTAAAACCATGCTTAGATGCTACATGCCTGTGATTAAGTCAGAGGGTGAGACCAGTGTAGAGCGAATGGTGGTTGGTCCGCACCAAAGTTGATGGGGCATTTACAGCTGTGGTTGAATGGTTTTGCTACTTCTAGAAAAAAATGCTTGTATAACCAGTGTTTAGTGCTTTGGAGCACTCTAGTAGTATAATTTAGCAACACAACAATGGTTTAGCTCTCAAAAGTTGCAAATAAATACTAGTCGTATACAACTATATTTGCATTATTTATCATGTAATAGGTTTTTCACACCCTTTTTAAAACCCTTCAGTTCATTGGATGTGGTGATATCCCTAAGGAGATTGCTGTATTTTGGAATTAACCATTATAAGGACTTTTCTCTAATATACTTAAAGGATTTTGGTATAATATATTGATATTTTCAGTTAGCACGTTTTCTTGGAACTTTGTATTTTTCAACTTTGAAGTTATTTATAATTTGCCAGTATTTACAGTCCATTTGGAGTTAATGTGTCATAGATTTATAACATTTCTAGTTTGGAATATTCTCTATTGTATACTGTTACATTTAAAATCTTCATTAGCAAAACAGTACTTGCCTTTAGATGCGCTTTATTTGTGCCTTCCCATACTTGTATTCCATACCATAAAACTGATTCAGACAGAGCTTAGTACACTATTTTTAGTAGATCAAAATCACCATAATATTTCACATCATATCGCTCATTAAATGAAAGAAACTCATAACTCAAAAATCATCATTTTGCAGGAAGAGCATTTAAGATTAAGATAGTCTGTCATTTCAGTTAGTTATCGAAAACAAAAAAGCCTTTGTTGCATTTTGACTGAGTAAAATGAGATGCAACATTCTTGGAGTAGCAAGCCCAATGCCAAATTTTTCCCATCCACAAAGTAAACTCGAAAATGCAGATTTTTGAGTTATGAGTATTGAGTTACGCTTACTGAAATTCATATTGTTATGAAAAATAATACCTTATTAGGTGCTACAAGCACTATTCATATGCTACTACTCATAACCAAATTCAAGTCTTTGGATGCTCTATCATTCACGCATACCCTAATGTGCATAATAATTTTTTCAAAGAAAGCATTTTCCATAAAGGGAGTCTTAAAACACACAATTTTGTTTTGTAGAATTTACGAATAAATTAAATTCAAATGACCTTTTAGATACATTGTGGACTCATTCTGCATTATACATCTCATTATATTATGATCTCTATGTGAATACAAAATTACTGTATCTGCATGCAAGTTTATTTGACATGTTTTTTTTATTGCATTAAATATACTATTTAAATATATGCAAAACAGGCCAAGGCAGTTTCCATGCAGCATACCATATTTTATATTGTAGATGTTACTTGTATCAATAATTTTTACCAAACATTGTCTATTTTATAAGTAATTTTCAAATAGATATTCTCTCCTCTGTCTCAGTTTATCTATTGTTGGTGGTTGATAGGGTCAAACTCTTTTGTGTAGTCATTGTTGTTACAGTAGATTACAGAAATGGAGTCTGCAACTTCAACCATCAGTTTTTCTGAACTTTTTTCTTTTTTGAAAACTATATTGTTTTATATTGATGTTGTTCTTGTCCTAGAGAGATGCTTCAATTTGCTCACATTACAATTTTCTATTATTTATTTCCACAAAAACCGATAAAATAGAGATAGGTCTATAGTTTGTAAGATTAGTTGAAACTCTCCTTTAAAAATGGGTTTCACAATGGATACTTTCAGAGATTTGGGGATTGTAAACTTCAGATCATCTTATGTATTAACTTGGAAAGGACATGGCTAAGTATACCTACATTTTTTATAATATCCATGGCTTGAATGTCTGATGTATTGTCATTGCTGATAATATTTTGTATTCTGTCTGATGATGTTGATAATATGTACTACATAAACCAATTTCTTCAATAATAGGCAAAATAAGTTTTAATATTGTTAAATAATTAGTAAAATACATCATTTTTAAAACACTTTAAAAGGACCTCCCCATTTCAAGATTACTATTGTGCAAAAATCAGTGTAACACATTTCATGAATGTGTAAAAATTGATGTTTCACTGTATAAGTTCTGCATAATTACACATGCCACTATATGGAAATATCTTCAAATATTGTAACACACACATTTGTAATTAAATATTCACAACTTTTAAATTTATAAATTAACCTGAAGGCAATTTATTCTGATAACAAAACTGTTCTTGTGTGTAGACCCAGACATCTGCGGTGTGAGCAGTTAACATGTGATGAATTTATAGTGATGCATCTTGGTTTCTTGAACTATGTTCATTATAACATAACAGTACAGTTTCAAGGATTGGAAACTTTCCATCGCAGTTACATTATACAGGATGTAACTTTCTATGTAAGAAAGCTTGGTTTTATATTTTATAATCATTTATATTTTCAAACAATAAATTAATGAATTACCAGAATTTTAAATCCTTCATGTTAATTAACAATGTGCAATAACTCTTTTGCAGTTCAAATCTTATAATCCAGCATTTACACAAATTGAAATTTGGTTTCGTTTCATTTTCTTGTTAACAACGTTTATTGTGACAGTAAGTTGACTATCAAATGCTACATTTTAATAAATAACTGAAATGCTGAAATATATGAAGTTTCATTGTTACTATAAATGTTCACAGTGTTGGTTTGGACATAGTCTTCGAAAGTATGCTGTGCATGACTGGTCCACTGAGCAGAAGTGGATGTCAGTTTTATTGCCACTTTTGCTGTTATATAATGGTAAGTGAAATTTAAAATTACTTTAATGAAATTAGCCCTAACCTAATGTTTTCATTAAACTTTGTATTATAAAATTTGCAAATAAAATAGGAAGAAAAGTAATGCTATCACATACAGGGCACCCAGAAAAAACCAGGGGCTTGGGACAATTGATCCACGGGAGCCCCTTTATTTCAAACAAAACATTCCCCCCTCCCTCGAATTGTGAACAGAATTCATTTCTCCATGCATCAGAAATAACTTAGAGCATTAAATTTGGATTGGAAACACGGTGTAAGATCTTACACCGTGATTGGAAATGAACACATTTTTATATTTCTTTTCAATGAAAAAAAATTGGGGCCTGGGGCAAGTTGCCACCCCCCTCCCCCTTCTGGTTGTTCCTGATCACATAGATTATTTTAAAACTTCATAAAACTGACATAAAATTGTATTTAAAATTTGCGGGATATTGTCATTCAATAATAAAGAGTAATTAATGGAAAAGAGAGAAACATATTATTCATGAGTATAAATTTGGTCATGTAACAGGAGCTGAGGAGGGTAATATTTTCAAAAATGAAGTATATAAGAGAAAGTAATAAAACGCTCAGAAAAACAATTTTTTGGCAGAAAAATTCTCATTGTAGGTCCCTGATGTTGAGAAAGTAAATAATTTTTGTTCCTGTTAGTAGTAAATTACTTCCTTTAAAATGTCAGAATCCACATTCTCTGACTGTATGTGTACGAACAATGCTAGCAACTAAACTATAAGTAGGATTTTTATCAAAATTGATATTCTTTGATCGAATAGGGCTGATGTTATGGCTCCTTGAATTTGAAAGGGACATTTTAATTTTTGGAGTACTTTAAATAAAGCCTCAAAGACATTTTTGATATATTTTTTTAAATAGTTTCAAACTTTTGAATTTTTTTATTGAATAGAACAAAGTTTTACTTATATATATGGTGCAGACCCAACTTTCATTAAATTCTCTAAAATTTCCAAAATTGCAAAAGTTAAAAATTTGTTGGCATCTTCCTACAACTACAATATTGAAGATAGAAATTTTTCTTCTCTATTAAATATGTTCTTTAAAACTAGATCTTTAAATCAGATCACGTACAATTTTTTCAAAATATGAATAGTTTTCATGTAATTTTGTGTGAATGTTATTCATCACATATGTATACAAAATTTAAAGATATAATTTGAAATCAATGTTGCAACAAATTGATCTGAGAAAATAATTTTAGAGAATTTGGATGTGTAGGATTAAGAATTTAAAAAAAGTCATTACAAATATTCAAAAAGGCATGGCTATGTAGGCCCTAATTTTGAGATAAATATGTCATAATAAGACACATCATGTCGCTTACATGTAAATTTTGAATGTTCACCTACTGGACACTAACTCATTTATAGGTATATTTACATTAAATAAAACATTAATTATTTCATTTAACAATATATTTATTCAAAAAATGAGAGGATGGAATTAATCCACTCCATATTAAGACATGAACATATCACATATCTTTCACTTGTTTACAAATGTTCTTTAATTAAAGACATTTTAATTATCTCTTCTCTTAAAACAGTTGCTGGATCAATTTATTCTGCAGCCTGCATAATTATTTTAATAGAAAATAATTTACTTACTTATAATATTTTACAATCTGGAGAAATATCACATGCAAAACTCTGATTTTCAGATCCAATTTTTCCAATGATGTTTATTGTTAATTCGTGGGTATCTGGGATGCTGGATGCTGTTCTCCAAGCTACTTTTCTGTGTGCACTTTTACTCTTTTGGCTGTGCATATACCATGGTTTACGTCAGGTATGTTATTATTACATTGTAAAATCCAGTATCTTCTATTGATCACAAAAATGATTTTTTGGTTTTTTAATTATTAAAAAAAATGCAGGTGATAAACTGAAGTGTTTTTCTGATTCTTTAAATTCTTGAATAGTAGGATTTCAGTACTAAAATTATGTATTATTTTGATAGGAGGAGTGATGACCTTGAGGTCCCATCATTAAGCCATCAGTTCTTCAATCTTAACTTCTAGGATCTGTCGGCACTACATGCATTCTTTGCCTCATTTAATTTTTAAAAAAATTTCATAGTTCAAGTAAAGTAATTTAGAATTCTGTAGTACTCTGTTTTAAATTTTTCAGAATGAAAGGCGAATTCTGACATTCTATTTGCCAAAACTCATAATTGTTGGATCCTTGTGGCTTGCAGCAGTTATTATGGCATCACTACAAAAATATAATGAATTTCGAGATCCAACATACAGTTATAAATTGGACACTTCAAACTTCTATGTAAGTTTATTTGATATCTACAATACATTTGTCACTGACATAGTGAATTGGAGAGGCTATCCCATACCATTTATATCACTTTCAGAAGAAGAAGAATGCTTTGTATGAATGCACAACAGGCAAAAAAGATTGTGATTTATGTGTACTGTGTTGTTTCAGGGCTTCAAAGTGTTCTTTTGCATTGTTTGTGGGGTCTATCTGACTTATCTCCTGTGTCTTATTCTAAGGGCCTATAGTGAACTTCGATCAATGCCATATTTTGGTAAGTTTATTATTAGTTTCTTTAAATTATGATTTAATAATTTGAAGTAAAAAATTTAATATAAAGATGTTTTCTAATTTAATTTAAATATATGTTATTAAAAATAATCTCACAGATTGTAGGTTATGTTTGAAATTTTGAATATGAATCAAAGGTATGATAATGAAACAACTGAAGTAATACCTAATTTTCTACATCTATCAGCTGTAGTTAAAGATATGAGAACTTAGTAATTCCACAGAAAAGAAAGCCATATTAATGAAATGTCAAACAAGTAGAAATAAAAATTCATAAGAGAATGTATATAATACATAAACATTTCTGTAATAGTAGATAACATTGCTACAGAAAACTATTATTTCATTTTTAAATGCTAAGCTCAAACTAATTTCTTGGACAGTACCTTTAATTTCTGACTCATTTAGTTGCAGAATTGGAAGTGATTGTATTTTCATTCTTTTTATACACTTTCTTTTCATACTTGCATTCTTGTATTGTAAATTGACAATGGTGCAATGAACTATTTTCCAGCCAGTGTGGAAGGGGTTGCTGTAGGTGTATTATATTATTTTTAGATTATGCTGAATTCTAACTTTATTTTTATTTGTTGATTTACAATGATTTATAACATTTTCAATTGAGATTACGATGACTCTGACGGATGATTATAGAGAAAATTAGTACAAACTATAGTATTACTTTTTTGTGATCATGTGTCATTGGCTTTTGGGGATGGCTGCAGGCTCCCATCCACTCAAGGTGCGTCACTGTAAATTGTGTACAATTAACGTACATTTATAACTGTTCTTTTTATTGCAGACATGCGATTGAAGTTCCTTACTCTATTGATGCTGATTGTTCTTTCTATAAGTTTTACTGTTACTGTGTTGAGATTTGGTATGGGTGCTTTGGAAGACAATTTTGTGGCAGAACTTTCAACAACTTATAAGAATTCTGCTGAGTTCATGTCATTTTATGGTCTCTTAAATTTCTACTTGTACACAATGGCATATGTATATTCTCCTGCAACAGGAGCAGTTTTTGGTATGTTGAAATGATCATGTAAATTCTTTAAAATGATTCATTATATTCTTTAAAATAACTAAATACAATTTTGTTTGTTTTCAGAATCCACAATCACCAAAGATAATCCTGCATTTTCTATGATTAATGATTCCGATGAAGATGTTATATATGGTTCAGATGAAGAAAGTCGACGACCACTAAACCGCTGTCAGAACGATGATGATAGTGACTGAAGGAGCACAAATCATGTTATCATATGCACTCTGTTGTTCTCACTGTATAATAAATATATGATGTTGAAATGATGGTTTCATTAACCAAGTGTATCAGAAAGTAGACGACAATAATCCATAGAAATTAATATTGTGCCAATAACTACGTTACTTGAATATTTCAAATAAATTACTGAAAATAAATTTTGTATAGTGTATTTCAGACTTTCAAATATAATACATAATACGAAAAAAAGTAGTTTACAATTTACACGAGCAGAGAATACCTTTAAAAGGTTTGCTTTATTTTAAAATAAGTGAGTTTTTGTAATTAACATGTTTTTAAAAGTAAGTGGAAAAGTGAATAAATATCCAGAATTAAAAAATTTTATTTCACACAATATCTGCAATTCATGATTTAATCTCCAATACTATACTGAATTAGACTGTTTTGCAAAATATATCTCCTTCAGGAATACCAACTACTGTAACACAGTTAAGTTAATTATTCTATCTGGTACTATTAACAGCAAACATTTATCAATGAAAACTCTTAAATTGTTGGAGATCAAGAGGCAATTGAATTTTAACCCTGTGTAGTTCTGTCTGTACAACTACAATGAGAACTATGGAGTGTGAACATTTTAATAGGAGTTAAAATTGTAACTATTGACATTTTAACTTTGGGGATGCGACTTGATTAAGCATTAAACGATGTCCTATGAAATTGACACTATAAATTCGTTGCTTCAAAGGAGGAGGAAGTGCTACTTCAAGTCTGCAAAAATCAAATGTCTTAACTGAATTAGAGAGAGAGAGAGTGAGGGGCAAGCAATATTACTCCCAGAACTGTCTATTTTCAAAATGTGCAAGTTGCAAATTTAGTCACTAATCATGGTTACCAATTGATTTCTTTCAACAAACCAGTAATTTTTATTCCATTTTAACTAACAAGAGTTTGGTTTTCTTTGTATTCACCTAAGTTTTTAAAAGCAATCTCTCACATCCTTGCAATAGAAGACAAACAGGCAAGTTCACTGAATATAATTATTTAAGATTAATTATGTAAATATTATAATTAATCTTGGGTTCAATATTTGATACAATTAATATTTTGTCTAAAATATCTATATTACTTTAAATACACATCACCAAGAGACTGAAACAAAAAAAGAGTAATATCCTTTGTCCATAAATAATGAACTTACTAACGGATTACAAAAGAACAAGATACTAGTAAATAAAAAAAAAGTGAACACACCTTTGAACCAGTATAAAAGAATCGCTTATGTCCTTGACTTCCATTATACCTATAATTTCTCGCGAAAATAAATATTTAGGACACTTCATGCTCCAGTTAACTCGTCTCCACCCAGTCGTTGATGAGAAAGGGCAGCAGAGCAGAGATCGCGTTGCACCAAGCCAAGTTAATGCTTTAGAAAATACCATGAAATCCAACTGGTTACTTCATTTCAACTACTTTACAAACCGTTATACTAAATATTCTTGAACGTTTTGAAACACAAGTATTACATGGATATCTACTAATAAGTACTACTAATTTATTTTGTTCATACAGTTCTCTGGATTTGCATTCGATTCACACATTTTACACCATTCCACTATCCATACCTCTGTATTCCTAGTTACCATTCCATGCAATGTTCATAATTCCTCACATTATTTGTATATCATTTGAAGGCAAATCAACTGATGTTGCAACTCGGCATGCAAATGCAGCATGGCATTCAATATTTTTCAAGAGCCATATTTTATGTTTCACTCGAAATTGATTTGATTGTGAAGTAGAAGAACAAATAGTACGAATGGGACCCCGCCACTGGGAAACTAAGATCGTCATTTGACACCAAATAAGCCATTCACGTCGAAACGGAAGCAATATATTAATGTAAACACACCTGTAAGAAGATTTTTCCCTTCCTAAATCACGAAGAATAAAATGGGTATGAAACAGCATAAAATTCAAAGGCAAAGAGCAAGCGATGATAGATAAAATGTGTTAAAAGTCGTTATGGCCCGCCATCCACCCTTCCACTTTCGTTTAATAGCGAATGTACGGCAAAGTTGAAGCTATTTACTTCTTCAGAAACTTGAACTTGTGTTCCTACTTGTCAATAAGCATATCTTGAATTCGCAATTTAGGGCATTGACTGTAACACCTTGAACTTTAGAAACAGTAAACCGTAAAATACTTCCGTAAACCGTAAAATACTTCTTAACTAAAAAGCTTTTGTCGAATTGTGAATTCGCATCGAAGGCATGTGGTGAAATAATTTGGCGTAGTCAGTGGCGGCACCTGAATGTAATTTTAATTGAAGAAAAATCCCCTCTCTTTCTACAGAAATATAGTAATTATGTATGAACAAGAGTGAAAGAAATACGGTTTGCGGATAAACTGAATTAGTCAAACGAGAGGCGGATTTTATATATTTTGGTTTTCTATTGTCTCCACGTGGAATACACTCGATTTCGAAGAAATAATTAAAAAATGCAAATAAACAGTTTCTTTAGACACTGGATATAGCACATCCGTACCACGAACAACACTGGCTCATAAATGAGATTTTTTTCCCACACGGACTAGTACGTAAACAATTTGGAACGACTGAGATTTTAAAACGAAACATAGTTTTTAGTAACTCTTTACACGAAGCTCATAGGACCGTTTAGAATTTTTTTTAAAAGTAGCTCAAATAGTTCATTTACAATTTTGGCCAGCATGGAACAATGAACGCTGGTAAACAGGGCATCAGGTCTAATTATTATTAAAA
The DNA here is from genome assembly GCA_011170035.1 of Teleogryllus occipitalis. Lineage (NCBI taxonomy): Eukaryota > Metazoa > Arthropoda > Insecta > Orthoptera > Gryllidae > Teleogryllus > Teleogryllus occipitalis. The sequence goes on from BLKR01000730.1 coordinate 183,536, forward strand.
TTTCTGAATTTTCGCCATAAAATAAGGTCATTAATTTGCGACACTCTCCTTCAAATACATTATTTAATACATTTTCCTAAAGCAACTTATTCTTCAAATCGTCTCCTATATTATTTCTACATTCTGCAGGTCCCACATGCAACCACATGCATATTATTAAATGAGTTCTCTAATGAAAGAGGATTCACAGACAGTGACGTGACGAATTGCGCTTTGACTTGAAAAATATGAAAGATTAGTTGAAAAAAAAAGCATATAAATATTCACGCGAAATGCTCCTCCATCCCCCCAACACTCGGCCGTATTATTAAAATCTATAAAGTAAAATAACTCCTAAACAAAGCGTTCTAGAAGAATAAAATGCGTGCGAAACAGAATAAAATGCAAAGGCAAAGAGCGAGTGATGGATAAAATGTGTTAAAAGTCGTTATGGCCCGCCATCCACCCTTCCACTTTCGTTTAATAGCGAATGTACGGCAAAGTTGAAGCTATTTACTTCTTCAGAAACTTGAACTTGTGTTCCTACTTGTCAATAAGCATATCTTGTATTCACAGTTTAGGGCATTGACTGTAAAACCTTGAATTTTAGAAACAGATGATTTCAGTTCAGTAATTTTGCGAGATAGAGCCTTATCAGTAGGGAACGGATTTTCATGTAATTACATGTTTTTACAGAAACTAGATACCTGGATTCAATAATAGTTTTTAGAGTTTACAAAACATTCTGAATGAATTAGAACAATTTTTATTTTACATATTTTGGTGTAATTACATATTCTTACATAATCTAGCTATTACTATATATTTCGTTACATTTTCATACATTTATAAGTCGAAACGGAACATTTCAGATGAGCATTTGCAATATAAAAATTTCAAAATCATGTAGTATATGACTTAGTGTAGGGATCACAGAATTTTGAAAATGTGCACAGAAATCACTTCTCCCCATAGCACGTCATACGCAGTTTCAACTGTTTTTTGATGTAAAATAAATAAATAAATAAATAAATATCGATTATGGAATCATCTTCCTTACTAATAAAATAAAACGCCCCTGCGCTTCTATGACCACCATGAATTGTCAAATTCCTCTCACCCCCGCTCACTACGTACTCCAAGTCAAAGAGGAGCGGATTTTTGTGAATAAAAGTAGTTTCAACCACGTGTGTACTCATGTTTCAAACAACACATTCGTTAATCGATCGAGAAGTTCAAAAATATATTTTACCAAAAATTGCCTTTACCGTCTTGTTCAATTTGTGTGTGTGTGTGTTTTTCTTTTACAAGGGTTGGTGGAAATCTTCAAAAGACACCATGTGGCCCATACCACATGATAGTGTGAGATTTTTACTCACTAAAACCAACCTGCCTTCTCCTCCATCCTCCCCGCGGAACCGCCGTTAGGCATTACATCACGGGGAGTGGATTAGAGTGGCCTAGTCACAAGCCACTTCTCTTCGCCAAAACGTAGGAAGGATCAAAGGAGGATCAGTCGACTTCCCTTCTTTCCCTTTCTATTCTCCTGAGCTCAGCTATTATGGTCTGCGCATATGCGCCCACCGCATCCCAGCTGGTTTCTGAGGCGAACATGCACCCAACCATTGCTTCGGGTGTCTGCGGGTCGATCCCGAGTATAATCATAACGTGCCGTCGCTGCACATGGTTTCGCGGGCACTGGAAGAACACATGCTCGGCGTCTTCGACGGCAGGTTCACATAGTGGACAGAATGGGGTATCCTCCAGCTTGAACCTGTGGAGATATGCCAGAAAACATCCATGTCCAGACAACAGCTGAGTCAAGAAGAAATTTACTTCGCCGTGTTTACGGTTGATCCACGGTGCAATGAAGGGAATCATGCGGTACGTCCATCTTCCTTTAATGGACTTGTCCCATCGATCCTGCCATTCGAGCAGTGTTGTCGAGTAGTCTGAGTTCTCCTCTTCTTTGTGATATCGCCTCTGTCTGTCCTGCGCCAAGATATCGACAGGAGGCATCCCCGCGATGACGCACACTGCGTTTGACACAGTGCGGAATTCACAAGCTACCCGCAATGCTGATAACCTGTACACTGACGTCATCCCTCGGACGTAACTATTTGTCGACGTGGAGTTGGCCCATACTGGGGCTCCATAGAGCAAGACGGACCTCACAACCAAGGCCAGAAGCTTCCGTTTCTCCTGACAGGGCCCTATCTTGGGCATTAGTCTCGACAGTGCTGCATTAATTACCGCAGCTTTATTGCTGGCGTACTTCAGGTGGTCAGCAAATGTCAGACGGGTGTCAATCATGAGACCAAGATATTTGATCGACGGCTGTGATGCAATACGGTGGTCTCCAACTTTGAGAGTGATGGTTTCTCTCTTTTTCCTGCTAGTGACTAGGATCACCTCAGTCTTGTGCTCAGCTAACTGCAACCCTGAGGACTTCAACCACTGACCAACAATAGCGATCGCTTCGTTGCAAATATACACAATTTCCTCAATGTATTTCGCAACGGCGACGATAGCAATGTCGTCCGCGAAACCAATAATTCTGGTGCCTTCTGGGAGGGGGAGCCGAAGGACCTCGTCATACATCACATTCCATAATGGTGGACTCAATACCGACCCCAGCGGGATACCAGCGGTGATATTATGTACTTTTGGCCCATTATTTGTATTGTAAATCAGGGCTCTATTACTCAGATACTCGGCCACAATCTTCCTCAAGTACGTTGGCACCTTACATCTGCGGAGAGCTTGGTGAATATTACTCCACCTGGCCGAGTTGAATGCATTTTTAATATCCAACGTAACGACAGCACAGTACTGTTTTGGGCCTCTCTTCCATCTATTTCCTCCAATTGCTTGTCTTGCGGTATTAATGACAAGCTGGACTGCGTCAACAGTCGAGCGGGCTCTGCGGAAACCATACTGATTTTCCGAAAGGCCTCCTCCCTCCTCCACAGCTTTCTCCAGTCTGGTACTAATAATTCTCTCCAGAACCTTGCCAGCTGTGTCAAGCATACACAATGGTCGGTATGATGATGGTACTTCGGGAGATTTATTCCCCTTAGGGAGGAGCACCAGGGGCTGTTTTTTCCATCTTTCTGGGTACACCCCTTCCCTCAAGCAAGAATAATAGATGTCCACAAAGATGTCGGTGTGAGCGAGTATCGCAGTCTTCAGGACAATATTGGGAATTTTATCCGGTCCGGGAGCCTTTGTGTTGCCGATTCTGCTGACTGCGTGCAGAATTTTTTCTTGCGTGACTGGAGGAATTATTTCTAGCTCAGATAACGCTACATTAACTGAGTCACCGGGGTGGCTCGGGAATAGGTCTGTCACAAGGTGTGTGTGTGTGTGTGTGTGTGTGTGTGTGTGTGTGTGTGTGTGTGTGTGTGTGTGCGTGTGTGTGTGGTGTATGTAGTACTTTTAATCCCCTGCCCCAGAATCCATCACTGGCTATACGGTACAACTACTCACTTTAACAGCGGCTCCACGTAAACATTGAAATATTTGCTAGGACCGTATTTATATTTGAAATAAAATTCTTATGTGAGGTGAAGTCTACTGTGCAATTACTACTGTGGAGGTAGAACCGACATTCAACCACTCCGAATCCTTGTTAAGAACTGATCGCCGACGATCTATGCTCGTACAATGCTTGTGGAGAACAATTTTAAACAATATAATGAATTTTTATTTTACATAGTTTCTATTTTTTCTTACATGTTTTGGAAAAAATAAGTACAAATATATGTACATATTTTGCATGTTTTATATTTATCATACTTATAAGTTCCGTTCCATACTTATCAGTAGACATCGGATGTTTAGGCACTAAAAGATCGTCTTTTAGGCGCCTAAAAAGGCACTGAAAATGTCAAGAATGAGGAGAGAAAAGGCAGTCATAAGTTACATACACAATAAAATGGAAAAATTATAATTTTTGTCTATATTATTTTGTAAACTTAAATGCACAAAACCAGTATATTTCAATTTAAAACTAGATTTACATATTTACAACTCTTCTATATGTTATTCTTAATAGTTTCCATTATCCAGTAATATTTACATATTACCAGTCACTTTTCAAGGATCACAATTTCAAATTTGCGACGACTGAGAGACAAAATCAGTTTAAATGCGGAGAAGGATATCTGAACGATGTGACTGGCATATACTTGTATTTTCGCAGTCCAACACTAGCAACACTGAAACCTTCTGGGAATTTATATTTATTTCCACTTAAAATTTCGGTTCCCTCGGTCAATCGTCCATGTTCTCAGATCATGACTGGTATTTATGAAATAGGGAAATGGAGAAAAATCAGTTGGTATACTTCCAGGAATTCTCTCGTAATTTTAAATTTCAAGACGTGAATTGAAGGTTTCGTAATGAATGGTCACGTTGGAGGATCGCCGATTTTCCGATATCTTAGCATTGTATATAAATATAATAAATAAAAGGCAAAAAAAGTCCTTAAAAGGTATTTATGCAAAAAATAGGCATATATGCTAAAATAAGCATTATAAAACTTCGTCATGTGTCATCTTTTGTCATGATTCGTGGACATATTTTATCGGCGCATTTCCCTGTACACCCGATGTCTACTTATCAGTGTCACTTCTGTACATGTATAGATGTTTCACACTCTACATCCCAATCATTACTATCGTAGAGACCGAGGTAGAAAGTTTCCCACACCTTGCCCCACTTCCACTATTCATTATGCTTTATTTGAGTATAAGCCCAAGTATGAAACTTGGGCTCACTTTCGGCAGCAGGAGAGTTATCCACGAGTGAATAACCCGCGTACTGCCGAAACCCCCCACCCCAAAATCTGATGAATTATACTTCCAGGAGGTGATAGAACAGTTAATAAATAAACATTACACCACCGTATAAATGCGACTTACACAACGAGTTCACTTTATTTATTTACCCTCGTTAACTATACAAACTTTAGTAAATGTTCACGCACAGAATTTTTTTCTACATCCACTATAAAGATTAACAAAACAATCCATCTTTCTTGTGCAAATTATTTACTGTTTCCTTTTCGACAAAAATCACTCAAGCAAACGCTCTCTCTGAGCCTCCTGCGTATCCTACAGCTCGTTGTTGTTCCATGACACCGCTGTGTGTCGCTTTATACGCCAGACCTCGAGTAAACGGCGACGGGAAACTACTGCGCTAGAGCGAGAACGCCGTAGCGGGGAAGCCCCGAGAGACCGCAGTGTCGCCAACTTCACGTACATTTGATACAACAGTTTTTTCGTATATGCTGAGACGCATACATTACTTTCTCCGGGAGAAGAATACGGCTCTCATAATGAAACTCATAATGATGAAAAAAATGGCAACTTCTCTTAGGAAAGGAAATCTTTGTTGATTTTAATTTTCATGAATGTACGTCAATGTAAGTCTGAGTCTTATTTCTTCAAACATCCCTTTTTTGCCTTCTCGAGTAGGATTAATGTGGGGTATATCGCAAAAATTTCTAAATGAAAAAATAACAAGAAAGGAGCCTCCTTTGGCTTAGAAGAGGAATGAATGGAGATGCTACTTTTTGGCTTAGAAAGGCAGTATATACTGAAACGTTTCTTATTATTTAATTTACCAATAATAAATGTCAATCGTAACCACTTTCCGACTTTGTAAACAATTTGGGCGCCGGGAAAAGGTTACATCTGAATTCCTGATTATCGATTACTGTCTTCATATATATTACAAATGAATGCAAATCCCTCTAGCTCGGTCGTCGGGTTTGTATGAAATAATTGTTGCTACTTACTCCGCAACCAATTACTCAATCTGCCATCGATACGGGGTGGCGAGGAATCTGAAAATAATTCTAAAATGTCTACTTTAGGATTGCACTTAATGGAAACTGAGAATCAGCGTTCTTTCAAACTATGAATTATAATTTATTCTGAATGCCAAAAGTTATCAGACTATTATCAATTATTACAATTTATTGTTAGGTCATGACCATTTTTCTTGTAATTGCAATAACAGCGTAATAGAACCTATTATCCTTTCTTGCCTCTTCGCGCGCACGTTGTTCGATGTCGCCGCGCAGAGTAGATCAATCTTCCTTCTTGTTGAAGTCCACGATGATCAGCGACCAAATCGAAACTTTCTCCAATCACTTCACAAACACTGCCTTAGATTCTTTATCTTGCGCCTCAGGTGGGCCCTTATTTCAAACTGATTACTTTTTCCAAGTAGGAATAATATCCTTCTAATATTATTTTCTATCACCTAACCTGGCAATTCACAATTCACTGGTAAAATTTCTAAGTCAAGTCTTGCAACTTAACGGCGAAAATATTCTAAGTCACTTTCCAGGTCACTCATAAAAATATTACTAGTCCGAGTTTGCAATGGTACAACACGTGAATTTTACAAGTTCCAGTTGCACACCTAATGCAGAAATATTTTAAGTTCAAGTTCAATGCTCACTCTCACGAAATATTACAAGTCCCGATTTGATAACCTCAGGAAAAACCGCATAAGCGATCCACTCACCACCACGACACAAGTCGGAATGCCCTAATTCCCAATCTGATCCACCCTTCAAACCTCGCTGTGTTTTTTTCCTCTTGTTTTTTCCGCGTTGCTATGAAGTACTTTCTGCGTATCTGCACCCTAACCCACGTGTCAGGACGAACTCGCGTTGCTATGGTGTACCCTCTGCGTATCTGCACCATAGAACCTTTATTTTTTAACCTTTTACAATTATTTACCTTTAACCACCATTAACCTTTTGACCTTTATTTGCCTAAACAAAAATGTCCGTCATTTTTGGTATGTCACTAAACGATTGCAAAAAGTAGGGAAACATCGACAACAACAACAATAACCACAAACCCTCAAATCAAGGAAACGAGCAACCTAGACTTCTGCGTGAATGCTTTTAAACTTATCTTTCTACTCAGTTCAAATGTTTTCGTATTGTTTCAAGTGGTTACGTAATATTAGTTACTTCCCCTGAGTAGCACACAAACCTTTGGCTAAGTGTGAATTCACGTCGAAGTCATGTAGTAAAATAATATTTAACGTAGTCACTGGCTCCTGAGTGTAAAATCAATGTAAGACTCCTTAGACCTCATACACACACTTGGTGTAATAAAAATGTATATTTTGTAGTGTAATAAAAATATATTAATGTAGTTGTAGGAAGGTGTCATGTAGTAGGAAGATGTATATTTTGTAATGTAATAAAAATATATTAATGTAGTTGTAGGAAGGTGTCAAAAAATTTGATCATTTGCAATTTTCAAAAACACAAAAATATCAACAGAAATTATAACCCGCGCTATTTCAAGTTCTGTTAAGAGTTCTTGACGCTATTTGAGGAGAAATGTTAAAAACTTAGCCATTTTTAAGAAAATTTTGTTGAACATTCGCTTAAAGTACCCCCCAAAATCAAAATTCCCTTTTAAATCTTGCAGGATCTCGAATTTATTCTGATCTATTGGGGAATGTCAGTTTTGGAGAAAATAGTACGCTGAACGTTTTGAGCCCTTGCGTTTAGCACAGACGGTCGTGCGTATGTTTTGCCGACGATAGATTCGTTATGACTAGGGAACGGATTTTATTGTAATAAATTCGTTATGACAGTGGCATTTCTGAACAGAAATGAAGGAACAGCGAGCGGAAGTACGCACGCTTACAGTGTTAATATTGTATATAAGATAAACATTCTAGTAATTCCAGTTTCTATTTTATGAAAGGTCTGAAGATGGCTATAAGGTGTAGCCGAAACGTCATGTAATAAAAAAATACTATATGTAATCAATATACATTGTAATAAATTACTCTTGAATGTCAAAATAAAAAATTGGAACTGGTTGTGTTAATAATAAATTATATACATTCATTAGACAAGGGAGAATATAAGGTTTTGTTGTTGTTTTTGCAACTTTTCGTTTCACTTCCTCAACAGTTCACTTCCTCAACTTCTTCAACAATCTTTTCACTTCCTCCCAGTGCTAATCAGCAAAAACAATTTTACAATGTCTTCTAGAATATTCTAATATTTTAAGCCTGAAAAGCGTGTCTCAAGATTGTTTGTTTTTTATTTTTTTCTGTTTAGTAATGTTTCCGATGTACCGTACATTTTTTAATCATGCAAAAGAAGCCATAAAAAGGATGCTTAAGGAATAGAATTTTCTTATGACTTTCATTGATTTATATTCGTGAAAACAATCGTAGACAAAAGATTCCTTTTCTTGGTGAAGAATTTTATGACTTAATAGAGCAGTATAATCTAACAAAGAAGGAATAGATTTATTCATTCATTCATTCATTCATTCATTCATTCATTCATTCATTCATTCATTCATTCATTCATTCATTCATTCATTCATTCATTCATTCATTCATTCATTCCTTCATTCATTCATTCCTTCATTCATTCATTCATTCATTCATTCCATTCATTCATTCATTCATTCATTCATTCATTCATTCATTCATTCATTCATTCATTCATTCATTCATCATTCATTCATTCATTCATTCATTCATTCATTCATTCATTCATTCATCATTCATTCATTCATTCATTCATTCATTCATTCATTCATTCATTCATCATTCGTGATTCCGGGCGCGTCAACTAACATGGCCATTAATCCCGTAAGCGTAGCGCGTGCTTTTGCTCGGGAGGTGGCGGTGGTCTTCCCCCGCTGGATGGCGAGACCCGGCACCGACTTATCGTTGGCTAGCGGGGTTTTCCCTAACCAGGTATCTCCCACCACTGGGACACCGCCACAGTCGGTACAAGTTCTAAGTCCCCGATCGGTCACCCGGCATGTGGGATAGTGTAGTGCGTTAGTGTGTGTGTGTAAGGGGTGAGGATAGGACAAGGAAGATGAAGGAAAGATCGCGCGCGGTCCGTGGCCCGTTTGTTAGGGTACTGCTCCGGCATTCGCCTGGTGTTGATTGGAGAAACCACGGAAAACTACCGATCAGAGCAGCCGGCCGCTACTCTGTAGAATTCTCCTACAGGTAGCGACTGAATTCGATCTAGGTGAAAAGCTAGTGTCGAAAAGGAAAGAAAGAAAGAAAGAAAGAAGGAAAGAAGGAAAGGAGGAAAGGAGGAAAGAAGGAAAGAAGGAAAGAAGGAAAGAAGGAAAGAAGGGAAGAAGGAAGAAGGAAAGAAGGAAAGAAGGAAAGAAGGAAAGAAGGGAAGAAGGAAAGAAGGAAAGAAGGAAAGAAGGAAAGAAGGAAAGAAGGAAAGAAGGAAAGAAGGAAAGAAGGAAAGAAGGAAAGAAGGAAAGAAGGAAAGAAGGAAAGAAGGAAAGAAGGAAAGAATGAAAGAAAAGAAAGAAAGAAAGAAAAGAAAGAAAAAGTCGCAATATTGTAGCGTATTCTGTTTTTTATATGCTCAGAACTACGCTCATTTGTCGGATATTATTTCATTTTTAAAAAAAATCCTTGCGAAAGTCAATATTAAAATGCCTTAGAAATGTTGGTATGAAGAGAAAACTGAAGGATATTCGTTTTGTATTCGGTTATCCTTGTCATCCTAGCATGTCATCCTAGAATTGTCATCCACGGACAGAATTTGACCTAGCTAGTGTCTAACATCATCGCTAGTGTCTAACGCCATCGACGTGACCCGAACTCAACGACCCCCTCCTCCCTCAGTTCGGTGCAGAGTAATGTCTACATTAGCCATTTCAAAATGAGTAATAGTTTCTATAGTCGTTTAACGTTTTCGAACTAATCGTAAAGATACAGCGTACCCATAAATTCATATTCCCTTCTATATTATAAAGATCAGTATTATACAAATTGAATTTTAACTATACACTGACTTTTGAGACACAGAAAATCGGTACGTCGCATAGTGTGTGTGATGTTCGAAAGATCGTGCTTTTCCACTAATAATTCCAGTTGACTGGTTTAGGTTGTATATACGTTTCCATCTCTTTCAACAAAAAAATTGTGATAAAAAAATTGTGCTTGAATAAAGCATTTTTAAATCCATATAATGCTCGTTTTGATTGATAAATCTTCCGGAAATATTCTTTAGATGATCAGGTTACGACATACTTTTGCAGATACGTGTTATTTTTTAATTTTTTATTTGGCGCGATCGGAACTTACATTAATTAATATTCTTTATAATTTTTACGACAATGTTTACGTAAATCGTGTTTCTTAGTGTAGGCTAAGTAGTTTTAGAGGTAATAAATATAAAAAACACTGAATAACATGATCTTATTAATAAATCATATTTTATATACAGTAGAATCCCGCTAATCCGAACTACCGCAAATCCGAACATTTCCTTTTTCAGCCCACACCCTCAATTGGTTCGAAATACCGGGTTTCTAGTATATATATATATATATATATATATATATATATATATATATATATATATATATATACATACATACTAGACATATAATATTTTTCATTCATTTCTTTCTTTTCCTGTTTCCAGCAGTTATTTTCCTCAAGGAAACAATGTCAGAGTGAACCCAAAAACACTTCCTCAGTTTATCTCCTGTCGCAGGAAATGAAGATGGGCAGTGTTCGTAAACGGAAAACCACAATGATGATATTCGAAACTGGTGGGAAAGAGCGTCTTGTTTTTGCGTATATCTGAATTCATGCAAATGTTTTACTCCCAAGAATACGCAAGAAACAACATTGATAGTCAAGAGCAGGGGTTCCCACCGGAGTCAGATTTGATCCCCTGGGGGTCGATAACATTTTTACGACTGGGGATCGACAGTCTAATATTCTCTGGAAACTGATCGGTATAATAAGGTTATGATGTCAATAATTACAAGAAAAGGTTAATGAAGTTGATGATTAATTGTATTATGACATAAAACTATGAAAATATCTAATAAAACATTTCAAATGCATGTCTCCTTTGGGATATATCATTCACATGGAAGAAAATCAAACTTTTGTCAGCTTGAATCTGTGATTTTGTTGCTGTATATTACTGTTGTAATATTACATTTTATATGAGTACAAAATACATAAATACTAGTGGCCTGCAGAAGCAAAATTGCTTCTGAACAAAACCACACAAAATGGTTTTCTAGAAAGTAGCACACTCTTCAAGGATGACAAATAAAACGCGTAGAATTTTACAATCGTTATATATTATTTGAATGACTGCGAGTGTTCGTCCTTGTGCCTGTTCGTTCATCATTCACGGTTAGTCCATTTCCCATCGATACAAATGAGATATCAATCGACACATTCTGTGGGGAACTGGTGAATCGTTTTCGGATCGGGTATGGAGATTCTAACAAATTTTCAAAAACATGTTTTTGTGTATTTAGTGCTGCGTTCTTAGGGGTAGACTGGGCATTAAATAACGCCACCTAAATAGTTCTATCTAGGTGCCATTAGTAAACCCCAGTACCCAGAGGCAATTTTCACTCCACGACACCATTATTTTCTTCCGCGAGGATGGCAATATTGAGTGAATCAGGCGGCTGAACTGTCAATTTGTGATGCCGCTTTGAAGTTATTCATACGAAGCGAAGTGTTTCATCCGCATTATTAATAATAAATTTGCAAAAACCGACATACAGAATTACCTTCGAATTTTTCACATCTGAAGAAATTCAAGTGAATACGAAGAAAACCGAACTGACAGTAACGTTAGAGAATGAAAACACATCCTTATTCGACTTTACACATTAACGTTCGTAAGCGTTCAAATATCGGTTTTCAATTAAATGTGAAACTTATTCTTAATAAACTTATCACCTCATTCACATATACCTACAAAACAACCACCTTTTAATGTTTGTGGAGATTCGCATACAAGACGATTAATAGAGCAATTGCAGAAGTAGAAGTGAACACAGACCACACTGACATTAATCTGAGACAAATATTAAAAAATTAAGGGATAAAAATAAGGAAGTGTTAAGAACACCTGGGGAAGAATCAAATATTGTAGACGATTTTGCGACAGAATTTTCGAAAGTAATTGAGAAGGATCTTATATCATATCATTAGAGAATAACGTTCAAAAACAGCTTAGAGGTGATTTTTATATGCATTTTTGTACTAATAAGCGAAAAAGGGTAAAATGTTAGCTAATACTATTTAATTTTTATATAATTCGATTTCCATCATTCATACCTGCCAGTATTTTTTTCACGGTGATTACAATTTTGAAATTGCAGTGTAGCCAGGTCGTATCCCATATGGAGGTAACGTGCAAGGTCATTGATTGTTGGGAATTTTTGAATGTGAGTATATTTATCAGATAATACTACATTATCAGGCACTACGATTCATCCGAAAGTCGAATGTCAGATACTGTAAGAACTGACTTGGAACAAAGCTGTGCATGGTATTACTTATCGAAAGAGTACAAATCCATTAATTCATGAATGTGACAGAAAATACATGAATATTCAAATATATTCAACTAACATGTTGCATTGAATGCAGAACAATAATTATGAAGGGACAATAATATCTTACTGCCTGATTTTGAAGTTAAAGAAGAAAGGCAAAAGATCGATACTCTCACGAATATCGAGAAGACAATTTTTATACAATGAGAATTCAGGATAAGCCAAGCGATCCCGAGGTACAACGAGTAAATGCATGTTTGTCGGCATCGCCGAGTGGAATAGTTTTTAAAAATATGGTCTACCACACATTTTTGTAGTATTCGAGTAAACTGCATGTGTCCATCCGTCACGCACGGTTAGTCCACTTCCTGTCCACCAATCGAGACAAATAAGATGTCATTCGACGTGTCTCGATCTCTGGTGGGGAACTGATGATTTGTTCGCGAATCCGTCTAGAAGATTCTAAGAAAATTCAAAAATCTGTTTTTGCGATGAAATTAGGTGTTGAAAGTTGAACTGAAGCTCGGCTGAACAGTTAAGGCTTGTTTAGGTTATTAAATTGTTAATTATTGCTATCTTCTGCAAAGTCTTGGTTAAAACCGTGGAGCTTCCGTGGAAATGTATTGAAGTCTATATCATGAAGAGGCTTTAAAAATAACTAATATGAACAAGGCACGGATATAAGTGCTTTTCTACGTAATAAGCGTTCGTAAGTTATGAGAAATCTGTGAAAAAACAATGGTTTCACAAAATGGTACAGACTTTCTAGGACTAGTTTGTTCACCGGGAGAGATGGCTCAGGGCATCAACTGTCACAGCAGTCCCTCTGACCGAGAGGTTCTAGGTTCGAGTCCCGACGGTGGCAGGATTTTCGACACTAGCTTGTCAGCTGGGTGAATTCAGTCGCTGTCTAGAGAAGAATTCTAGCGGCCGGCTGCTCTGATCGATAGTTTTCTGTGGTTTCTCCGATCAACACCAGCGAAAAAAACCGGAATGCAGAACCATAATTACCGAGGACCGCGTGCGATCTTTCCTATCTCTCCCTTGTCCTATCCCCTCCCCTTACACACTCTTACATTAACATGCCAGGAGACCGGTTGGGAGTTTAGAGCTTGTCCCGGCTGGGGCAATGCCCCGCTGGTGGGAGACACCTGGTTGACGGAAAACCCCGCTAGCCGACGGTAGGTCGGTGATAGATCTCGCCATCCAGTGGGGAAGATCCCTGCCAATTCCCGAGGAAAAACATCCACTACACTTACGGAACTAATGGCCTGAGCTGTTGACGCGCTCGGAATCACTAACAACCAACCAACTAGTTGGCTTCCTTATTTTGGAGTGGGTGTGTTACGTATCTAATGAACCTCCGTCCGGCAACACTGTATGCTCTCGTAGGTGCCGGCGATCGTGGGTATTTCCAATATAATTCAGCTGCAACTGCTTTCCTCTTACCCCACGCTGTCCGTTCACATCATCCTTGGTGTAATATCAAATAAAACACTAAAATTTTCAACGAAACGAAAACACATGATTTGTAAGTTGTGGATGGCTAATTATCGGGCAACTGTTACCTGCTCTGCTTTGCGGATATCTTGTTCTGTAGTCTTGACCCACCGATTAATTATATCAAATACATTCCCCAATCTTCTAAACGCTTGAAGACACTATTAATTGGATATTTCAACAAGAATATCACTTCAAATATCATGGCCTCTTTTTAATCCGTCCATTTTTTACGAACTCTAGCTAGACTCTCGCAAACAAAACTCGCCTGAGTAGCAACTCACTACATACCTCTGTTCTCTTATACACTCGTACAGAGTTCAATATTTACATTTCGTAGTAAGGGGTTAAATTTTGGCCTTTTGCCTCTTCTCACCCCTCACCGCCTTTCGGCGCATGTGAGACCTACCAGAACCAGTTCCATTATTACACATGTACAGAACATTCACACTAATTCACGCTCAGTAACCGGTTCGAGCAAGGAATTATGGAAGTATTAGAAGCGATATATGAGAAACTGGGAATGTCCTCTCTTATGCCATAAACACCACTGAAAACACATGCCTTTTGCGGGATTCGAATTCGCAGCCTTGGTTATTCTCTCCAAGCTTCTCCTCCAAGAGTTCGGTTGAATATATTCATATTACTCACATCGTTTATGAACTCGCTAGCGATTGGCACACCATCTCTGCGATGACAGCTGGACTCCGTAAGTTACTCTATATTGCTAAAGTAACATTATTTAGTCGATGTTACTAACGATAACAATATTTTACGATCTGCGCTAAGGAAGGGAATAATCGTACAATCTCCATGGAAAAATGTTCGAAGCCAATCATGATTTATATAATTTTGGAGTGTGCAATGTAACAATCCAGAATGGACAGGAGATTCATGCGTGCAACGTAATGTCTGTGAATACATTTAAATGTTTTTGACGCACTTCGCTGGATAATGGCCAATTGTATCTGTATCTCTTAAATCCTTCAAATAAGTTTTCCCTCTCAACATTTCTAGTTATATGAAGGTGTTCGTAGAACATGACAAAATAATTATATACAACTATAAGATAGATCCATTGTTTGAATGTTATGTACTATTAGAAGTTCAGAATAAACTACTTATCTTATATATTATATATTATAATATATAATATTTCATATATCAGAAATTTTCGAAATTTTTTGAAGTCAAAACGCTCACCCTCAATTTCGTTCGAATGCCCTTAAAACATGCCTATACAAAATTTTGTTGACATTGGAGCATTCTAAACCGTACCGACTTGAGCGCGAACTCGCATGACGAACAAGTCCAAACCGACCGCCCACCGTTGAGTCAGTCCCGAGACTAACAAAACAAGAATTTTAATCGACCGTTTCACACCTGTTTTCAGGTCGCTAATGTAACACAATGTCATGTGTTAGTGTCATAACCAGTGCCGAGGAACGTGTGTTTTTAATAGGAGATGTTAATTATTAATATCCCATCTCGATCATGTTTTTCGTCCAGTTTCCCTGATCCATTGAGCAAATGCTGAAATGGCCCCTTGTTTTGCTTCTGGACATAAATGTAATTTCATTTTCTGTGCATGTCTTCTAGAATTCAGTGGGAAATACAATTACTCAAATTATCGTGTCCATGTTGTCGCGACAGAAAGTATTATTCCGGAGGACAACATGGATAAGAGCCAAAATTTATTGCTTATTTATCCTTGAAAATAGATTTTATTACATGGGAGTTTTTTTTCTTCAAAATTTAAGTAGTATATGACTTAGTGTAGGGATCACAGAATTCTGAAAATGTGCACACAATTCACTTTTCCCCACAGCACGTCATTCGCAGTTTTAACTGTTTTTTGACGTAAAATAAATAAATAAATAATATTTATTTAAATAAAATAAATATGAAATAAAATAACTGTGCACACTGTACCATCAAATAAACAAGTACTTGTTTTATTATTTTCTAACATACGGGAAGTAAAATTAATAGTTAGTGCAAGTGCTAAACTTGTGGTTCGTGAGTGCATGGTATTTGGGGAGAAAGCAAAAATTTAAAGAAAAAAATTGGAGCCGTTTTTTGAGAAAATCTAGTTTTTGTATTTTTTAAAAATTGGAAATATTTTATTGCACGAAAAATACTAAGATTTTCGAAAAAATGTACTACATGACCTTTATGATACAACTATTTATGGACAACAAATTTCGTTTCAAGGACAAATCTCTTCAATTTTATAGTTATAGGAAGAAGCCGGAAAAAATGGAAACTTTTGCATTTTCGAAAATTCAGAGTTAACCGTGAAAATCGGACCTATTCTTCTTTTATAAGCGCATTCTTACAAGAAATTTCTAGATAAAATTTGGAGCCGTTTTTGAGAAAATTTTGAAAATGTCCGGGGGACTTCATCAAAAGTACCCCCAAATATTAAAGAATATTTTTCAAAATCTCAAAGCTTCAACTAGAGCCAGATCGACAGGGCTTTCTTCAATTTGGAAAAGATTGTGCATATGGTTTAGGCACTAGCAGTGTTCACAGACGGACGGACGTTTTGAAAAACAACACTTTTTCGGTATCTGGGGACCCCGAAAAGTGTATTTCCGTGGAAATCGATTTTCCGCAGCATTACATAACTTTTTCTATACTACGTATATTACTCAGTATATACGTATGTATACGAGAAAGTAACTAGAGGTGCTATAGAATGGCACAGACTTTCTCGTAGTAAAGTTTTCTAATTTCCTTGGTGTGGACTGGCTTTACGGACTTGCCGTATTCTCTTGCTAGCTGTCATCTATCGTCTCCTTAACTACATTTTTTTGACATTTTCTCAACTTTTCACTTTTCTTATAGGGAAACAAATATTATTTTACGAATATTAAAGAAACGTAAAACGTCTTCTTAAATAGCTCTTTTCATTGACAAATTTGAAGCCGTTTGCAAGAAAATGGCAATTAAACATTACTGTAAATGCGAAATTTGAGGCTCCTTTTCACAAGAATCTATTAAGTTTTCGAAAAACTTCTTTTAAAATCATTTGAAGCACTTCCACTCACAAATGTAATAATGTAAACAAATCGTCAGAAATGTACATATTAACTGCGTATTTAAAAAAAGTACATATGTGTAATTTTTGAAAAAAACAATGAATACACCAAAATGAACTTTACGTCATATTAAATTAGCAATTAGCACTATTCTTCAGAAAAAATTGAAGAAAAAACTTGGGACGATTTTTGAGAAAATGGAGTTTGTGTTTCTGAAAATGGGGAATTTTGAGCTCATTTTTATAGAAAACTGCTATGTTATCGAGAAAATTTATTTGACATTATTTCACGCGAATGTACTCATAAATACAATAACGTGAAGAAATCGCATCTAATATAAATATTACCGACGTGAGAAGTAAAAAAATTACATTTTTGTAATTTTTGAAAAAGTAAATGAATAGAGCAATATGGCGTTTATGTATTTTGGCAGGGTGCATTTGGTATTAACTCTACTAAAAATTTAAAGAAAAAATTTGGAGCTGTTTTTGAGAAAATCTAGTTTTTGTACTTCTTTAAAATAGGAAATATTTCACACTCTAATGCACGAAAACTACTAGAATTTTAGAAAAAAATGTACATGACCTTTATCATACAACTATTTATGGACAACAAAATTCGTTTGAAAGAAAAATCTCTATCTTCAATATTGTAGTTGTAAGAAGACGCCGGAAAAATTCAAACTTTTGGAATTTTCGAAACTTCAGAATTAATCATGAAAATCGGACATATGCCACCTTTATAAGCGCATTTTACTCCATTCTTATAAGAAATTTAAAGAAAAAATTTGGTGACGTGTTTGAGAAAATTTTGAAAATGTCCGGGGGACTTCATATAAAGTTCCTCCAAATATTAAAGAATGTTTTTCAAAATCTCGAAGCTTCAACTAGAGCCAGATCGACAGGGCTTTCTTCAATTTGGAAAAGATTGTACATATGGTTTAGGCGCTAGCACTGTTCACAGACGGACGGACGGACGGACGGACCTTTTGAAAAAAAAAAAATCGATATCAGGGGACCCCAAGACGTGTATTTCCGTTAAAATCCCGAAATCGATTTTCCGCACATTACATAACATTCTCTACATTATTCCTGTATATACGTATGTATACGAGAAAGTAAAAATATCTCTGTTGATTGTGTTTATGTCAAACCATGGCTTCAGTGCACTGCTGTTCTAAAAGCTCCTTATTAAGATATCTGCTTTTTAAAAGTCCTAAAATAACATGAAAGGATTGATTCCACAATTTCAAATGCAGCTCTAAAAAAGTTTAGGAACTGTATGTGGTATTTATTAGAGAATAGTCTGTCATATCACTCTTTGATGATAAAGTGCACATACGAATCAAAATCAAAATAGTAGACAATTTAGACAGAGAGAATCTACACATGGAAGATTGATTTATACCTTTTTGTGAAGAATTGAGTGGAGAATAATATGTTAAGTGCAATTGTATCCCGATGATCGGTCTTTAATTATTAATTCGATAATATACAATAATCTCTTAATTCAATTTCATTGAAAACAATAGTCGATTATGTGTCAACCAAAAGCAGATCTCTGTTCACTTGCCTCAAGATGCATACTAGCTTTATTCAAGAATGTCCTTCGACCTGAAAAAGCAACTCTTCATATTTAGAAGCTCAAAGGTTATTTATAAAGTTGAAAGAGGGGAATCACTGCACTGACTGGGCTGTTAAATTAATGCAAGATTTTCATGCACTACTGACTGTAGATGAATTGTATTGTTCAAAAAAATCGTTCACTGACCCATATTGCACATATTGCACGAAAGGAACACTGAAAAAGAAGTACCCCCAAGAAAAATGAAAACCATAACTCAGTTGAATGCGTGAAAATGAATTAAATTGTAATATAAAATTTTATATTAAACATCTATCAGTTTTCCACTGACAACACAACAAAACCAATTACCCCGTAGTATTCAAATTTCGTCCTCAAGTCGACACGGGTTAATATCGGCCGTTGAGATAAAATTTTATTTTTGAGTAAACTCCAATATATATATATATATATATATATATATATATATATATATATATATATATATATATACTCTTAAGAGAGTCTGTGTGACTGGCAGGACTGTGCGTAATGTAAGAATTAAGCCTATGGTCGAAACAGATTAGTGAAAAACGACTATCCACTTTAGCTTATTGAATCATCACTGCTTAAGGATACACGCACATTCATTTTTCGAAAAAAAAAGTATGCTGTATTTTGCAAATAATCATAAGAAAATTCGGTTATAGTGAATCTGAACCTCGGCTGTAGTGAACGAATGAAATAACGTTCTGGAAATTAATTCCCTCCGGGAAAAGCCACAAATTCCAACACTAGGGAAGATGAAAGAAATATCTGAAGGTAGTAGACCTGGAATGGGAACCTTCCTGATGACCTCATACCACTCAGTTTCACGGCGGAACCAAAGGCCTATTCTGCGTGAGCTACAACTGGTGGAGGCAACGCAAGATAGATTGCTTCAGTTTCAATCGTGGTGTTACTTGATTTTCCGCGGCACAGAGCGCGTTGAGTTCTACGTAGGCGAAAGGAAGCACGCGAGTGCCACAGCCTGGCGATGTACGCCATGCCGCGCGGAAAAGCGATCAGTTTCATTAGTGGCTTTCGCCATTCCGATGCCGCGAACGCCTCTTATGTTATGGGAATTCTGATGGTGGTGTTGACGTTATGAGAAGAAATAAAAGAGATCATCTTCGTCAACATATTTTTGGGCGCCAGGAAAGGGTAGCGATTTTAAATTTCCCGCAAAAACATTTAAAGGGAAATAATTATCCTACTAGCTCTACCGTTTAGGTTCTTACGAAAATAATCGTCGCCGGTACTTACTTTCTTCCTAGCATTCGATCCGCTCTCCATACGGAAGAAGTGAGGAATCTGAAATTTGTTTCTGGAAAGAAATTATTAAACTATGGATTGCACAAGATGCTAAAGAAATGATAACCAGCTTTTCTTTTTCAAAATGAGAACGTTGTAAGTTTATTCATCGATTAATTCTTTGTAACATAAAATGTCACCTTGGTCATGGCCGGTAGTAAAAATTGTAAATAGCGCTATTATTCTTACTATTTATATATCCATGCGCTCTTGGAAGATGAGGCCAGGAAGAATCCACTGCTCCGACCAATCTTCTCTCTTGTATCTTGTTCTCGGTCCGCTGCCGGGTCAATGTCCTCCTCAACTTATTGTTTCACTTACGACTCCCGATGCCAGAATTATTCAAAGTTCCCAATAGAATTATGCACACAAAATATAAGTACTCATTGCTCAATTATTTCCCGCAAAATTCCACTAAGTCCCGCATCTATCATTTATAATAACCCTGCGATGTGCACGGTACGCGGTCTAAAGCTCCTCCTCAAATATTACGAAGTTCAACCCTCCATAACTTTCATACCTTTTTGTCTCTTGTTTTTACAAAACGATCTCCAGTTTCCTTCTACGTCATACCCCATTACCAGTTTACCACCAATCCTACATGCCCTTAAATCACAATCTTCTGTCCGTTACTTGCCGCGCTATGTTTATTTACTTCCGCTTCCCTGGTTGCTAAGGAACGCCCTGCCTGCATGCCTATGCCCTCAACATTAACACTTTTTACGATGAATTTAATAAATTTCTGTCCCCAATTCCCATCAAAATATTGTGTGACAGTCTGGTATGTCACAATATATAACATAATATGTTGACGAAGATGACCTCTTTTATTTCATCTCTCATGTTATTACGCGAGTAAAAGGGCTTTCGGAGTTTATGATGCTGATCCAACAATGCAAGCGGCTTTGAAGGGAGTGAAGACCGCATTACGATACTCAGACACTGAAGACAATGCAGAATCAAGTATGGAGAGAACGCGAACGCTGGTGAAGAAACTCAACAAATAACTAATGAAAAATGTACGAAGCGAACCATTGAATATAATTAATCTTTTAAGGAAAAATAAAGATATTAAAATTTTTAGTTGGTGCTTAAATGTATTTTACTCTATCTCTGTATTAATAAAATCAATCGTTGTGGAGAAATTCTATTTAATTTTGATATCATCGGATATAGTGAACCAAACACGTTAGTTCCCAGAAGTTCACTATAGCCTGAGTGGACTGTATAACCATATATATATATATATATATCTATATATATATATATATATATAAAAGAAAGTCGTGTTAGTTACACTATTTATAACTCAAGAA
Source organism: Teleogryllus occipitalis (assembly GCA_011170035.1). Lineage (NCBI taxonomy): Eukaryota > Metazoa > Arthropoda > Insecta > Orthoptera > Gryllidae > Teleogryllus > Teleogryllus occipitalis. Next base: position 204,659 of record BLKR01000730.1, read on the forward strand.
CGGCTGTACCGATTTGGCTGAAAATTGGTGAGCAGGAAGCTTAGAGCCAGGAGACGGACATAGGATACTGTTTATCCCGTTCGACAGCGTTCCTGTGTGAGAACGCACGTTTTCGCACGTTTTCGCGTGATTTCGCATGTTTTCGCGTGAAGGTACTTAACTGAAGAGTGCAACCTATGCACCAAAATACAGGAACAATAATGAATGATTAATCTACTTAATTTTTTTATTTTTTTTTCTAATAAACAATTTAACTTAATAAATTCCAAAATCTGCTTATTTATTGCCTTTAACAGCCGGTCCCTATGATTACAGCTTTGTATTTCTCTCTTAAACAAAAATCAATTGAAAAAAACGCTCTGCTACGTAATAGATTTTTTAATTATCTATTTAATATCAGAGCGTTTTATTTTAAATTCTTCTTTGTTTGAGAGAAAAACACAAATCTGCAATTGCTTTATTATCACAAGTGCAACAAGGATAGTACAGTTTCTCACAGTGAGTGCGGCGCGAGAAAATGATGGAACCGGCTGTTAAGGCGGAACAGAGTTCGCCGGGTCAGCTAGTATATATATAAAAGAAAGTCGTGTTAGTTACACTATTTATAACTCAAGAACGGCTGTACCGATTTGGCTGAAAATTGGTGAGCAGGAAGCTTAGAGCCAGGAGATGGACATAGAATACTGTTTATCCCGTTCGACAGCGTTCCTGTGTGAGAACGCACGTTTTTGCACGTACGCAGTGCAACAAGGATAGTACAGTTTCTCACAGTGAGTGCGACGCGAGAAAAAGATGGGACCGGCTGTTAAGACGGAACAGAGTTCGCCGGGTCAGCTAGTATATATATATATATATATATATATATATATATATATATATATATATATATATATATAAGTGCAAACTGTGTGTCCGTCCGTTACTTATGCTTAGAACCTCCTTCAGCTTCACCAATTGAGACAAATGAGGCATCAATTAACCTGCCTCAGAGTGGACGAGCAACTGACAATTTTTTTAGCATTTATCCAGAGGATTCTAAGAAATTTCTCAATACATTTTTTCTATTTAAGCCACTGCGAGAAAAAAAGGGTCCTGTTTATGATATAAATGTGATCCATATTCATTCCATTCCTCTCGACAAGACAAACTGATCAGCATAATTCTTAGTCGGTTCCCTCTAGGACATTCTGGAAGAATTGCAAAACAACACACATTTTTACTAGTTTCCATGTACCGCCGAGTTGATTAGTGAAACGCTGTGAATTACTATACTCTCCTTATGATTGATTGATTTTTTCGTGTTTCCGGGCGCGTCAACTACTGTGGTCATTAGTCCCGTTAGTGTCGTGCATGCTTTTTCGGGAGATGGTGGTGATCTTCCTCCGCTGGATGGCGAGATCCGGCGCCGACCTACCGTCGGCTAGTGGGGTTTCCCCCTAACCAAGACTCTCCCACCAGCGGGGCACCGCCCCAGCCGGGACAAGCTCTAAGCTCGCGACCGGTCTCCCGGAATATGTGGTAGTGTAGTGCATGTTAATGTAAGTGTGTGTGTGTAAGGGGAGAGGATAGGACAAGGAAGAGGAAGGAGAGAACGCGCGCGGTCCGTGACCCGTTTGGTAGGGTACTGCTCCGGCATTCGCCTGGTGTTGATCGGAGAATCCACGGAAAACTACCGATCAGAGCAGCCAGACAGCGACTGAATTCGACGTAGCTGAAAAGCTAGTGTCAAAAATCCTGCCGCCGTCAGGACTCAAACCTAGGACCTCCCGGTCAGAGGCGCTGCAGTGACATCAGTTGATACACTGAGCTACAGCTCCCGGTTCTCCTTATGACATTTACATTATTAGTTACGACTGGATTCATATAATTGCCGATAATTAAACCTAATGTAATGAAACAAGATAATAAACAGTATTTTAATTGATATTTTTATGTATCTTTCTATGCCAGAAAATGTAACAGCCGGGGAACTGTCATATATTTAAAATTTATTTATTTGTATTACGAACTTGCAAAGCACAAAGAAAACTTTTTAACGTGAAATCACCCGCTGGAGGCGCCACGCAAAGCTAGTTTCGAATAAGCAATCAGATGGAGTACCTTGAACTGCTTTTGAGGATTCACGTATATTCTTTGACCGTTGAAATATCAAAGTATTTATCACGGTCAAGATCCCTAAAAGTGAATCGTCATTGTAGTCTTATTTATCAGGCAAGTGTAATTAATAATGAAACAGGTTATAATTCATGTTCAACACATTACAAAATAACAACACATTTTATTTACATAACTTAATTACATGACCTTTTCAATTTGTTGTTTACCCGGGTTTTTCTGTATTTCTATTTCGCTTTTTCAACTTGGTTGTGAGATTAATTATAGAAGAACTTCTTATGCACCTGTAAATGGCAAATTTACCATTATTTATTATAAAAAGATATATTTTAACTATTGCATGTTAATTAATCAATTCTTGTTGATATCTCATAATGATTCCCATAATTGTACATACTTGCAGGTTTCGGGATCGCGATGGTGTCCTGGACTGCAACTTGTAGAAAGGCACTCACATTTGCAGTTATTCGAGTTCCACGTTCTTGGAAAAGAACAATGTTTTATTTCATGACTATACTTACATCGACAATTGCAGTTTTGTTCATCATATTCATGTTGAGGTGAACACTGAACAGTTATCTGTGTTAAAACGGTAAGATTACTTTCATATTAAAAGATGTATCGTTTTGAAAGAACAGAATTTTATCTGGCATGCCTATTCTCGCATACTACTTATGGAATTAGTGATATCCAATTTCAACAAAAAATGGATGGATGTAGATACTTACTTTGCAACCACATTCACATTTATTATGTTGTTCAACTTCCATCACTTTCACTTTCATGACGGGTTTGTAATCTTTGGTACTCACTCTAATGTCAACGACCTGAAAAATAATGTTTTGTAGTTGTATAGTCAATGCATTACAATGTAGTATGTTTCGCTTATTAAACGCCACTCACTAAAGAAATTATAACTACGACTCGATGCCCAAGCCGATTTAGTAACAAATATTTGAAACAATTTCAGAATAAGTTTGTCTTCACCGAATGCAATTTTACAATTCCGCACATTACTAATTTCTCCATATATATGGAAAATTGTTCATTACACACAGGATGCACTTAACTTTTGATAATAAATATCCTGTTTTCCTTTTGCAAATTATTGAATTTAAATTTTTTTGGTTTTAAAAATAGCTTTGTAGCTTAATTGTTAATTATTGCATGTATGAAACATATTTCACTTTATATTTCGGACGTTTGCAGAAATTAATCCCAAGGAGAAGATATTCATTTTGTCATCATGAGGCATCACACTTCACTCCTTTTGACAGTTCGTAACCACAAAGTTTCAGATTCGCAAACATCAAATGTTTTCTCACTAGGATAAAGAGATTGTTTCCGGGAAGCAGTTTCTTATACTTTCATATATTTAAAACCCACATCAAGTTCTACAATTTCTCCTCGGTAATCGGCATTATTTTTTCAGCTCTAAAACTGAACAAACCAGAAGGCGCCAACCTCAAAATTATTAGATTATTATATCACATTACAACACTACTTTTCAAAATATCAGTCCCCATTTCATCATCATCATCATCATCATCATCATCATCATCATTATCATTATTACCATCACCATCGTTGCTATCTTGCACAATTGTAGCTTGTTAAAAAAGGTATAATGAATAAACGTGTTATAATAAAGGTATAATAAATAATATGCTTGAAGTCAAGAATGTTTTACTCGTCTAAACTATCCTTCGTCGAATTTCTCTTCTACTTTTAGAGGACCGAAAAAATGGAGAAAATGTGAAACAATTACGTATTTTTTTGTAAAACATAATTTCCTCAATGTAAATATTGCAAGAAAGAAAACTCTATCATTGATTTAATTGATAAGTGCTGTAAATATTACGTTCTACATTTTCTGTACATTAATGTTGAGAACACTGTTGATTACTGAGAGTGTTGTTGCTAATTTTAATCTAAATTAACTTTTATAGTATTGTTGCTAAAGAATGATTTCAGAATGCCTCGGATAAATAGATTCAATAGTGTAAAGTACATTATCGTTCCGAAGGGTCGCGGGTTCGAGTCCCGCCTTGGGCATGGCTGTTTGTCCCTTGACTTTGTGTGTGTTGTCGCGGAGGGCCTCGCGTTCTGCGGACCCCAGATCAGATGAGCCCGCAAAGAGTGTTTGTCTAGTGTATGGTCGAATATGCGTCCCTTCGGGACGTAAAGGGCAACCGGCTGTCCGCTGGATAAAAGCCCTAGGGAAAAAAAGTACATTAATGGCGCGGGCGTATGCATGAAAAGTTCAGTTTTAGTTATATTATTGGATTTATCGAATTGTATTTCAAATCCGTAAGACTTTTACGTTTATTGCAGTCAAGGGATTCGACCTCGTGAGACGGGGGATCAGTGCAGTTGAACCAAAGTACGAGGATATTAAGACAGTTTCTTTGAAACCCATGTAAGACGTTAATGTTTTGGGTTGTGTTTGAGTCGTGGGGGCATTGTAAACCTTGTACAAGAACAATGATACAAGTACCGAGGTGAGAGTCAAGGACCATGAGCAAAGAGGTGAAGGTACACGATCGACAGGGGTCTTGCCACATTCGGGGAGTGCGAAGATACTCTTCACCACCTCCAAGAGGAGAGTGAACCGCGAGACGACCAGGTTGTCTTTCAATCGTCGAAGAGACTGGAAAACTAACTGCTATAAGAAAGTCTGTGCCATTATGTAGCACCATTAGTTATTAATTAGAATCGATAACAATTGGCCTAGAGCACTCTCGGGACAATACGAGGTAATTCTGACTGTCCCAGGTCAGGAGCAGTCCAGTATTTTGAGCGCTACTTGGGAACGATTGAGATCCGTGGCGAAACAATTGACCCTTTGTAGTATGAAGCCTTAAGGGTGTTACATCCTTTTAAGGTTTATTACATCCTTTTTTGCGTACAGTCGTGTAAAGAAGTGGATTTTAAGTTTCAAATGTGTATAACTACTAACAACCAAGACTAATAAATAGTACGACAACCTGCATGTGTAATATATTGTATTTAAAGCCAATCTTATACTGCATTATAACAAATGACAATTTCAAAATTGAAACGCCTTTAAAAAGTATGTGTTTGAAGATTTCACTCGTAAGGAGACATTTTGGCACTCCTGTACATTGTTTTCGAGGGCGTGTGACCCTCATTATTATCTAGGTAAGCCTCTAATAAAAATACCTTGCGTTTCACAGTCTGTATCTTGTCAGCGACTGGCCGACACACATGGAGTTTGTTCGGACAGCATCCGGAGCATCTTTTGACATTGGTGCACCTGGGTAAGTAAACAGATTCTGCAGACGGGGGAAATTCAACTAAGGTGTTTTTAGGTTTGCAACCTGTTTTCGTACGTTGAAATTTTTTGACCAATGCTTCTATTTCTTGAGCTTCGCTACCTGAAACAATCCAAACAAACTTGTAATATAGTTTTTTTTCTTTTCGAATTATCCTATTTGAAATAAATTAGACATTCGAATTTTATCTCATGGAACAGATCATTCGTAACATATTCTGAACAACTAACTAATCATTTAGTGCAAAAGAAGAACAGATGCAAACATTGCAGATATAATTATCTCTAGAACTCCTATGTAGTTACTCTTTTGTTAATACAAAGGATTTCAATTACTTTTTAACTTGTATTACATAATAATGACATACTGATATTTGGTGAAAATATTGTAATTTAACCCTAAAGAGGGCGCAATTGGTGGATTTACATCTGCTCGTGTCTGCAGTGATGTTTTGATATCGATCAAAGATACAGGAGTACAGTTTTAATCTTAATTTTACGCTTTTTCTCTTTCAATTCTTAATTACACCTTAGTATTATGTTCAAGTACAGAGTGCTATCAAATGTTAAAGTCAGAATTACTTCGACACGTAATTAAATGTTGTGGAAAATGACAGTGACAAATTACAAAACTCAAATGTGTTTTTTAAGAAATGTTCAAACACGTTTTGATATTTCGTACCACTTTTGAGTTAATGTGCGTTTTTTGAACGCGCGAAGTAAATGTTACTCTGAAAATATAAAAATGTTAATTTGAAACTAATTTTGGAAAAATGCCCTTGCGAGATCATGTTCGATTTTGATATCAAGTTTTATGCCAAGTCCCACATACTCACAAAGAACGTGTGTGATGTTGTAGCTACATAGGTGAAATGGGTTTTGAAATAGTGAGGTTATTTTGACCCCATGGAGCGTGGGTGTAGTATAACAGATTTTCGCAACTTTGGGAAAAAATAATTCCTTCTCCGTTATTGTTAAATAAATTAAATTGAGCTTACATGTACAACTTTTCTCTCTATTTTCATTGGAACAGTTCAACACTTGTTGACTAAGTTGTCATAAAAACTATCAATGGAAATATTATTTGTTGTACGCAATACAATTAATTCAAAATTATATTTAGAACCTGTGTTCACACTATCTACTATATGACACAGTACAGCGCGATGAATTTAATTCAATATTTTTTCAGTTACGATTTCGACTTACCAAATAGTGTACTTTTGGATAAAACGTGCGAGATAGAACATTTTCTAAATACTTTTTCTTTTAAGAAAAGAATAACTCATTATGATTGGATCGGTGTCTGTTGGGCCTTTTCTTAAAGACGAATAAATTCATTTCTATACAATCACACCCAGTTTAAAAGAAATGACGCTCCTTTCCCACACTAAAGTAAATAATGTTTTTCAGTTGTAGAAAATGAGATTAAATAGTTATTCACTACATCAAAAGTCCTTGCAGCACAATTACAACAATATTTGCACACTTTTATCAAACATTTACACGAATAGAAAAGGGTAGAAGCTAAAATTCCAAGACAAAGTTGTGCTTCTCTCAACTTCATTGCGCTTATTACATTGAGGTTTGTGTGGTGACTACGACAGAGAACATCTATATTTCCAAATAGCTTTATGGTGTATGTAATTTTTACACAACTGGACACATTAGTACTTACTGGTTGCTGAACTACAGACCTTAGCAAAAATATTCTAAACTTACCAATTTTCATGGAACCTCTCACTTCTCTTCGTTGTAGACTGCGTGCCAGGTGTCTCTGCTTGAATTTCCTGCAATGTGCCTTCATACTGAGAAGTGCAGCCTGGAAATTTTGCAATGAAGATGGAATGTCTCATGCAAACGCACATACAATCATTTACGTAATATAATATGCCGTACCTCGTCTTGTCGTGATTTCGATAGCTTCTCTAGCTCTTTAAAGACGGAATCATCACAGTATTGTTTATTATATTGCACCATTAAGTTGTAAAGCTGGGTCACTGAACTAATATTCGTCACTTTAACAGCAATGTCTTGGGCAATCTGAAAACGAAACATTCATTACTTTTATAAACTCACCAAAACAAATACAAATAATTTTCACCGTGAAATTATAGGTGACTGCGTAAATACACTCGAGCTAGAACGTAAAATGCCATGTGAATTTGTGAAATAAAAGTAGGATTACTCCACTTAGATAGTAAAAAGTGTCCTAATAATGTCTGTTATTAAGTGCTATAACAGTTTGACAATGAGATATGGCAAAGCTACTCATCTGTGTAAGCGAAGTAACAGAAATCCATTACAATAAATAAAAATATTTTCTGGGATCAAACTTTCGATATGAACATACTCAGAAAACACTGGAATGATTTTTTCTACTTGGTAGAAAGCGATGTAAAATAGAAATTCCTTACATTAAAAGCCATTTCAGCGCAATTGGCTTTGTATTACAATAGTTTTCTTAAATGACATATCGTGTGCGACTTCCCGCTCACTCTAACCTACTTACACGACTCGTAGCCTCATCCACCATTCTGCTGCGCCGCAAATGCCTCGCATGGCGCAACGCTGGAGGCGTGCTCGCGGCCACACACTGCACCAGCAAAGCTCCGAGGAGCAGGGTCCAGACGGCCGTGCGCACACTCCAGGCGGCCATGGCGGCGTTCCATCCACAGCGCCGACGTGCGAATTTGGGGCGTGCGGCCGGGCGCTGGCGTCGCAGCGAACGCCGCCTTCGCGCGGTCGCCGCGGCGTCGGGACGGGACCGCACGGCGTCGGGACGCCCGCGTCGTCGGCGCCGCGCCGGCGGAAGGGCTGCGCCGACGGCCTCGACTTCCGGCGCGACGCGGCGCGACGCTACGCGGCGCGGCGCCATGGAGGAACCGCTGCGGTCGCCCGATTGCGGCAGACACGTACCTCCTCGGCGGCGTCACACAGTGTGCGATTTCGCGCCTCGGAAGGCGAAGATATTGCGAAAAAATCTTTGGATCTAATTTTAAATGGATGCTACATCGCCGACAAAACATTCTGTTTCTAAAGATCGATGTTCAAAATTAAGATTTTTTTGTTGCCTCAAATCATCGATGTTTTTAAAACTTCATTAGTCACTATGTGGGGGTCATTTAGTTTAAAAGTTTATGCCACTATTTCTTATTTGATATTTAATTGACAAAACAATATAAATGACCAGTATACTTAACTAAACTTTTAGCATCTATAATTAAAAAATTATATAGTTTTCATTTATCAAAAATAAAAACTGGATTTTAATTATTCTAACTTCTTAACCACATGTTAGTCTGAAGAATGTTCAATTTGTGAATATCAGAAAATCATTATATGTTTTTATCATTGTGGAACTTTCTTCATTAAAAATAAAATATCAACCACATAAAAAAATCGATTTAAAAAACATCGGTTTAAAAAATCGATGTTAAATTCATCGATGATTTTATGAAAACACAGATGTTTTCAGAACATCGATATCGATGCCGCAGTCCTATTTTTCAGAATGAAAGGTATTGACAAACTTTCCAAGCACTTTTAAGTATGAAAGGGTAATTCATGTCTTTCCTGACAAAATACGTACATTCCTGATGCCGGATCTGCTACTGCCAGAGTGTGAACTTTGGCGTATCACCGAACGAAGCAGGGTTTCGAAAACATTTGCTAGATTTTCAAGAATGAAAGTGTGTTCATTTCTTTCTTGAAGAAACACGCGTTTACAACGCAGTCGCCGCTACTGTCGTAGTTCGAGGTGGCTTATCACCGAACTAAAAGATTTTTCAAAAATATTCGACAAAATTTTGTTTGTTTGTTTGTTTGTTTGTTTGTTTGTTTGTTTGTTTGTTTGTTTGTTTCTAGACAGATTGCATCCGCTTCTGTGTCCACCAAAGCGTCGAAGCACAGTGCAATTTCGCGCATCGAAAAAAGCGGTTTGAAAATAAAATATTTCCCAAAATTAAAGTGTATTCATGTTTTTTTTTGACAAAAAACGTACGTTTCCAACCCCGTCGCCGCCAAAAACACATTGTGAGGTGGCGCACCCGACGAACACTTGCCGGATTTTTCAAGGAACTTATTATCGTACCTTTCTGGGCAGAACACGAATGTTGCCGATGCCACTTCCTCTGTCCAACGCAGCCAAAATTCTCTTTCGTGGGAAGATAGGCATGTGAAATTTGACCGACAAACATTCAAAGCTCAAATGATGTCCTGTTGAGACATTTCACATGCCCTCCATAACGTCACAAACCCATTCTCGCCAAACGTTCTACTCACCGCTCGCAGAATCTATATATATAAAAGAAAGTCGTGTTAGTTACACTATTTATAACTCCAGAACGGCTGTACCGATTTGGCTGAAAATTGGTGAGCAGGAAGCTTAGAGCCAGGAGACGGACATAGGATACTGTTTATCCCGTTCGACAGCGTTCCTGTTTGAGAACGCACGTTTTTGCACGTTTTCGCGTGATTTCGCATGTTAGCGGTCATTGTTGCCTGTTGTAACCTGCGCCTCATAATAAAACAAAAAATGTCGTGTATCACAAGGTACTTAACTGAAGAGTGCAACCTCTGCACCAAAATACAGCAACAATAATGAATGATTAATCTACTTAATTTTTTTATTTGTATTTTCTAATAAACAATTTAACTTAATAAATTCCAAAATCTTCTTATTTATTGGCTTTAACAGCCGGTCCCTATGATTACAGCTTTGTATTTCTCTCTTAAACAAAAATCAATTCCAAAAAAAAAAACGCTCTGCTACGTAATAGATTTTTTAATTATGTATTTAATATCAGAGCGTTTTTTTTGAAATTCTTGTTTGTTTGAGAGAAAAACACAAATCTGCAATTGCTTTATTTCCACGAGTGCAACAAGGATAATACAGTTTCTCACAGTGAGTGCGACGCGAGAAAAAGATGGGACCGGCTGTTAAGGCGGAACAGAGTTCGCCGGGTCAGCTAGTTTTAAATATATTAAACTTGATTGAGAGACTGACAAAAACGAACAACTGCCACTTGAAAACAATGTATGAATGGAAGGTACGAAATGGTACAAGTTTTATCAACCTACGAGGACTTCATCGAGGCGATAGTTGAAAACACAGCACAGCCGTCGGTAGCACAGGAAGAACATCCGTTCGAGCTCCGGGATTAACTTCTTTACAATGTAGGTTGCCTTCCCGTGACGACATACGTCGAATCCGGTTCATGAATAAGCTCTTTTTACGTTGCGTATCAGCACCCAGATATACTCTTCGTCGCAGGTGCTATTTAACATTGAAAGAAGAAAGTATACTTGAGACCTGTTGCTTGGAGTTCCGTAGGATTTTCCCGGCTCTTTCTAACAAAATGATAAAAATGCACTGTTCTTGTGCTTACATAGGTAAAATTCCTAGCTCGAGTAGCTAGAAATAGTTCCTTGTAGATATAGTATTAAAATGTGAACAAAACTATTCTGACAGAGTTGTATAGTCAAAAATAAACCATTTGCATATGATTAAATATTTCACAAGCTGATTCGTGTAATTAGGCACATGGCAAATATTTCCTAAGAAAGCAAATATTTAATTGTGCATTGTATAAATAAAATTACATCAGAATTTTACGCCAGAATTAAAAGGCTAGCTTAAATCGATACCAATCTCTTTTAAGCAATTGTCTACAATGTTTTTTTCATAAACGAACATTTTTTAAAATTAAATTACAGGTGATTTTAGACAAATTGAGATAAGAAAAATTGAAATAAGTGCTTCGTTTTTGTTTTGTTTTTTAATGAAGTGGAAAATTCGTATCATTACGTCAAGTTGAAAGGAAATAGGAATACTAGATAGTGGTTCACCACAGTTTTGAATCAGTAACAAAGACATTCTTGAAAGTAATCAACACTTGATTCTCTCGACAACAGAACTTGGTTCTATCAACACATATGTTCATTACAGGAATTAAACACCAGCTTTTAAGTGTTGAATAGCACTCTGATCACACTATAAATTGGTGAGAGCATTTAGTGTAAGATTCCCTACGGATTTACACATTTTTACGTATCTGAAATCGAATTTGTAGATCGCCTTGCTTGAAGGTATCATGTTGTTAACCGCAATGTAGCGTAAAACGTACATTAATCAAAAGCGTTTCGTAGCATTTTTCACACTTGGATACTCAGAATAGATACATTTCCAAATAGTTATTAAAATACGCTTTGCAATCAATTGTATATATTTTTAAAATGTCTCAAATTTCTCATTTATCAATTATGCCACAACACGTTCTTCTTTAAGCAAGAGGTTTCTCAACATTAAATCTACTGACGTTTATCCTAAGACAATGGAAACTAAAGATAAGATATCCACACTCATATATATTCACAATTAAGACAATTTTAACGAAAAGTCTAATATTCAAGTATTCAGAGGTAGTTGATGAATGGCGAGCAATGCTTCTTCCAGCCGCAGGAGTTGGTTCTTAATGGAGCATACTTCAGAACAAGCTTAGCGCAGTGCCTTCGGTTGAGTTAGAAAGTTTTATCTGCATTTTGGAAGATCATAAGAAGTGCAAACATTGCAGTTACTCGTCCGTTTTCAGGAATAGAACGTTACATGACAAAGTGTGGATTAAAATACTTGTTTAATTTTTTGTTTCATTACAAAATTAGGTTTGATTATCATCAATCGGATGTATTATGTTGTAATGATTCTTGTAAATGTGGGAAAGATAGTATAGTCATTTACAGTGTTTTAACAATGTGCACGTAGTTGCACTGAAAACTTATATTACAAATATCTATTAAACTTATCTTGTTGACAATACTATTTCTCACTTCCTTTCGATACCGATGCATTCGTGCTTATTATAACTTATTTATTACATTTAACTGAAATAATAAAAACGTATTCATTGTTTTCTTTTTAACATATTTCATTTCCTTCATACATCAAACATTTCTCCCTTATTCTTTTGTCTCATCTGACAAACATATTTTACACGATTCCATGACAACAAGCGGTTCCTTTCAAACAATACACCATACAATAAAAATATAAAAAACGAGTTTTTATAGACTTCTTCCAGGATATCTTAGAGGGAACCGGCTAAGAATTGTGTCTTGTTGCCATTTTTAGCCATCTGTTTATTACGTAATTTCCTAGGCCAACTACACGAAGTTGTAGCTGGTCGTGGTCGTTTCGTTGTGCGAGTTTGCAATCGACCTAAAAGCAGTCATTTTGTAGTGTGCAAGCCTATGTTATAGTGAGCGAAAGGAAGACAGTGCATTTTTAAGCTAGAAAATTGAGTCATCTTAAATTAATTGAGTGATGCAAAGTTTAGTTAGTAAATGAACACAAAGTCCAACGATGGTCTGATACAAGAGTCCCTCAACTAAACATGTCCAGTGATTATAATTATATGTGATCCTTTTTTGAGACCTGGATAGCAGATGTCCTGCTGTGGTCTTCTATAATCTTACTACATGTACAGATGATAAATATAAAAAAAATCAATTAATTTTTCAGAAAAAGTTGACTCTGTTTACATAGTGGTTGTATTGATTTAAAATTTACTATATCAGAAGTTCATAATATTACGAACTACATACATGTCATGTCTATTTTTTGTAATGTTTCTATTGGATCAAATACACATACGAAAACAATGAGTATATTTTCGGACCATAACACAAGTACTATATCCTAATCGAAGTGAAGATTATTTTTTTACCAATTGTACACTCATAGTATATTTTATAGTATATTTAAACTAACTTCTAGTATATTCATGCAATTTTGCAAACTTCCAAGAGTTTAACAATCATGTTTTCGGACTATTATTCATATACAAATGTATCTATCATCTTGCTAATTCCGTCAGAAATACTATAATCAGTATTAATAAAAACGTTCTTATACATTTAAAGTTCATTTAATCACGACCAAAAATCGAACAAAACGGAACTTACCCACTGATGATTTACTCATAAATAATGAAAATAGTGATTAATTAAACACACCTCAATAAATACTGGTGTAAATGATTGAAAAAGTACATTCACTTTCTAAAATTTCGTGTGGAAAACTAATTCCTTAGGACTAATTACATGCTTTATCATTCTTCAAAACCATACCTACAAAACACCAATCATGATCAGTTTTGTTGTTACAATTTCCGAAAGAAATATTTGGCGAGCAATTGGGCTAGAGTGTAAATTATTAAATACAATGTACTTTGTTCATTTTAACACACGTTTATCAGAGTTTAAAAAATACTGTTGAATATGGAGAACTCTCAGAAGCATAGAATTTTAGAAAGAACTTCCTGTAATAAGAATGTTTGCTTTTTCATGTGTATAAATTAATTCTTATATGCACAGAACGTCAGACATATACTCCAATATTATTTATTCAAATTCAATATACATTAAGCAGGCAGGCGCTACTCGAAATTAGAGAAGCGACATCGCCATATTTCAAAACATCGATGTTGTATCAAAACATCGATGTTAATACAACATCAACCTAAATCCATCGATATTTTTAAACATCGATGATTTTAAAACTGGATTAGTGACCACTGAAGTTCTCGAGGGAAGGGGAGCGATTAAATTTGAAAGTGAACTTTTACTCATTTTTAATTGAGGTTCAACAGACAAAATGAAGACCCGTAGCTGTCTCATGCCTGAAGGGTCGTGGGTTCGAATCTCGCTCAGGGAATGGATGTTTGTATGTGTCCGTATACCGTTATCTTCAATGTTACAGTGGTCGCTATATGACCTTAATAGTTCAAAAACGACCTTAAATAAGTAAAAATAAAAAAGTCAAAAATTCATCATGTCAGTTACCAAAACATAGATTATGTGGTGCGATCAGTGAAAATATAGGCTTCTTTATTGACGAAACCTCGATTTTATTTCTCACCATTGGTCATTTTGGTATGAATAATATTCAATTTTGTGGATATCTGGAAATTATTATAGAATTTCGTTATGATTTTTTCTAATTAAAAATATCGACCACATAAAAGCATCGAACAAAAATATTGATGTTAAGGAAAACATCGATTTCAAAAAATAGATATTAAGTACATGATGATTTCATAAAAACATCGATGTTTTTTGAACATCGACATCGATGTCGCATCCCTACTCGGCTTCACTGCCGCGAGGCTCCGTGTGAAGGCGGCCTTAGATGTAACTGCTTGGCGGTCCGGCAGAATCTGCGTTCTAGGCACAGGCAGGGACCGAATACCGAAATAATAGCGGTAAAGGTATTTATACCGGTATAGAAATGCCTTTACCTCTATTATACCTTGTATTCAAAATACCTTTAAAAATACCGGTATAAGACGTCAAATACCGGTATTTTTAGAGGTATTTTACCTTTATCCGACGTCAATACCGGTAAAATACCTCTATTTAAAGGTATTATACCGGTATTCTCTCATCAAAATACCGGTATTTTCATAAGAAAATACCGGTATTTCAGTAGAATCATACAGGTATTTGGGGGAAATTCATTGTGATTTTTTCAGCTAAGATGGCTCAGAGGAAACAACTATTTACACGGCAGAGTTTCTACCCGGGAGGTCCTAGGGTTCGAGTCCCGAGGGTGGCGGATTTTCGACACATGTTCTTGCTAGGTCGAGTTCTGCCGTTGACTGGGAAGTCGAGTTCTGTCGTCAGACGGAGGGACCAGCCAACGGTCTTTCGCAGACATCAACACGAGCTCGTTCGCTGACCTTGGACCTCACGTCCGGGCGCAGAGCTCAGGGCGCAGAGCGACACGTGATAAGAGTGTTGAAAATTTATCGAATTTCTCCGTATAAATGTTGTCCTTTCTAGTAATGATAAAAAATGATGAAACGTGTCTTCTTATCCATAAATGAGTCTTCCCACGCATACCAAACTTCCTTCTTGCACGACTGTGTTTATCACTAAATACGATTATTTGTTTAAATTTGATCGTATCACTAACATTCTTACGCGAGGAAACAGAAGCGTTATGTTTAATTCAAAATTAATGATTGAAACATGTTTAATTTACACCCATGTATTATTTAATAAATTTCATTAAGAAAAAATATTAATTGTACTATATAATATTAATTAATTTTAATAAATATTTTAAAATATTAATACTAATTAAATTTTAAATGTTTGCATTAAATTTGTGTAAATTAATTTTTGTTTGTTTGTTAATTTATAAATTTATTTAAATTAAATGTTAATTTTAATTAAAAAGTAAAAATGTTAATATTAATAAACTCTTTTATATTAATTAATAATGTTAGTATATATTTCTTATTATTAAGGAAGAAACACACTTCTCGAAGTGGGCTCCTCCAGATGCATTTTACAATGTAGGCTACCCACGTAGAAGGGAAACCCTTGCCCACATGCAATGTTCATAGCTATTATTATTATTATTATTATTATTATTAATAGTAATAATAATCGTAATAATAACATAATAATTTACTTTTATAACAAATTTTCTCAATATTTGCAGTTCATGTCAAAATACATTAAACCCTTAATATTAACCAGGAAAATAACATTTTATTTTAGCCCTGTTTATTAATGTATAATTAAGATTTAATTGTGAAACGAAGTAAAAGGAAATCTTTTTTAACAATAACAAAACTGGGCCTGAAAGCCTGAGCGTTCGTGATGATCTCAAGGTGTCAACGCTTCCTCAGTTCGACGAAGGAGGGGTCGGGGAGGGAAGAAACTGTCCTACGCCTACGGCCGGCGCATACGTTGACAGCCTCTCCATGTGCGAAATACAAAGACAGGCTTAGGTCATCTCTCAGGTCAGATGGGAGATAGCTCGATAAAGGACACTAAAAAAAGGTTCTCTTCAATGGAATCAATAATTATTATTTCATATTTCAACTTTTCCGAAGTTTAAATTAAGGGAGGTTTTCAATACATACGAAGTATGCAAAACGTAAACGCCCGAACACAAAACATTTACAACAATAAGAATAGAATTAAATACAGTTGTTTAATATATATACAAAATAATAATTTAAACAATAAATAACAATTATGAAATGATATTTGATTAATAAACATTTTGTGAGATATTATTAACTAAAGTAACCTATTTTTTCAACATGTATGGATGGTAAGCTATATTTCTTCATTGAAAATACCGGGATAATACCGGTATAACCTTTATGGACGTCCATACCGGTATAGACGTCCTATAGAGGTATTTTACCGGTATAAAAGAATAAAGGTATTTGAAAAAGGTATGGAAAAATACCGGTATTATACCGGTATTTTTTACCGGTATTCAATACGTTTTCGGTCCCTGGGCACAGGGGCCAACGTTTCGGCCGCCATTCTTCGACCTTCCTCAGGGCGAAATTCAGGACCCATTGATCAGGACCGAGTGACTCCGGTCACGTCAACGGCTAAGATCATTAGTCCCTTAAGTGTAGTGCATGTTTCCCTCGGGAGTGGGCAGAGATCTCCCCCGTCTGGATGGTGAGATCCAGCGCCGACCTACCGTCTGCTAGCGGGTTTTTCCCCAATCAGGTATCTTCCACCAGCGGGACACCGCCCCAGCTGTGACAAGCTCTAAGCTCCCGACCGGTCTCCCGGCATAAGTGGTAGTGAACTGCATGCAAGTGTGTGTGTTAAGTAAGGAGTGAAGGTAGGACAAGAAAGTGGAAGAAAAGAACGCATGCAGTCTGTGGCCGGTTTGTTGGGGGTACTGCTCTAGCATTCACCGGTTGTTAGTCCGTGAAATCACAGAAAACTACCGATCAGAGAAGCCGGCCGCTAAAATTATCCCCCCAGACAGCGACTGAATTCGAGCAAGCCGTGTAGCTAGTGTCAAAAATGTGCCTAGAACGCGGCACCTCTCGGACAGCCAAGTAGTTACCGACTCCGACCAGGGAAGCCTCCACTCTCCCGCGACCTAGATGTTCCCGTATTCTTGGCTGACCGGGAACACAATGACTGCGATCATCAATAATACAATGACCCCGGCCGCGGAAACCTAGCAATCCACGTTAGATGTTCCCGTCCGAGGCGTCGCCGGCGGGGGCGGGGGATGGCGGGGACGTGTGTGGGTCGGCATCGGGACCGGCAGCGTGGCGGCGTAGGCGGCGCTGCGGCGCGCGCACCCGCCACAGCACCACCTCGGCGGCGAGGGCGGCGGCGGCGAGCAGCGCGCCCAGGGCGAGCACGCACAGCACGGGCAGCACGGTGGCCAGCGCCACGCTGTCGCCCTGCTCGGGCCGCAGGCGCTCCACGGGCGGCGGCCGCTCGCGCAGGCGCCGCACCACGCCCACGCGCGCCATCTGCCGGATCCTGCGCACGTCACACAGGGCGGGGTGGACTCTGATAGATTGATTGACTTTTTCGTGTTTCCGACTGCTTTGGTCGTTAGTCCCGTTAGTGTAGTGCATGTTTCCCCCGGGAGATGGCAGTGATCTTCCCCCGCTGGATGGCGAGATCCGGCGCCGACCTATCGTAGACTAGTGGGGTTTCCCCCTAACCAAGACTCTCCCACCAGCGGGGCACCGCCCCAGCCGGGGCAAGCTCTAAGCTCCCGACCGGTTTCTCGAAATGTGTGGTAGTGTAGTGCATGTTAGAGTAAGAGTGTGTGTGTGTGCAAGGGGAGAGGATAGGAAAAGGAAGAGGAAGGAAAGATCGCGCGCGGTCCGTGACCCGTTTGGTAAGGTACTGCTCCGGCATTCGCCTGGTGTTGATCGGAGGAGCCACGGATAACTACCGATCAGAGCAGCCGGCATCTAGAATTCTCTTCCAGACAGCGACTGAATTCGACCTAGCTGAAAAGCTAGTGTCGAAAATCCTGCCGCCGTAAGGACTCGAACCTAGGACCTCCCGGTCAGAGGCGCTGCAGCGACATCAGTTGATGCACTGAGCTACCGTAATAGTTGCTTGATATCGATGAAAGTTAAAGTACGGGCTTTAGGACGGAAAATTATAATTAATAAACGAAAAAGTAAGCATTTTTATATGACCATAACATTTTAACATCGAATTACGGCGAAGTAATTCTAAGCTAGATGGTTGTAACATTCTTATACACTGTAACCTCCTTAAACGACAGTCTCGATAAAGCAGTCTCTTTCATTAGCGGGTATTTTCGTGGAACCGATTGATTTTCCAATAATACAAGTATAAATACTCCTTTTTTCAACGCCTTCCAGACCACACGGCGAGTGACAAGGCACATTTCGTTGACTGGTCGGTCACCTCCCGCGATTCTCAACAGCTAACTAATAAGAATTGAAAACGTTTTGAAAATAAGATATTTATTTAGAATCTTCCTGCGGCAGAACTCATTGTCAGATCACTTGGAACTATAATATCTATTGTAACGTATCTCACAAGATGATTAATTTATGTTTCATATTTATATATATATATATATATATATATATATATATATATATAGTGACATACCAATATGTCACTGAATATTGTACAACATTTATTATAAATGGCGTCAATTAAAGGGGATAAATTATGTGAATATGCTAGCATAGCAACGGTAAGCGAGCCGTCGTCAAGGTCAACATATTCATGCAGTGACAATCGCGGAGACGGCTAGTTAATTCTATATAGAATTCTGGGATTGGCCGAAAAAGCAGTGACAGTCGTGAAGACGGCTAGTTCGTTTTGCAAGAAATTTAGAGATTGGCTAGGTACGAAAGTACATCAAATGTTATCTGCAAATAAACAATCGAAATTATGAACCGAGCTTTGCAGGGTTGAAAGAATACGAGAGACATTAATTCTGACTGATGCCGTGCTCATGAACGGATCGTGCTCCAATTAATGTTAGGAGTTTTTTTTTCTTTGGGGACTTGTAAGCATCTACTAGGGAATGGATATTGAGAGAGCATCAAAATTGGAGCTCTAAGTGTGACAGTGGAGCTTAAAATATTTCATGTGAACGAGTTGGAGGGACATTGAGGGCTTGGGCGAAGTTGTCAGTGATTGGACTGGAATGTTAGCAGCAAATAGTTTATTGATCTGATGAACGGTGATTGAAGTGTGCTTCCGAGAGAAGAAGAGAGAAGATGTGTCTGGACCTGAGGACGGCGGCGTCGGAGATGGATAAAGATGGTCCAAAAGCGCGCGAAGACATAAGGTTGGAACGGTCATGACAAACGTTTAATTTTATATTGGGTAAAGTTATACAATACTAAAATTGTTTTAAATTGTTTAATAAATTTCCATGTTTTTGTGAAATGAATATATGATTTTTCATTGAGCCAATTCTAGCAATGAAATAGCAAGATAGAAAGATATTTGCTTTTCAGGTTCCTCGACCGAGTTTGTTTGAGTATATTCAGATTATATATATATATATATATATATATATATATATATATATATATATATATATATATATAGATATACAAAATTTCTCTACATTAATTTCTGGCAAAGATCTTAGCGTCCGGCTTGCTGGGTCAATGGGTCACGATATATTATAATCCTTATTACCTTTATAATGGATTATAGGATCCGCAGACTATACAGCGCTGCTGGGAATCTGAAATAGAATGATTCTAATTCCTAGTTCATTACTGTTTGGATTGACTAAATGAAAGATCACTTTCTTTTCTGAAGAACAAAATTTAACAAAGTTTATTGTTACCTATTTAGCAAACAATTTAGTGAATTTAACAAAATGATTTTATGTTGTGCCTTGGATCAAGATATCTTTGAATTTACAGTTTTATACCGCGGTTAACTTATCTATTCTTCGTTGATGTTCCTCGTAGACTTCTCAGTCGAAATATCTTGCGAGCTTGCCGTAGTCCAAAGTCCCAAGAAATCCTCTTCTGCCCCTATCCAAACTGGTCTCAAACTATCAAAATTATCAGTCCCGATTACGTCCTATGACAATGTCCCGAAATCTATAACTCGATTACCACTCCCGACAAAGTCCCAATTTATGCATCAATATTACTTCCACATGCAATATCTGCAATATCATTTACTGTCCTTAAAATTTCACGATCTGATAACCCGACTCTGACTATCTGCACTACACTCGCTCCCTCTCACGAACGTACGATCAGTTCAGACAAGCGATGCCGGTCAGAATCAAATCTTCCTGCATGATTCACCCCTCGAAGACTTCGTATAAAACTACCTTCCTGTTTTTTTTTCATAACATTTGACCGTCCTTCTCTCACCCAGCCAATCCATACGTTCGTTATATTTTGGTGTAGCTGACCTTTCGATCGTCTAAACTTCTTCGTCCAATCCCAAATTTTCTACTTTCGGCATCCAGCCACCTCTTAATGCATTTACAAAAAACAAAAACTACATTGTTTATTCACGGTCGTTGCTAAACCCATGCTCTCGTGATATTTCCTAATGCATGTTCCACCATATAGTATACAAATAAATGTTAGTTTATTTTCATGTGACATATCGGTATGTCACAATATATGCTTTATTGGAATAGGCGCAAGCAGACATTATATTAATGATACATGTAAATGTAAACGATTGTTAGATTTGTGATGTTCATGTAACAATCATATTTGCCAATTTTATAATAAAACCGCCTCTGGATGACTCATGGGCAGCGTACTAACTTCCCGTGCTGTGGGCCCTGGGTTCGATTACCGGTGGGGGCAAAATTAGAGTTGTAGCTTTCCTTTAAAGTCGTCCCAGTTTCTGTAGCTGTGTGATGAAGAAAAGCTCAAGCAGGCAAATCTTGCTAGTTACGGTGAAGAGAATGCGTCATGTTCGCCTCGTGTCGCTCTTGCCCCCAAGCATGGGAATTTAACTAGGCACAGGCAAGGGGGACACAGGTAGCTGGCTGGCGAAGTCTGACTACTGACCCGAAACGCCAAATATATACATATAATAAAAACTAATAATTACCAATTTTGTTTTGTATTACTGGTATTATGCACGCCATGAGACGTAAATTGATATCTCTGTCCGGCCGACAGTCTGTGTCTCTCTGCCGTTTGTTTGTCGTGTTGCCTTCTGTCTGTTTGCATACCTTCTGCTTCCTGTCGTGTCGATGAGTAACATCTCCCTAGCCCATGATTTCCCGGTCCCTCTAATTTGAAATTCCTCTTTTTAAACTGTGGAAGATGATTTTCCTTGGATGATAAACTGAAAATCAATAGGAATTTCGTTAGATACTGCGAGTGTGACGAGCACAATGAGCATTAAAAGGACAAAAATGACAATACAGCTCGTGTTATGACGTCCTATTTCGATAAAGCACGACGGAGACCAAACTCGGTCGTTGAGAATGTTATGCGATGAGTAGTTTGCGGTTTATTGCAAGCAGTTTCCCATCAAAACAAACATTGCTTTGAAATCCCGTCCATTACTCACAGAAGCCAAATAAGGAGCGCTTCCCATTTCTGGCGATTGCGTGATATGTTTCGTTTCATTCCATTCGTTGCAATCTGCCATTAAATGACGTAATCAACACGTATTCACTAGGACGTTTGACGCCTGACTGGAAAAGGATGAAAGTAAGAGTCAATGTATCTAAACCTGCCCAACATGGAAGTAACAAATTAATTTTGAACAGACCTTGAGTCAAATTGTAGAAAAGCATTTTACCTCCGTTTCTGAATAAAGAGTGTTTATTTATTTATTTATTTATTTATTTATTTAGTCAAAAACAGTCAAAAACTGTATGTGACGTATGGGGGAGAAAATCATCTGCGCACGCTTTCTTGAGTTTCAGAATCCCTTCCCAACATTTTAACTATTAATAGGTGAAAGATGAATAATAATAAATTTTAAAAAGCGAGAGATTAACATTTCAAAAACTAGATATTTTCTTTGCCAAATTATAGAAAACTTATTTTTAACGGTAAATGAACTGCAGATTTGATTTTTCTGTATTGTTAACAAAATAGAAACTCACCCTAAGCTCTACTACCACTACAAGCAAAAGGAAAGTTCAACAAAACGTGCAGTGAAAAAATATTGACAGTGGAAAAATAAAACAGTGGAAAAATATTTCGAACTGGTACTCTTGACGCGAGGGAATTTCAGCACGTAATTGATGGATTCGGGCGTAAAAGATAATTACACTGAAAACTGGAATTGTTATTGTATCATAAAACAGTACGAACTGTTTTTATGACACTAATTTATGGTTCCTTCCATTTGCATTGTGATATCGATCAAATTATAAAAAAGTAGACGAAGTTTCTCGAATGTGATCTGATGAATATTGATCAAGTAGATAGGCTGATGAGTACCGATCCGGATTGTGTATTGAAAGTCTAAGTGGTCGATCTAAAAAAATATGATAAACTTAATGATTTGATATCGATCATGATGCTCTCAAGAAAGATGTTCAAGTGAATGATCTGAATAAAACCGTTCAAGTATACTACGTGAAGAAATTCAATTACGTCGAAGATTTCAATAAAGTCGATCAAGTGGGTGTTATGAGGAAATTCGATCAAGCGAGTGTTGAGAGGAAAATAGGTTAAGCGGGGGATATGTAGGAAGTCCACTGAGCGAATAATATGCAGAAAAATGTTCAAGCGGTTGATTTGAGTACAGTCGATCGAAGGACGAAGTTGAATTTATTCGGAGCCATTTTTGACAAAATTTCGAAGACATTGAGGTTTTATGTAAGGTACCATAAAAAATCCAAATATGCGTTTGAAATTCGCGTTTGTTTCGATCGGTAGGAGAATTTCAATTTTGGCGAAAATCTTCTGAACGGTTTAGGCACTACCGTTAACACACACACGTACAGACAACACTCAGAGAGACGGGCAGACAGAGACACGGGCAGACAGAGACACGGGCAGACAGAAAGACGGGCAGACAGAAAGACGGGCAGACAGAAAGACGGGCAGACAGAAAGACGGGCAGACAGAAAGACGGGCAGACAGAAAGACGGGCAGACAGAAAGACGGGCAGACAGAAAGACGGGCAGACAGAAAGACGGGCAGACAGAAAGACGGGCAGACAGAAAGACGAGCAGACAGAAAGACGAGCAGACAGGAAGACGAGCAGACAGGAAGACGAGCAGACAGGAAGACGAGCAGACAGGAAGACGAGCAGACAGAAAGACGGGCAGACAGAAAGACGGGCAGACAGAAAGACGGGCAGACAGAAAGACGGGCAGACAGAAAGACGAAAGACGGGCAGACAGACATGTTTCGCCGTCAATCGATTTTGGATATGTCAATCAATTTTGTCAAGGATCTACAAACAGGTTGTGTCGTTGGTCCGTGTTTGTCTGCACCATGTATAAGAGCAAGTAATTTACTACATATAGAATAGGAAATAAATTTATTCAATGTTTCTTTACCAGAGCCCGACAGTAGATTTTCTGTTGAAAAATCCCGGATTTTCTCTGCATGATTACAATACTTTCTGGTTCCTATTTACTTAAGGTCATAAAGTGAGAATCTCCCAACACGTTCACGAAGTGGCAATACCTCTACGAAGTCCCACTCATGCAAACTCTTCTTTTAATACAATTTTTAGAAAATGCAAAATAGTTAACTGTCTTGGCGATTTGCGACGCGCGTGGGGATAAAACTCTTGTAATATTAATCATTGTCATTCTTAGACAACTATTATCCAGTTGGCAACAATACAATGAGTTGAATGTACAACGTTAACAAAACTGAAGAGCGCATTCCGAAAATATGACCAGTTTCATCTGTTCTGAATACGGTTCCATTTCATGTTGGTCGTAATTATCCTGTATAATTTTTGAGTATTTTTAGGTGAATATCGATGTATGAAGTGTTATATAAAACAATATGTCACACGACCCAATGGTTATAAACAGTCGGGGAAGATGCATGTTATGTTTCCGCTCCTAATTTCCTCCCTTGCCATATCTGTGTTAAAAGTTAATGCTTAGTGACACCCAAGTGAACCTGTTGTTTATTCATTTTACTACTGAAAGTGGTGATGCTTCTTGGAAGCAACAAAGGACATTCTATTTTCTGAATGAAAAAGCATTCATTTTTCGAAAAACTGAAATTGTAATTGCGATAAATAATATATTTTTCTTCTTGTGTATTACATCGTAAAAGCAGGTTTATAAACACTCATTAATTTCAAAGTAGCCTCTGGAGTACTGCATCTTCCAAAAATTGCTATCTTCGCTTTGCTAACTATAACTATAGATGGTAGATTTTATCAATTGCTCAAAATGCGAAATGTTATTAAATGCTGGAAAAGTAGTAATAGTATGATTGACGGTGGATGCAGTATATTCCTGAGTGTCTTCAATCTGCGATAAAATGCGAAATCTATCGCAAAATGAAAAAGTTTGAATATGTTATATAATTGGTGTATTGAATTTATATTTTCCTTTGGGTTCGCTCTCTACCGAAGGATGCAATATTGACATCACATCTATGTTTGAAAACATAAAATTTGAAAATAGTCGTGTTTAGTAATAATTAAGATTTAACTGACAAAACAAAAAATAAAAAAGAATCATGAGAACATAAAAAATCTTATTCTAAAATTCTGAGTACTCAGGGTCATTTCAAGGGGTCTCAGCTTCCTCTCTTCGCTGAAGGTCACGGAAAGAAGACGAAGGTCCGAAGCCTACCGCGCATGCCTAACTTCTTGGGCATTTCTTTTGGTTGAACACAAATGGCGAAATATTACATTAGTTTCTATATTTCAAAAGATTGCAAAAGATACGGAACAAATAGCTTATAAAATTGCAAAAATTTAAATGAAATGGGATTAACATAGATAATAGATACTACACTGTCTGTAGATACTATACTATAGATAGATAAAAAACTATAGATAGAATGTGCTACATATCTATTACCTATATTCATTCCCACATTGCATTTAATTTTTTGCAATTTTATCTGCTATTTGTTCTGTATCTTTTGCAATTTCATAATGTGCATTTCTTTATTTGTATTTTATATATTGTAATGTGAACTATTTATTATTTACATTAATCCCCCCGTTTCATTTCAATTTTCGCAATTTTATCTGCTATTTGTCTGCAAAAATTAAAATTTAAATGTTTTTTTAATTACATTATCCCCCCTTTTCCATTGTATAATTTGTAATGTCATTTGCTACTGGTCTGTATATTAATATTCCCTTACGTTTCGCATAGTGTAATTTGCTATCTTATTTTGTATTTTATTGGTATTTTGTTTATATTTGCTATTCTGTACGTTGTAGACTGATGATGGCAAGGCCGTCGAAAGCCGGCTATCTCAATAAATTTACTAAGTAGATGGAGATGACTCCCTTTATTTCTTCATATAATAACGTCAACAACACCACATCACAATTCCCACAATGCTATAGCCTTGTTATAAAAATGCGATTTTTTTTTAAATTTAAATTTCTAAATTTTACCATCACTATCTGTAACCTCACACTTCCACGCTTTCTCATACTACACGTCGAAACATGGAGTACTTTCCATAGACCTATTACAACTTGCTTATCAAAAGAAATAAAGCGGTAAACTGGCGTTCATTTCATTAATTTCAAAATATTTCAATTTAATGTATATTCTACAAAAAGGGTTGTTAGAGCAAGTGATAATACAGCTCACTGCTTTTTATGTGAAGAAAAAAATATATATAAAATTTGGTTAAGTAGAAAGCTCAGATTTCTAAAAGATCTTAGTGTTCTAGTATACAAATTTCCATCAGCTGGACCACAGATCTTGATCCACGTAAGATGTGCTGCTTTCAGTCTCCCTTGATTTACGCAGTACTCTTTATGATATGGCGTACTAAATGTTTCCATTTTATTCTGCTATACGATCAAGATTTATTATTGTTTATTGAAAGCACAGAAACTTTTTTGTTACTTATCTAATATTTAATACAGATCTCACACATTTAACTCTCTTAAAATTGTAAAAATGTAAATATGTTACCTTTTATTGAATAGAGGAACGTATGGAAACCACGGTGAAAAACCCATGACGATAGGTGTAGGCATATTGAATCCGTCAATTTTGTACAGGTGGCAATTGGATGCCCTTCGCAGTTTCATTGCAACGTTGTCTTCTAATTCAAGTAGTCCCCGGTTGTCACGTTTGCAAACGTTCTCGTTGAAATCCTTCTGGCCTCTGGAGTACTGAAAGCTGTATCCAAATTGCCATCTAATAGGTGCATTTGAATTCTGAAACAAGTAATTATTGATCACAAAACTCGCACACAGTTTATTCACGCATATAAAATTCCTTTCACTTTCTCATATACAACAAACAAGTTTGTATGTACACGTATCACGTATGTACATATATGAGAAAGTAAATATAAGGAATATAATCTATATGGGCACTATAGAGAAAGTTATGTCATATGGTTTGGGGAACCTTTTACCAACTTATCAGGGGGTAGCCTTTAGCAACTCTGATATACACGTTATACATATTATATATACGCTACAACTACTTTGAACTTAATATTAGCCTTGATTCCAACCATTTTCACTTACATAGTATAGAGAAAGTATTGTAGTGCGGCGGGGAAAACTGCGAATTTTCCACAGAAAAACTTACTACCGGACCCTGGTAACGAAAAAGTGGATAAATCTTGTTCCTCTATGTATAGTAAATTACTTCTTACAACACGCTGTGTAGTCTGAATCAATGTTATGTAGGTCTTTGATACCGAAATATTGATTGACGGCAAAGATGATTGATGGCAAAAGTTGATTGACACATGATGAGAGCGAATTTGGACCATGACACAACAAAACATATGTATTTGTTTTATTTTCGCCCATTTCGCGCAGATACTTTAGGTCCTTACGATAACATACCTCCCACATAATTCTCGTGTCCGAGTCTGAGAAAAAGTATATCCTGAAGCCGGTCAGCCTCATGCCTTCGATATCGGTGAACAGCAAGCGTTCACGCTGGACGGCTAGGTTGGAGTAGAGCGCGCTGGTGTAGGCGGCGGAGACGGCGATGGCGGCCAGGGAGGCCACAGCGAAAGCCACGCGCGCCGCATTTGCCGTCGGGAGCCTCTCCTGCCCTGCCCACCCACACACAAACTTCTATTTATTTATTTATTGATTGATTGATTGTAAATGATCTTGGCTGTCCGCGTGAACGCCGCTGCGGAAGGCAACACAACCAAGATCATTTACACGAGTGTAGCCAAGGAAGCCTACAACTTAATTGATTTACTGATTGGAAATTATCTTAGCTGTCCAGATGAACGCCGCTGCCAAAGGTAACACAGCCTTCGACGCGGCGTCACCCGGACAGCCAAAATCATTTACATGATTGTGGCCGAGGAAGCCTACGACTTAATTGGTTTATTGATTCATTCATTCTTTACTTAGTTTCCGGGCGTGCCGTTATTTCCGTTGTTGTAGGTCATCTTATATTTCGGCAAGTATTCCTCCCCCGCTAGAATGTGAGAACCTGCGCCAACTTACAAGTTAGTCTTTGCTCTTCCAAGTATCTGGAGCACAAGCGAGGACAGACTAAGCTCCCGACATGTGAGGCGAAAACATTCAAAACGTGACAATTCCATCGTTGACTAAAACTGAGTTATACTAAGATTTGTATACAATTTGATGAGCTCTATAAATTCATAACGTTGTTTTCATGCAAAACGTCACATGTCTCCTAATAAATTCAGTTTAAAACTACTGTTTTCATACAAACCAAGATATGTCCACTTCGAAATTTTTACATGTATTTCATAGCATTTTCACAGATAACGTGACATGTACCTTCGCTACTGTTGACATCTTACTTGAACTTCATTCAATACGTGACTTGTCCACAATCCCTCTCTTTATGATTTTTTTGTTATTTACCATGATAGTAGTAACTAAGGAGTCAATTACCGTTTATTTGGAGGAAACATACTTGATGTCTATTATTACAATTGTATAAAAAGAAAGGCATTTCCAAACCTTAAGCCCGGTATACACGGTACAGTTTTCGTGCAGATTCTCATACACTTTCTATACAGAAACTTCAATATCCCAAACTAGAAGTACAAAAGCCAAAAGTCGCATACACGATCTATTCGTTTTCTGAACGAATCGCCACATGCTGCTGCTAGGGGGTTTAAAAAGAAACAACTGAATTGCGCCGTCCGAGTACTGTCAGTGGTGGTATTTCTGTGTGTGCGTTCTGGTTATTATCTTTATTTGGTATTAATTAATCCTGGGAGCAGAGAGAATAAAAATAGGAAGCCAAGAATTGGGAAAAAGGAAGTTTATCACAATATATCACTTCACACAATCGCACTTTTACACACCTAACCACAAAATCGCAATGACCGATCACCGTTAGTGAATCATTCTGCCGCTAGAAGTGCTTGAGTCAAACTGAAGGTTTTCTGCATGAAAAATTATTAACATGTTCATATGGAAAACGTGCTGTCTGGACTGCACGTTTTCTGTACGTCGAATCTGCATGAAAACTGTACCGTGTATACCGGACGTTTGAGAAAACGGAAGAAAAAATATTACGAAACATGAATCGTTCAAACCTGTCAAAAAATCCTGACATTTTAAAAAATGTGTCAAAAATAATTGTTTTTCATAAAAAGAGGAAAAGGATGAAGGTGCCCTTTTTTCACCAAATGTGTCAATGGATTTGTATAAAATCGTTTAATTTGTGAGGATATTATTATCTTAATAATAAATAAATTATATACTTTTTTAATAAAATTTGCAATAATGGTTTCGTGCAAAAATCTGCACGAAAAATATGAAAGAAAAAGTATGTTAATTTTCCTATTACAATTTTATGATTTGCAATAAAAAGGACTTATTTTGCATTCAAATCGAGACAAGTCCGACACGAAACTCTCTCTAAAATTCAACCAAACATAGAATATTTAAATTTTATATTAATACTATGTTTAGCTATCCTTATTACATAATTAAAAATTGAGTACAAATAAAATATTTGCATAATTTCGATGCTATAACATTTCTGCGTTTTCATCGGAAAGGAGAAAAGTGGACATGTCACGTTTTGCAATTTTGCTCCTCGTGTGTGGTAGTGTACGAGTTATGTAAGGGTAAGTGAGTTTGTGTGAGTGACAAGGGAGAGAACAGAACGAGGAAGAGGAAGGAAATATCGCACGCGGTACAGCGATACAGCACGTCGATCAGCACAGCCGGCCGCTAGAATTCTCCAGACAGCGGCTGAATTCGACCCAGCTACTTAGTGACGAAAATTCGCCGCCGTCAGGACTCGAACCCTAGGACCACCCGGTCAGAGTCGCTGCAGCGGCATTAGTGACCTGAGCTATCTCAGCCGTTCAGAGATCCATTTTGAAAAACGATTGAGGTCGTCATCACTTTCGCATGGTGATTGCTATATCGAACTGCTCTCCTTTCAGCTCTAGCTACCGGGTTTCAAATCCCGTTCAAATCATGTCATTTCTTGTGAACAACGCGGACTCACAGCAGGTTTACTTGATCTCCCGTTTCCCCTGCATTTCATTCCAGAATTGCTTCATCGTCGTTGGTAAAAAGATATAATCTCCTACCTATTAAATTCATTCATCCGTTCGAGGTATAGTACAAGGCTTACGATCTGCGATCTTAAGAAGATAGAAATATGTCTCCTCGTCTCTAGGGCTCAGATTTTCATGCCGTCAAATTCTATGTCAAAGTGTGCGATAAAATATGCAGTGAAAATGTAACTAATATGCGAAACTAAGCATATATAACTCACTAGCACTTAGCGCTGGCACAAGAAACAATATTACCGAACTGATCCCAAGTTGAAGACAAATAGCAAAAAGAAGGGATAGAGATAAGGACTTAATGAATTCTACGAAACATATGTTCCGAGAATAGTCTATGATTTGAATGGGTTTCTCTCCTTGCGAATCAGAAGACAGGGAAGACTAGGATTTAAGTCTCTCGTAGTGACAAAATTCTGCGAGTATCTTAAGTTTTCTAGGGTAATGGTTACGTTGCAACTCATTGTTTAATGATCAAGGAAATTACAAGGGTACTATAACAGCACGTAATTTCTCCTATTGTAAGAGTTTGTTCCGAAAAATAAATTAATCGTCACTTTTTCGTATAGAAAGTGTTCAATCTGGTGCGGTAATGATAAATTGGACGTATAATGTATTCTGAATACCATGCTTAAGGCATGATAGTCTTAAAGCTCCGTTCACTGGGACGAACCGCATCTGTTCCGTGACACGTTACGTCAATCAGGTCGCGGACTTCTTTGCTGTCAGTGGCAATGCCGTTGTCGCCTTAAGTAGGCATTGTCGCATTGCTGTCTTATGTAGATCGAGTGCGTGCATAATTGGCCAAATCAATAGCCAATCATGCAAGCGGATCGCTTAGGATTGGTGGAGAGAGAACCGTGTCATAGCATGAGATAGCGTTTGGGGCACGGGTCCATTGCTCTGGTTTCTGATTCAGCGCAACACCAGCGCAGGATACTAGAAATTACTGCGCTTGTTGATGAAACGTTGTTGAATGTAACTTCATTTTCTGTGCATGTCTTCTAGAATTCAGTGGGAAATACAATTATTCAAATTATCGTTTCCATGTTGTCGCGGCAGGAAGTATTATTCCGAAGGACAACATGGATAAGAGCCAAACTTTATTGCTTATTTATCCTTGAAAATAGATTTTATTACATGGGATTTTTTTTTGTTTTTGTTTTTAATTTAAGTTGTATATGACTTAGTGTAGGGATCACAGAATTTTGAAAATGTGCACACAATTCATTGTTCCCCATAGCACGTCATACGTAGTTTGAACTGTTTTTTTGACGTTAAATAAATAAATAAATAGATGTTTACAATTAAAAAACAAACAAAAAAACGCTCCGAGGGCGACCGAGCAAACTGTTCGCCTTACAACACAACAACTCGGGGTTTTACTCGACCTCAATAAATTGGCAAACGTTTTAAATGAACTAGAAATTATTATGCAATATTACATCTATAAATTTAATGAAATATAATAAACTTTTTGAAATATTAATATTAGAATTTAATTTAAAATAGTCGAATGCATCGACGGTTCTCCGATAAACTCTAAATCGGATGTAAGTGCGTAACGAAGTGAGCAACGGTGAGTTAAAATAAGGACCCCTGCACACGCGCGTTGTGTTGACGCGCGTTAAGTAACGCGCGTCGCAGATTATCTTAGCACTGTATCTTATGCGAAACGGCACTCGAGAGCGCTTTGGCCGTTCCGCATAAGATAGTGTTAATCTACGACGCGCGTTACTTGTCGCGCGTGAACGTAACGCTCGTGTGACACAGGCCTAAGTGCACCGCAGGCGCGCGCACCCTGTCCGCAGAAGACGGCGACGGTCCGGAACAGGAAGTCGAGGAAGCAGCGTATCGTGTCGGCGGCGCCGGGCGTCGGGACGCCGGGCGCGGCCAGCGTGGCTACGGCCAGCGTCGCCGCCACTGCCACCACACACCCCACCGCCGCCAGCCAGAAGTCCACCCAGAAGGGCTTCAGCAGCCCCCACCAGCCCGCGTACCCGAAGCCTGGGTGCTTGATGTACACTCCGGTCCTGCAACACGGCGCCACGGAAAATAGTCTTCAGCTGGCCTGCTCAACTCAACAGCTTCTTGGATAGCTGTGCTTAGCTGAAGACCTAGGCACAGGCGCCAAAGTTTCGGTCGCCATTCTGGGACCTTCCTCAGGGCGAAAAGCATTTCCATGGTCCATGAATAGTGATATTGAACTTCTTGCAAATCCCTTCGCTGCGGACATCGAAAAAGTCTGATCACAATTGCACTGTGAAGATGCATTTCGCCCGGAAGAAGGTCGCAGAATTGCAGTGGAAACGTTGACACCTCTGCGTAGGACGCGGTATCTCTCGGACAGTCGAAAGGCTATTGCGCTGAGCAGGCTCCTGGACAATGAAGTAGCTACTGACTCCGGCCGCGTAAGCCTACGCTCTCTCCTCAACTCAGTTGCTCACCGATCGGCGGCGTGCAGCTCGCGTTCGGCGATCTCAGACAATCGCCCGCGAGCACCATTGAGTGGGGGGAGGGACGAACACGTCTCTGCCACAGGATAAAGGGTTTCGGAAGGGACTGCGGAACGGTTAAACGCCTACCGCGTTCGACAGACGGGGCAACGCGTGTGTGTTATCATTTGTTTTCCAGCTTTCGTAGGTGTTGGACATGACAGTTTTCGCAAATATACAAGACTGCGTGCGAATAAAATTCCAAATTAAAACAGCAAGTTTATTGATTTTAAGACTAAAGATATTGATATTGAACCTCTTTCAAATCCTTTCGCTGCGAACATAGTAAAAGGCAGATCACAATTGCACTGTGAAGGTACATGTCGACACGCAATCGATACGCAATTTGCAAGAAAAATTTGGTATAAAATGAAAAACATTTGTTTTATAATTATTTTTGAATTTGTAACGAAAATTTCTCAAAAAATACTATGAAGAATTTTTATTTAGAAACTTATGAGCGTAAGTACACTAAAATATATTTCGTTGTGTTGCGGGATGAAGCCAAATGAAAATTGGGATCAAAATTATTGTTCAAACGTTTTATTTTATTTATTCTTTGACTCGCTGTGCTGGATATTTTTCTGTAAATGAACAACTCTTAAATAACTAATGAAATTTGGTTGCTTTTGTCGAAAAATACAATAAATAAAAACGTTTATATGATGTATTAAATGGCTTTTAAATATCAACGCAAGTCAATTCCGTGGTGGTAGCTGAGATCTTGTGGTAATCCATTATAGATATAGGGATAATCATCAACAACAATAACAATATATAATATATATTTATTTCATGCCCAAAGTTAACTTTCGGGAACAACAATTCCCATCTTCAGTGGGTGTCTAACAAAAAAGGAAAAAATCTGCATGTTGCGAGTTTCATGTTGCATTGTGGTTTTACGTCATTGATCTCACGAAATCGTACTCTTTACGAAATCGTTTGAACCACTAGACCGATTTCTCCTAAAGTTTGCATGAATACTTTTGAGCGCCCGAAAAACAAAATGGTGGTGGTGGTGGTGGTGGCGGCGGTGGCGGTGGCGGTGGCGGTGGGGTTGCTATTCATAAATGTTTCTTCAAAATGTGCTCTGGCCGCGACCGATTGACTGCTGTTTGCAAATCTTCGCTTCAAAGAACCACTGTTTACGTCACAGTGATCGGATTACCAGAACTTAATGTTTGAAACAAGGATTTTTTTCATTTGTTCGTCTATTTTTTCTATGATATACTAAAAATGTCATATAGATTCCTTCGCCATGACTTTCTTTTCCTTCCAAGTGACAATACACATCCATTTCGAATCGCGAATGAAACATTAAATATAAATGGAATAGATTGAGTTTCTTTAAAGTATAGAAACATGAAATAAAAAAGAAATTAAATATATGGTGAGGAAAAAGATGAAATGTAATGCCAAAGAAACGAAAGTCTCTCTCTCTCCATCTCTCTCTCTCTCTATCTCCATCTCTCTCTCTCTATCTCCATCTCTCTCTCTCTCTATCTCCATCTCTCTCTCTCTCTATCTCCATCTCTCTCTCTCTCTCTCCATCTCTCTCTCTCCATCTCTCTCTCCCTCTCTCTCTCCGTGTCTCTCTCTTTTTCTCTCGCTGCATCGCAAGTTAACTATGTAAAATAAATGTTTTGATACAAGCATTCCTAAATATGTGTAGTAGTATTACGAGTACTATTATGGGCAAAAAACGTGCAATAAAAGAATTATTATCACAACAAATGTCTCACAAGTAAATAGATTGATTTCGCACTGCGCTAATCTATTTATTGTTTCCAGTAGCCTCTAATCTTTCCTTTTCATTTCACTGAGTTTCTTTTGTATTATTTAGTAAGATACTTTAGTGCTTTGTCAGTGTTTAATTCTACGTAGTCTGTATACGAAACCTATAGCCAGGCTGAAACAAACACTTTCAATGAATATTTTATGAGTATAAATATAGTAGACATTATTGTTTTCTTTTAGTTTGCTGAAATTTGAAAACCAATTTCTTGTTCAAAATCTTGCATTACCAGGACTCATGTAAGGCAGCAACAGGAAGGCAGGCTTTTTGTAAATTTGCATTGGCAATGTTCCAGTAATATAATGTTGAGGGTTTAGTTACAATAAAAAATTGAATAACTGTAAATTTATTAACAAAAATGAATTCTCTTATTAGTGATAAAGTCATCAACGCATCTCTTGAAATCCAAAAATGTCAATTATAATAGGCAAAAGTTTAATTTAACACCAATTAAATCCTGGTCTATTTTTTGTCCTTTTTTTTAAAGAAATCTTCAGTCGATTTAATTCTAATCCCAAATTTAAGCGGTCTCGGAGATAACATAAACAATTCGTTGGAATTAATTGAAAGTATTTAGTAACTTTGTAATACTAAAGAACTATTAGAATGACGTTGACTGGACCAAAATAGAATACAAACTTACCTACTGGTAAAGAAAGGACTTGCGATTCGCAGAAGATGATTATTTTGTATATTCCAACCCATGTCTCTGATGATTGCGTCACAAGAATTGTTACCAGCACAGAGTGCCATCTCTATTACGTATCTCGCCTTTAAACATGTAAGATTTGTCCTGAGGAGAAAAAACTTTCGCTATTAAGTTTGTTGACATAGTCTTTGTAACTAATATAAATTCGAATGATGGCAATTAAATATTTAAATAAATATTAAAGAATTTTTCCGGAAACTCAGACAACGCAACTTCCTTAGGATCATTTTATTAAGAAAATTCCTCCAACGTAGAATGCACATGAAAATGCAAATGACTAGAATAGTTTGAGAAATGAAGAAATGAAACCAAATTCGGACTACATAAATCATGAGTAATTCATTTCCAACTGCGGTAATAACGTGTACTAAAATTGAATTGAAATATGAAATATTAATTCTGTGTATTTAAAATAGAAAGGCAAGCTATCACATGGTACAGAAAGGTTTATTTACATATATTTACCTGAAGTTTAAAACTTTCTCCAGTGCAGTCCAGATTTCACCAACCAAGCCACCGATTATGGTTTTATTATCATCTTTTCTCCACGTAGTATAAGGGGGATGCTAAAAAAACAATTGATTAATAAAAAAAAGTAATATCAAACAACTGTTACAGGTGTCAGGTAAGTTTATTTAACATAACGCCATACATATATACGATCTTGCTGATGGATTGACTGATGGAAATATCTCAATAAAGTCTCTTGGATTTGGATTTGGACTTCTCGGAGTTACTTCAATTTCGTTACAATTGAAACTATCACGGAGGACAAGGAACTATTATTTTTTGTTAAACGAGAGCCAAATGAATGTAAACACTACCACGTGGGTGGGCACTCGCTGATTGGCTTTAAGTCCGCGATACACATTTTTCCTCGGGCTTTTTTAAGTACTAATAAAATAGTTCCGTAAAATTCAAGCAAATTCCCGTAATATACAGTATGAAATCAGATGTAAGTCTCCAATAATTGTAAATTTATTCATTAAGAACAGTTCCTTTTTTTAATTTCAGACATTCAGCTTTCTTGTAAATATCCATGATTTATTGTTTCAAATCATTACATCATTAAAAGTTGGAATTGGCAACGTTTCGGCTATCATCTTCTAGCCATCTTCAGATCTGATTTTAAGAATACATGCTACAATTTACAATTCTGGATGATATACAGAAATTCTTTTACATTATTTTTAATTACAAACCAACCGTGACAACCGAACATGAGCTTCAATGCTTCTCAGAGTGATTTAAATCACTGAATATATTGCAAATAATGTAAATATCTTTATTCTAGTTATTAATTTGCATTCCGGATCGGTTATTAATAAGGTAAGCTTCTGTCAACGTATACAAATATGCTACAAATCCTTATTAATTTTATGACATTTGATCTTTAGTTGAAGGTAATTTGAAAGTATTTCTTTATATTATCTAGTTTTGTGACGTGGAGCTTATGTCAATGACAGAACTGGCTAGCAACGATGATTGTAGCGATCCAAGACGCAATCGGGTGGCTGGAGACGAGCAAGATGGAGTAAGGGGCAATCAGCGCAACTGGTTTGAATCAAACACTTTTTTAGACGATTGTAATCAACACATAAATGCCCAAGTAACGCCTTGTAATCAGCTTGTATAATTAATTTAAAAATTGGAAAAATAATTAATAGAAAAAGTTTGCAGACGTGAACGTCTATAAAATTTAATATTCTTAATTTAATATAAAAATGTACTATTTTAGGCAAAAGATTTACGTAAAATGCTGTGAATGCAATCAATATTTACATTATAGCTTATTACTAGGGGGTGTTTTTTAATGAAAAGTCATTTTCTTTCTTTTTACTTTAGAATAATGCTGTTTAGTATAGAAATTCATTTTATGTTATGACAAAAGTCTTTTTTTAAACTTTTTCGTCATTTTTAATGCATTTTTTGCTGATTTCATCGATTTTAATGTTCTTTTTAATGGTACTTGCTTCAAATAATATTTTTGAGACGCAACAAATCTTCTTCACAGAATTACTCAGTAACCTATTCGATTTGCTCGCTCAGAAATTTATTTGAGCCCCTTTGTAAGGACCCAAGGAGAGATTGCATCATGTCTACATCCTGCAGAATGGGACACGCTACAAGACACCATAAGGAGCAGAGTCTTCAAGTTCTGCAGTCGCCGAAAACAAATTCAGGTGAGCAAACTGACACGCCTTCGCGCTATCAACAATAAGTCACATCCTCCATACCATAGCGCGAACAATACCACACACTCTCAAGAATTCCACCCCCGTATCATCAATCTTTCCTCTTGTCCACTTTCCGATAAAGAAACTTCCCTCCTCAACAAAGGCCTTAAATATTCTATACCACATCCACCAACTCACTCTGAAATCAAAACTCTATGCGTACAGACAGATAATATCATTAGCTTTAATCCAAATTCAGATGAAATCAAACACAATATAACACACAACATCAAACAGGAATTAAAACACACTCATTACTCACACATGAACACACAGTCAGAGACAGCAACAAAACACAATCTTAAACAGAAAATAGATAGTAACAACTTACTCATCTCCAAAGCTGACAAAGGGAATTCTATAGTCATTCTAAACAAATCAGATTATCACCAAAAAATGTTTGATTTTATCAACAGTAACAACATTCTACACATTAACAAAGACCCCACAAACAAACACTTATCCGACATCAAAAAAGAACTTGCAGAATCTAAAGCTCTTTTTCCATACCCCAACAGAATCATCCCCTCTAATCCACTTCCACCTCGATTGTACGGCCTTCCAAAAATTCACAAACTTGATACCCCCATAAGACCTGTCGTCTCGTATACCAATACCATTACACACAGACTCGCAAGGAATCTAAACCAAACTTTTTCCACACAGATAAAATTCTCACCCTCCCACACAATCACCAATAGTATCGACTTAGTCAACAATATCAAAGATGTAGTTGTGCCACCTAATGGCAAACTTATTTCCTTTGACGTGACGAACCTTTTTCCAAGCATTCCGACCACAGAATGCAAAACTATTTTACGAGACATCCTTGACAACTCTTTGAGCCCAATACCTATAAAAAACGAACTGTACAACCTGATTTCTCTCTGTTTGGACATAAATTACTTCAAATTTGACAATAAATTCTTCACTCAAAATTCTGGTCTACCTATGGGATCCCCACTTTCACCACTATTAGCAGATATATTTATGGACAACTTGGAAAAACAAATTTTTAATTCTGGACACCCTCACCTAACAAATGTGATTTATTGGTATAGATACGTTGATGACATCATAGTACTTTGGACCGGCACTTATAGACAATTGAAAAACTTTACGGACTTCCTAAATTCTATACATTCCAACATACAATTCACTGTGGAAAAAGAAAATGAGAATAGAACTCTTAACTTTCTAGACTTGTCCATCACTTTACTGAAGGACAGGCATGTTTTTGACATATACAGGAAACCGACACACACCGACACAGTCATTCATAACACATCACAACATCCACCTTCTCATAAACACGCAGCTTTCCACAGTATGGTTCACAGATTATTCTCGATTCCTCTCTCCCCTCAGAACATCAGAAAAGAAATCTATAACATAAAACAAATAGCTATCAACAATGGTTACAGTAGTTCTTTAATTGATAATCTTATCAAAAAGAAAACTATCTCTCGCTACACAAACAACTTAACATCTCTCACTCCGACAAACACAAGACAGAAACACAACAGATACACCATCCCCTTCCTTGGAACACTATCACTAAACATTGCCAAAAAACTCAGACAATTTGACATACACGTCACATACAGCACACCAAACAATCTCCAGAACACATTTTCACACAACAAAGATCCTATCCCCCAGTCTCTATCATGTGGAGTATATTCCATTTCCTGTGGCAGTTGCAATGCACAATACATTGGCCAGACCGGAAGATCCTTTAAACAAAGAATCAAAGAACACATACACGCTCTTACACACAAAACAACACAATCACACTTTGCCAGCCATCTCTTAGAACAAGAACACACATTTAATACAGATTGTGACATCAAAATTTTGGAGATAGAAAGAAGATACAACCATAGACTTAAATTAGAAGCTATTCACATCTATAATTTATTGAACAATCCCCAACACACTATTTTAAATGAACAGATTCCTTCTCTCTCACCCCTCTTGAGACTCGCCGCTTCCCACGCTACCACTTTTCCGCCACCCGGCCGGGCCTTTCCCTAATGGCCATTTCTCAGAAAAACCCTGCGCCCCCCCCCTCTCCATTGAAAGCTGTCTTTAAATAGCGGGCAATGCCCTGCACCCTCGCTGTCTTCTTGGACCGAGGCCCCCAGCCACCTCAGAATTGGTATGTCAGTTTGCTCTCCTTAATTTATGTAAATTTATTTACTTATTGTTTTACTTACCAATTCCCCACAATATTTTTATTTTATTTTATTTCATTCATTTTCTCCACTTCAAAATATTTCTTCTGTTACTAGTACTCTTCATCAAAATTATGTTTATATATTCATTTTCTACAATGCTATGTCTCTTAAATTCTAATTATATTCAATATATCTTATATTTGACTCTTAAATGTAATTTGGTATATTAATGTTATTATTATTATTATTTTATTATTTCATTGTAGCACTGAAGATGGCCGCAATGCGGCCGAAAAAGCTTTTTGCACAAATAAATATGTACGACAGAACAATGCCTCAATTCAATATCAATACCTTTGTAAGTATGTAATTTTTGTGACGTATATCAACGCAATTGCCGGTTCGACCGATTTCGGGATAACTAAAGACAGGTTTCCTGGTAAAGAACAGTCCAAACCGAAAGTTTGCAAGCTGAGTTCACTCGAACAAAGGGAAGAAGCCTCGATTACATTAGTAACGTATCCAACAGCTTCAGTTGTTCATTCGAATTGGTTTTGATAAGATTTTTTTACGTAATTTTTCTTTGGTTTTAAGGCATTTTAAAGCATTCTAAAAGCATTTTATTGGTCAATTTTGGCGATATTTTAGTTCATCAAAATCCGCCCCTAATTATTACGCCCTAATTATTATAAAATCCGCCCCTAAGGCTTAACGCTTCGTAATTTGACACTGTACAACATCTCACTATACTCGTAAATTCCCCACCTGAGCATGTAGCGCGAGCGCAATCGCTAGCCCACCTGGTCGATGACCCCCTTGAGGGTGACGCCCTCGAGATCGGGCGGGCGCCGCGCCCAGAGGTCGGCAGGGGCCCAGGGGGCGCTGGGGGCGAGGGGCCAGCGGCCGAAGGGCACCAGGCGCAGGTCGTTTTCCGGCCCCGCGCAGTACGCCTCCAATAGCTGCCGCGTGCCGCTTACATCTGTCCATTCACATTCAACGTTTTCATTACACAACACACAGAAGGTCTCAGAATAAATGTTGGAAACTTCTAGGGCTTGTAAGCGGATCGAAGATGTCTACTTTTTGCCAATAAATGTATGGTGGGAAATTTCATGTTATGAAGTTGTATACGTGATTGTTACCTCTGATTGGTATAAGAGTCTCAAATAAGTGTAAATTTGATCATAAAGAACAATTCCTTTTTTAATTTCAGACATTCAGCATTCTTGTAAACAACCATGATTTATTGTTTCAATTCATTACATCATTACAAGTTGGAGTAGGCAGCGTTTCGGCTATCATCATGAAGCCATCTTCAGGCCTGGTGTAAAGACAACATGCTGCTATGATTGGTAAGCCTCTCTTCATTCTTTGATGTAGGTGGGAGTTCGAAATTCTCAATGTGTCATAACGCCACCCGACAAACACGAGTGTACTACGAGTTGCCATTTAAGGATCAAATATCATACGTGTTACTCAGTGATACGAAATTTTCCATTACGTGTTCATTAGCTAAAAGTTATCATCGACACTCATACACACGCTAGGAAAGTTTATGACATTTATTCTGAGACACTTATGTACGGTATTAGTACAGGTGTGCCCAAAACAGGAACTAAAAGGATGCATTCCAGGAGTCGCGAGCACACGGGTTGCCTCCGGGAGCATGCGCAATAAACACGTGCATGACGTTTTGGTGAAGACTAAGTGCCACTTCAATCTGACACTTATCTCAGCATTTCAGAAAAGTAGTTTTCGTGTTACTGTTTCAGGGTAATGATAGCAAGAGAATTATTCTAGTCATCAAAGACTGTTTTTCTATTGGTCTCGTTGCAGGAAATTTCAAGACAATTTCCTTCAGCTTGCTCTCAAGAATACGCAGTAAACAACAATACATGTAGCTGTTATGGACCGAGATAAAAACGAGATTTGTTTTGGAGAACAAGATGGCTAGAATGCTGAAAGGAGAGCATTCTGCCTGCACAGTGCTTCCATTCAGTGGAGCTCGGCCTGTGCAGTAAGTGTGTGATAGCGGCGCGTCTCTCAAGAACAAGAATTCGAAGAAGTGGACTTGGAAGCAGGACAATTGGAAGGAGGACAATTGCAAGATGGGGAATTGCAAGATGGGAATTGCAAGATGGGAATTGCAAAATGGGAATTGCAAAATGGGAATTGCAAAATGGGAATTGCAAAATGGGAATTGCAAAATGGGAATTGCAAAATGGGAATTGCAAAATGGGAATTGCAAAATGGGAATTGCAAGATGGGATTTGCAAGATGGGATTTGCAAGATGGGATTTGCAAGATGGGATTTGCAAGATGGGAATTGCAAGATGGGATTTGCAAGATGGGATTTGCAAGATGGGATTTGCAAGATGGGAATTTGCAAGATGGGATTTGCAAGATGGGGAGAATTGCAAGATGGGGAATTGCAAGATGGGGAATTGCAAGATGGGGAATTGCAAGATGGGGAATTGCAAGATGGGAATTGCATTGGTAATGAGGGAATTGGAATTGGGCAAGAACATGGGGAATATGGGGAGATTGGGAAAGATGCAAGATGGTGCAATTGCAAGAATCTGCAAGAGGGAATTGCAAATGAGGGAATTGCAAGATGGGATTGCAAGATGGGATTGCAAGATGGGATTTGCAAGATGGGATTTGCAAGATGGGATTTGCAAGATGGGATTTGCAAGATGGGATTTGCAAGATGGGATTGCAAGATGGGGGAATTGCAAGATGGGGAATTGCAAGATGGGGAATTGCAAGATGGGGAATTGCAAGATGGGGAATTGCAAGATGGGGAATTGCAAGATGGGGAATTGCAAGATGGGGAATTGCAAGATGGGGAATTGCAAGATGGGGAATTGCAAGATGGGGAATTGCAAGATGGGGAATTGCAAGATGGGGAATTGCAAGATGGGAAATTGCAAGATGGGGAATTGCAAGATGAGAAATTGCAAGAGGGGAATTGCAAGATGGGGAATTGCAAGATGTGGAATTGCAATTATAAGATGGAAGATGGGAATTGGTAAAAAGTAGAATTGGTAAAAAGTATAATTGGTAAAAAAGTGGAATTGGTAAAAAAGTGGAATTGGTAAAAAAGTGGAATTGGAAGGAGAATTGGATGCGGATAATTGGAAGAAACAGAATGGGAAGAATTAAAAGAAGGAAGAAGAGGAGGAGGAAATGTTGAAAAGAAATGAATGAATGATTGCAAGCCTAACACGGGCGCATGTAACCAGGAGTAGAGTTTGTATGTACGAGTGTGCTTATGTATGTGTGTAGGTGAAGGGGTCCGACCAGCGGGCAGCGCCAGCAGCAGCTGCGTCTCCACGGTGAGGCGCACGTGTTGCAGGAAGGTGCGGGGCTCCACCGCAGGGCGCGCGCGCAGCAGCACCAGCCACAGGTTGCCGCGCGCCAGCCCGCCCTTGCGGTGAATGCTCAGTTGCACCATGAACATGCGCGACAGCGCCCAGTCCCTGCTCTGCGACGTCTGCACACACACACAGGACTGATGGGGACAGGGTGTTCATGGAGCAGTGGGACAAAGTCAATCAACACAAAGTAAACCCAAGAACTGTGTACTCCTCATTGGAACTTATACAGACCTACAGAGTGCGAGGATAGGGGCGTTAATGACTCCCAGTACGACTTTGAGTATTGCTGGCCAACTGTGCTCACAATAAATATTGCGCAGTTGTGGGAAATATGAAATACACGGGTGTCAAATTATTATTATTTAATAATATTATTATTATTATTATTATTATTATTATTATGAACAAATTTCCGGGGGTGCTTAAAGGGTAAATATCAAAGTAGTGTATTTCCCACCGGGCGCGTTTACTTTATCCCGCGAGCCCATATCTGGTCCACGATGCTTCTCAACCACCTGACCGCAGTTTGTCTTTCTCTGCAAGAGAAGAAAGTGTGGAAATGTCATTAGTTTACATGTAAGTTAAAAAGTCCTGTTCCTACGGTACCACATTTTGTTTTCGCGAAAGAAGGAGACTACAGTATAGTTTCACTTATTCTCCAGCAAACAAGGAACAGCCGACTGATAATTTTATGTTTCCAGGTGCGTCAACTGCTATTGTCATTAGTACCGTAAGTATTATCACGAAAAGTGACGGTGATTTTTCCTTGATGGATGGATGTTTTCTCCATCCAAATATCTCCCATCAGCGAAGCACCGCCCCAACCGGGACAAGCACTCGAGTATATCACGTGTGTGGTAGACTGATACACGTAAGTGTGCGGTATGGGAGAGGGGGTGTAAGGGAGAGGATAGGGAAGGAACAGGAAGGAAATATCGCCTAGAGTTCGTAGCTCGTTTTTTAATGTACGTGCTGCTCCGACATTAGCCTAGTATTGATCGGAGAAACAACGGAAATCTACCGATCAGAGCCGCCGGTCTTTAGAAATCTCCTCCAGTCAGTGAGTGAATTCGGGTTAGCTAGCTATACTTCGATTTCTTTTTAATAGCACTTGAATTTTAATCAGCTGATACGGTGTTATTCAATCTGGAGCTTGAACGTTGCCCTAGTGAATTCACTGTAGTGAGCTGTTAAGCAGACTTACGCCAAGTGCCACTGCAAATAAATCGATGTATTGTTAGTGTCGAAAAACCCGCCACATTCGGAACTCAAACTCTACGACCTCTCGATCAGAGGTACAGCAATGATATCAGTTGATACCCTGAGACGGTGGCACTGCCGAGAAACCGCTGTGCTCCTGCATCCGCAGGAGCATAAGTGGCCCATGATCCACTTATGCTCCTGCATAAGCTATGGAACTAGCAAATGCAATTAACTGTGAAATTGAAGCATCGTATTGTGTGGAATAAAAAAATTCAGCGTTGCAATATAAACGAGATATGTAGTTTTAATTTGTGGAATGTGCTAAGTGGAACTGAATATTCAAAAAAGATTTATTCAGGGACACTGCAACACACGCTTCTTTTCAACACAATCTCCAATAAGATGTATGCACTTGTCTCTCTATTCTGTGAGCTTTCTTATTCCCGTAGAGCAGAGTTAGTTAATTCGCTGATTCAACCATTCGTATACCACTTGTTTAATCGATTTGCTGTCCTTCAGCTCCTTGTGGTGTAAAACGTCTTTGAGTGAGCCGAAAACAAACGAAAATCGAACGTTACGACGTCTCAGCCGCGAGGATATCGAAGTGCCTACCAACCCAACTTCTCGATCATTTCTTTCG
The DNA here is from genome assembly GCA_011170035.1 of Teleogryllus occipitalis. NCBI lineage: Eukaryota > Metazoa > Arthropoda > Insecta > Orthoptera > Gryllidae > Teleogryllus > Teleogryllus occipitalis. Next base: position 249,181 of record BLKR01000730.1, read on the forward strand.
TTCCCTGAACGATGTGAAGACGCGCATTGTCATGCAAGAGAATTACACCTTTTGAGAGAGTGGCTTGACGTTTTCGCCTTATTGCGAGTTTCACTGTCTGTACGGGTATGTTAGAATAATATTCACTGTTCAAGGTTAGTTGTTCTCTCAAATAGTCACAAACCCGGGTCCCAGAGGACTGCAACGTCACTTTACTGGCTAAGGGTCAGCTTTTTACTTTCCTGCCTAACTACGGTTCCGAAGTAAAGAGAAAGTATTGTAATAATTAGGCGGTTATCGGCGACTTCTAGAGAGAAAAACTCGTGCCCTGGTAACGACGAAGTGGATAAACATTATTCCTTCTTCCTACTTCTATTGCTTCGTTAATTAATGAATATATTATATTAACTTAGATTACCCATAAATTTGAACGTTTTATGAAGTTAAGTATTAGTGAAATTGATAAACTTTATTGATTCTAAAATTACAATACTTTAAAGCAAAAATAAAACAAGAATTCCATCTTTTAACTCAGTCTTAAAAAATATTGTATTTATAAATTACATTACCTGTGCAAGAAAGTTTTGGCCAGTTTCATCCGGAAGCGTTATAACGTACAATGTACGAAAAAGGTAATGCTTTAGCTTCATTCTCCTTTTGTAGAAATTCTCCATGGTAGCAACATGATTGCGGACGCTCCGTTTGGACAACTCTTTCTGAAGTGTCGCTAAATGAACATGTCGACTTGTATCTGGAAGAGAAGGAATATTGAGACAAATCATTTGCATGGATGGCATGTGTAAAGCAATGGAATAATAAGCCAACGCTCACTGAGGGGCAGCTCGCGCACGAGGCAGACTGCGTCTATCTGGAAATGGCGCACGAGGTCTTCGATGAGGGCGGCGTCCGCCGCGAGGTCCGATGGTGAAGGGATGGGCGTGGCGAGAGCAGAGGCCGCGGAGAAGGCAACAACCAGCAGAGTCACGCGCCAGGCCATGGGTGGGCTCTACACACGAAACAAGCATCATCTTCAGCAAATGTGAGAGTTTCAGTTGAACTTCAAGATCTAAGCCTTCTTTATCGTGCCTCAGGGTATAATTAATGAAAAAGTGGCTGAAAAGGGTGCCCGGTTTTGTTAAATGAATAATATTTGGTTCCTACATCAACAACGGTACACGAGTAAATAACATTCAACAGAATATCAGACATGTGGGGCATGTTGTGTGTTTTGCACACAAGTTTAAATTATACTTATGAAATTGTCGGAGTATTTATGAAAAGAAAAGCCAACAAAAATCATTGTCAGAAATCTGCACCCAGCACGCAACACGGCGGAAATTCAAGCCGAACTCTTTCGAAATAGTTTCAAAAAATAAGTAATACCACGAGAGAATCGGGAATTATTATCGACAATTCTCCATGCACAGGAATCTATAGTGACAGTTTTGCGAATAAATACATTGATAAACCCAAATAAAGCTATTAAATCAACAAGCAAAATATAAAAAAATATATATTTTTTACTTTACATACAGTACCTGTCCAAAATGAAACTTAAAATCTTAATTCACGTGGAAGTACTTTCATCATAAACATCAATAATTAATGAATAACTAAGTTAATGTTTTGGAGTACATTTATGAAGGTAAATTTGTTTATTACTCTTAACATTCCTTTTTGGAGTTGATATCGTTCTATAATAACGCAACTTGAGTTCTTGAGTGTAACATTTTTTATTTGTTCTACTAATCTTAAAATTTAGAAGTTAATTTTATGTTTATTTTAAAAGTACAATTTGTGCATAGAAATGCACGTTATTTTGTAAGTTTGGGGTTTTAAAATTGTATTGTGTCTGATTACGGATAATATAATGATTCCACTGGTACATTACTATCAGAAAATATCCAACATTTTATTTTATGTCATATGATGACCTTGGTTTGCTTCTTCCAAGCGATGTTCTGTTCTAAATGTTCGTTAATATTATTAGACACGTAAGGAAACTCTGCAAATATTTTGAATCTGCTTATGGTCTCAACTTCCACATCTCTACTGAAATTTTCACGAAATATTCTCCAATCAAGAATACATCACATTATCAACCAAATACACATTGTACAAATGCGAATCAAGAAGAGATTTTACATTCACCTCTCGAAGACTCGAGTCGAGATTTTTGCGTCCAGATCTTTCGTGCCACAAAAATATTTCCTCATCTTTTGAGGAATCTAAAGAAATGTCTTACCCCTTGACATGTGTTATAGTAAGATTTTCAAGCATACACAAATTAATAAGGCTTTATAATGATTTACACGTGCTATAATTACGCCGCACACATACACATACATAAAAATATCAGCTTCTAACTTAAAAGAGACATTTTTCATTCAGATCATTCACACACTTGTTAATGAACGCCTAATTAATAACGATGGTGCGTACACTTAGAGCAGGGACAACTAAAACACTGTATAAAACTGTCAATAAATATTAAAAAGGTTTTATCCTTTGTTGAATACCCATTCAATATTGAAAACCCGGCGAGTAGCAATGGCCAGGGGTAGAAGGGCGAACATGAAACACAAATTCACAGAGATTTATTGGTATGAACATACATTCTCTTTTACATGTTAGGCCAAAAGCAAATAATTGGAAAGGAAGTTCTGAGAATTGCGTCATGAAATACTAATGGGATTCCGAAGAAACAAAATGAGCTGAAATATTTCCTAAATACTCATCGTATAAATGTGGAGTTGATCTCGGAAACATACCTTATTATTATAAAAAAATCTTAAATTAAATTTAAAGGCTTTAAGACATGCGCATTTAGATAATGCCAAAGGAGGGAGAGGTATCATCATTAATATACTGGACGAGTCATTTCACATGAAACAACACACCGAATATACAAATAGGCACACTAAAATAAACATTTTTTATATGAGCTTGTTATGAAAGATATTTACAAAGTTTCAGAGCCGTAGTTTGCTTACATAAAACATAATTTGCATATATCCATTATACAATATTTGGTTTGTGCTTTTTGTTCACTAGCACATAGTTTGAAACTCCTTGTAATGTTTTCATATTTATCTTTCAGAATAGACGTTTTGTAGCTAACGCAGTTTCCCCTACATAAACACATACATAGTCACGTTTCGTATTAAAGGAGACATATTGCAGACTTCAAAAATGCAGTATTTCGCCCTGAAGAAGGTCGCAGAATAGGGGCCGAAAAGTTGGCAACTATGCCTAGGACGTAGCGTCTCCAGGCAGCCAAGGAAAACATTGGCTACTACTCTACACATACATACCTTAAATTCTTTCATTCGAACTCGGAAATATTCGTCTTCTCTGAGATTTTGTAAAGCAGAAAAAAACATTTTGTACGCGAAAAATGTAATTTAAACCTACATTATTTTACTAGAATAAAAAAGACTATTTGCTCACAGAAAAATTATGACTTTTCTTTCAATTGCAAAGTTTCACAAACTACTTGTATTTCTGTTTCATCTTCACAACAATTCTACTGGTGTGTGGAAATTCAAACCCCAAAACCTTCACATTACACTGAATATAGAAGTTGATGTATCATTCTATCATCTGATACATTAGATAAAGCTTATTGATTGCCTACAATTATACAGGTAGAGCCGCAATAGAGGCGAAGCCTCGGTATTGCGTGGGGAATAAAACAAAATTCAACTGAAACAGCACCATTACCGCAGGTTATTCTTCAACAAAGTACCACGCTCCGACATTACAACAGTCAGCAGTCTGTTGAGATACTTATCTCTCAAGAAATTCTCAGTATATTCTACTACAGCAAGTGCATCTATATTTCGGTGCGTGATATAGGAATGGGACATATTCTTTTCGCCTTTGTCAGCTACCGATCTGTTATTTTTTATGTAACATTTTTGTTAATTGTTTTGAATTTTTAACACTTCTGTGAGAAGGAAAACGACCATTTCAGTTACCTAATGTCGGTTGTCATACTGACCGGTTTTGTAGCCTTGCGTAATACATAAGAACGCAAGACGTCAGCTTTGCCTCCTTTTCCAAATTATAGAAGTAATGAAAGTGTTTCAAATAGGCACTACATGGTATGTCAGAATAAAGATTGTTGTGCCAGAAATCAACATTCTATAGCGTTTATACGTATGAGAACACATTGTAAAATTAATCTGTGAAAAGAACTTTTTGTAAATGTTAGAAGATATTCTTCACTGGGAGAATTTTTAATCATTTGTATTACAATGAATGGATATTCCTATGTTATCAAATAAGTACGTGTTGAATGTATTATAAGATAATTCATTTTAATACATTATTTTCAAGAAATGTGTTTTTAAAGTTCAAATATATGAACTCAATGTCTCAAAAATCCTTACCTATATCTCAAAAATATTAATCAAATAGTAAATATACGTTCCATATTAAAGACTATGATAACTCATTATTTCTTGTTTCCGGATTCGACTACTGCTATGGCGGTTAGTCTCGTAGTTGTAATGCAGGCGTCGGCAACCATTTTCTAGCTTGCGGAACAAATTACAATTGTGATGATGACTCAAGGGTCAGACTTAACATTAATTTATTTCATTAAATTATTATTAAATAAAATAAATTATTAAGTGAATTAAAAATATTATTTCATAGTTCATTATAATGTAATGCTTTGGTAAAACTTACAACAAATTATACAGTGTAATGAACGTAAAAACTTAGGTAATGATCCGCCTTGTACTTCATCTACTAGCCTATCAATATCAAAAAAATTCGGGCAAGGAAAGCGGATATCATGGAAAATTGTACGCTATTTTCGTTACGTAATTATTATTAGATTTAGTTTTCTTCATCTTTGAAAAAAAAACTGTTCACACACACATATGTGTGTGCATGTGTATGAGTTTTTACCAAAGACACAAACTATCTTTTTTCAAAGGACCCGTAAATTTACTATTTTATCATTAAAACCGAACCGTGAATTTACTGGCATACTATTTACATCAGCATCCATTGGAAGAGCAAATATAGTAAATTTGGCGTCTTTGTTTTGAAAGTGAGTAAACTTTATAAACAAAAACTTTCTCTTAATGCCTTCAGTTATTTTCATAACGATAAGAGATATTTTCATGAATTTGTAGAGCAGGAAAATGATATTTTTTACTCTTATTATACATTTTAACATTATCTCAATTTATTACAAAAAGTTTTGTCATGTCAGTAGAGTTCAAAAATAAATAGTTCTTGATTTTGCAATTTAAGATTCAGTATGTTTAGGTATCCTGTAACATTTTCAAGAAATGCTAAATCACACACCCATCTGCCATCTTTCATTTCCTATATTTTCGTTTGTTCAGGCGTCCAAATAGCTCCGTTATACATTCGTGGTGTGGAGGAGCGAGTATCTTTGCTGAACGGCTTGTAAAAAAACGCCTTCACTAGTTCATATATGAAATACTTCTGAAATGACAAACAATAAGACTGTTAGCATACATTGGCACCAGAATCTGATTTCCAGTAGTAATTATTTCAAGAAAATATCACATGTTACCTGTCTGGGACTTTCTTTACGTCCGTGCGTGGATGCGTACAACGGACATTTTGCTCCACTCAGACGCTCAAAGGGGCTGAATCATAGAAAAAAATATTGTCAATGAGTTTCGAAACAAAGCACCGATCGTTAATAAATCATTTAATAGCTTTGAGATATTCGAAGATGTCTTACGTTCCAGTGATTGTCTTACTAGGACCATCCGGTCAGAGGCGCTGCAGTGACATCAGTTGATGCACTGAGCTACCGCTCCCGGTACGTCCGTAAAAACTGCAATGTCTTGTTTCAAATCATAAAATCGTTTTAACACTCTCTTTACTCAACCGTTCACTTAACAACAATAAGACAAGTCTTTATAGTTGGAAAATAGGTATGCCAATTCTTAAATTGTTGGTGATTAAGCGCTCGTGACTTAATAAATGTAATATAATAGCTACTACAACTTCCACAACATTCGTGAATTTACTTTATTTTGCACACTGATTTGTTTGGATAATGCAGTGAACATTTGTTAAATTTTCTAGATGAATCTGTAGTTCTCTTGCTCTTTCATGAATTATTCCAATAAGTCCCGTTAGTGCACCGACAGACAACGAACGGGGGTCGCATCAAAAGGAATGGATGACCGCATCCGACCCACGGGCCTGAGGTTGCACACATGTGGTGTAGTGTATGTATATATTCCAGGAGAATGTGCATTATAACATTTCAGACGGTACCAGCGGCGTTTTCTTTTGGTATGCAAGTCGTGTGTCAACGCCCAAGGAAATAAAGTTCCTTTATTTCTTTGAATTCATTTAGATTTCTTTCTTTTTTTCGGTTTTCCGTTGCGATCGGCGTCATAAATCGGCACCAGCGCGTCCATGCAGCGCAGGCAGTACGCGAGCGATGCCCAGGCTGTTGGCGAATGCCTCCAACGTCTTCAGGTCGAAACCGCGAGGCGTCAGGGCATGGGCGCGACGCCCCGCCCACACAAGGACAAAGCGTGCCAAGGCGTTGGGCTTCTATTTAACGGCCTGTTGGAGAGCGAGCGTCCGTGATTCTGACATTCTCAGTTGCGCGTTTCAGCCTTTAGCGATACTCATGACATTAGTGTTATTTTGTTATAAGAATAGTGAAAAAGTGGAACAATAGTTTTAAATAATTGCTTTCCTTCCCTTTCATATGAAGAAAAGAAACAAGTAATTTAGTGGTGGGCGATCGTGTCTAAACCTGATATTTCATAATTTAATTTATAGGACGAGAACTGAAGAATGGGAGAAGCGTCGAACATGTCTTTTTAAATAGTACTATAAAATGTATTGTTCCAATCTTGGCAATAGAAAATACAACATCCTCATTGTTGTTACCTTGAGACCATTTTTCTCTCATTCTTCCAACATTGTAATTAAAATAAATAAGGATTTTGTTTATATAATTCAATTTTTACTCTAAATACGTAAGCGAGAGGAGTAGTGTGGGGGTTAACACTTTCCTTCACTCCCAACGTCCTAAGTCCAGAGTGAGGAGACGCCACTGAACAGAACATACAGTGTGAAAATAGGCGGATATTAAAATCCAGTATTTTAATTTTTGAGTCCAAATCTAAACTGATTTGATATATTATGTCAAAGAACAGTAAAAACTGTATGTGACGTCTGGGGAAAAGGTACATCCGGCACAAGTTTTCTTGAGCTCCACAATCTCTTCCCTATCTTTTAACCACGAATAGTTGCACACGTTTTCTTGCACACAATCTGCACAAGTTTTCTTGAGTTCCAGTATCTCCTTCCCATCTTTTAACTATAAATATATAGCAGTGCCAACAAAGCAAGATTAGCAACATTTGAAAAGTAGACATTTTCGATCCAGAGTTATAGAAAACTTATTTGTATCGGTAAACGAACTACAGATTTTATTTTTAGTATTGCTAACATAAAAGTAGTAACCCACACATTCTCTCAAACTACAACTAGCTAAAGGAGATTTCAACAAATGTGCAAATGGTGAAGCTAAATGTATACCCAGAGGCAAAACAAGAGTCATCTCAGCATTTGCCCCGTGGATCAGGGGAACTGAACCTGATCGTGAGGGACGGTTTGTTTTATTGTTCATTTCATTTACTCATTCACTGTTTCAAATCATTTCATTTTTTTATTTTATCATTTTTCATAATTTCATTGTTTCATTTTCCCCGAGTTCCTGGGCATCTAACAAAACCATGGCCACATCACACATGGCCGGATACAACATATTTTTCTGTATTTCTGCGAGCATTGGAAAACAGTAATAGAGATCAATTATGTCTAATATTGTTGAGGCGGTGTCCGCCACACCAAAAAGCGCGCCGCAGAGTCGGCGCGCTGTGACGTCAGCGAGCGTAAACTGGGCAGCCGAGCAAAGAAGGAGCTGGCCAATGGGGACGGAACGGCAGGCGCGCAAAGCCTCTACGAGGAGACGAGTCTTCAGCGCGCAGGAAGATATAACGGGTAGCCACCGGGGTAGCGGCAGAACAGTGTACGGAGTGTAATTTGAGAGTTGATAGTGTTGAGGATAGTGATTGTGACCCGGTAGTGTACTAGGCGATTCCTTCTGATTAATTGTGCGACTTCGGCTTTGGACTTTAACTTCCACGGAACATCTGGTGACTCGGCTATGTTATATTGGTTTCTCTCTCTTTTGGAGTTTGGTACAACATTTTGCAACGACAGCGAAACTGTAATAAAAATCTTGTTATTGTTATCTTGCTGTTTTCCATACATAACAAATATGAAGCACAATATATAATTAATACCTAATAATACACACACCAATATGTAATATAATGTATTATAATGTATAAATTAATACATATAATGTATTATATAAAATAATACATATAATGTATTATAATGTATAAATTATATATATATATATATATATATATATATATATATATATATATATATATATATATATATATATATATATATATAATTTATACCCAACTAACCTAATGATAGATCTAGCTTTCGGTAACAAAACGTTGTGCGTCTCAATGTTCGCATGACATTTATTTTCTCAAACACTAGATTGTTTAACGAGTTGAATGATTCAGTTCAATTCATGTAAAGTTTGTGGTCTATATGGTTTTTGTGAGTTTATTATGTCTTTATTTGCCAACACGATGTATAAAAATATTTGCAACCTCATTTACATGTTAAATTCGTTCCTGGTGTTTTCCAAACCTTTTCAGAGTGAAAGCTGCACCATCGAAGTGTTGATTAGGGTGGTTTCTTTCCGCAACATTGGGAAATTTGATTGATTTCTATTTTCCGGGCGCGTATTGTCATTGATTTGATAATGTAGAGTAGGCTTTATTGCAATAGGTGGCGGTGTTCATCCGCCGTTGAATGGTGACATTCAGCATCGATTTAAGCAAAGACTTGTGGAGTTTTTCCTCAACCAGGTATTTCCCACAAGTGAGACATCGTCCTAGCTGGGACAAGTTATAAACTCCCGGCTAGTCTCTCGACTTGTATAGTAATGTAGTGCGTATAAGTGTAAATTTTAGAGGTGAGGATAAGCCAAGGAAGAGAGATAAAAGATCGCGCGCATTCCGTGGCCCATTTGTTGGAGTACTACTCCGGCATTCGCCTGATATTAATCGAAAAAACCTTGGCCAATCAGAGCAGGCGGACACTAGAATTATCCTTCAGACATAGACTGAATTCAACCTACCTAGTGTCCAAAATAATAATGCCCCGATCGGAACACGAACCCTAGGACCCCCCAGTCAGAGGCACTGCAATGACATCAGTTTATAACCTGACCTTCCTCAACCGGTGGAAAACTATACAACGATACTTTTTCTTATTAACAGTTACCCTATAAAGTCTACGCAAGTTTTCTAGTGTTTATTCGTTTCCGATATTTCAGGAATCACGACTAATTCTTCACTCAACTTCGCAAAATTACTCAAAATGAGCGAAGATAGAAAAGTTCCGAACAAATTCGACTTAAGCACGTTATGCTTTTCCCTAAGCGAGTGACGTCTGAATGGTCACGCAGAGCAATTGGCGAGCTGTTTTCAAAGGGTCAACATCGTACAAGATATACAAATAGACACCTGCGCATTGAAGTCCTCGCTGACCTTGCGAGAAACTGCGCAACGGCGTGCCTGACCCCGAAGGCGATGACCGGCAGCTTCGTACGCTCTTAGGAAATCCCCGGCGATCTTTATAAGACTTGAGATCTCATCGGCTACTGCAGTCACTTTCCACGAAACCTTCATATTGAGACGAAGGAAGGTACGTGTCGGTTAATTACTCCAAACGAAGGAAACGTGTGTTAAATAGTGCACCCCGTGAGTACAAGTATCTTCAGAATAATTAATGTTAGGGGGATAAATAAAATGACTGTTTCGTCGGTCAACATAGTGTTGATGGTTTCGAGTTTTTAATGCATACTTTATTCACAGATAGAAATTTTAAAATACTCATTTTATAAGCTTGTATTTTTAGTAACCATTCGCTTGTATTTTAAACAATGACTTTTTTTTTTATTTAATTTATTTATAGTCGCATCAACTGCGAGGTTATTAGCGACTATTCAGTAAGTTACAATAAGGGTTGTTTTATAGCATGGTTACATCTTTACATTTTTTTTACATTTTTGTTCAATGTTCAAATACAATGACTTGTAGAGGCGTGGGCGAATGTTTATCTCCGTTTGTATTGTGTGCGCCTGCAAGTGTTAGTGGTGGGCGTGTTCTTATCACAACTTTTAAGGTCACAAAATTTTACAAACAATTTTACATTTTCCATTTTCCACTTGCATCGGCTGAGATGCCTCAGGGAAACAACTGTTGCCACTGCAAAGGTTCTGACCGGGAGGTTCTGAATATCCAACGGTGGCGGATTTTCGTCTCTAGCTAAATAGCTAGACCGAATTCAGCCGATATCTAGAGGAGAATTTTAAAGTTCGGTTGCTGTGCTCGGTAGTTTTCTTGGTTCCTCCGATCAACTCCATGCAAATGCCGGAGCAGTACCCTAACAAATGGGCCACGGACCGCGCGTAACCTTTCCTTCCTCATCCTTGTCCCCTCCTTTCCACTTACACATCAAGTTTGCACTTACATGCATTACTCTACCGCAAGACGGGAGACCAATCAGGAGCTTAGAGTTTGCCCTGAATTGAATAGTGCACCGATGGCCTCAATACAAGGAGGTGGGAAATTGTGCAACCCACATCTAGATCGGTGATGGATCTCATGTTCTGGTGATGGAGGAACACCGCGACATCTCGATTTCATTGGTTGATTAGTGATTCTGGGCGTATCAACGATTGATTGATTTTTTCGTGTTTCCGGGCACGTCAACTGCTTTGGTCATTAGTCCCGTTAGTGTAGTGCATGTTTTTCTCGGGAGACGGCGGTGATCTCTGGAGCGAGATCAGGCGCCGACCTACTGTCGGCTAGTGGAGTTTCCCCTAACCAGGACTCTCCCACCAACTGGGCACCGCCCCAGCCGGGACAAGCTCTAAGCTCCCGACCGGTCTCCCGGAATATGTGCTAGTGTAGTCCATGTAAGTGTAAGTGTGTGTGTAAGGGGAGAGGATAGGACAAGGAAGAGGAAGGACAGATCGCGCGCGGTCCGTGGCCCGTTTGATAGGGTACTGCTCCGGCATTCGCCTGATATTGATCGGAGAAACCACGGAAAACTACCGATCAGAGCAACCGGCCGCTAGAATTCTCCTCCAGACAGCGACTGAATTCGACCTAGCTGAAAAGCTAGTGTCGAAAATCCTGCCGCCGTCAGGACTCGAACCTAGGACCTTCCGGTCAGAGGCGCTGCAGTGCCATCAGTTGATGCACTGAGCTACCGCTCCCGGTTGCATCAACGACAAAGGTCATTATTTCCAAAGAAATGCCCCACGTTCTATGGAATCTGCACAGGGCCAGGTTTCCTCAAGTGTGACGTCCGTGATGACGCGGAGGGCAGAAAACCGATGGCTCTCAAGAAGAGTAATTTCGCACAAGGAGCAAATGGACTCCCGCGCATTGAACACGATGACCTTGCGCGAATAAGCGCATTTGCGTGCTTGATTCCGGACACGATGACCGGCACGTTCATTTGAGGAAAGCCCGCCTCGGCGCGTCAGTTAAAAGGAAGAAATCTCTTCTGCTCCTTCAGTTTCCGACCGGGAGATCTTCGCTACGTACTTCGCTAAGGTACGTACCTCCATGCTTACTCGAGATTTTTTCATAGATATACATTGAAATAAAACTGTAGCATAATATCGTCGCAATAGTATCGTAAAATTTGAGCAACCCCAGCAAAGCAGAAACCTGGGGTGTTTGTACATTATTACTTCTAGTTTAAAGATATGTAACCAAAATAGATTTTTCGGATAGGACGTCTGTACACAAACAACAAAAAATTAAAAACCGAGTTACAAGTTGCTTTAAAATGTGGTGCCCGTGGAACATTTGGGGATGGTTTTCGTGGCGCACATTTCAATATCTGCTTACTCTCATTCTCTGCGTACCGAATGAAGTATCATTCTCACCGCGTTACTGCTCACGACACATCTGACGTCATGCGACAGCAAGGCCTCAAGGAAGCTACCTCCCGCTTTGATATTCACGTGTTCCGTAATTGAAAGGCAAAATTCTTGATATTCTTGGTTTGTAAGAACAGTTCTGTACATCTATACTATACATACTTATGTATATCTGTATTTATACTATACTATGTTAATGTAGTATTCGTGAAGACTCGGTTGTTTAAAATATTAATTTGTTGTTGCATTATACGAGAGTATTTTACTTGTTATTGAGTAGTGTGTGAGCTTCATTTTGGAAAACCATTTTGTGGGGCTTTGTTCAGCAACATTTTGGTTGCTGCAGGCCAATAGTTTTATAATATTGCTATTAAATATTCCTTACACGTAAAAAAAATATTGTAAACAAGTTCATTTCAATGTCTGTCGATCCGATTACCATGCTCATTAGTCCATGCGAGTTATTTAGATTGATTGATTTTTTCGTGTTTCCGGGCGCGTCAATTGCTTCGGTCATTAGTCCCGTTAGTGTAGTGCATGTTTTTTCTCGGGAGATGGCGGTGATCTTCCCCCGCTGGATGGCGAGATCCGGCGCCGACCTACCGTCGGCTAGTGGGGATTCCCCCTAACCAGGACTCTCCCGCCAGCGGGGCACCGCCCCAGCCGGGACAAGCTCTAAGCTCCCAACCGATCTCCCGGAATATGTGGTAGTGTAGTGCATGTTAGTGTAAGTGTGTGTGTAGGGGGAGAGGATAGGACAAGGAAGAGGAAGGACAGATCGCGCGCTGTCCGTGGCCCGTTTGGTAGGGTACCGCTCCGGCATTCGCCTGGTGTTGATCGGAGAAACCACGGAAAACTACCGATCAGAGCAGCCGGCCGCTACAATTCTCCTCCAGACAGCTGAATTGAACCTAGCTGAAAAGCTAGTGTCGCAAATCCTGCCGCCGTCAGGACTCAAACCTAGGACCTCCCGGTCAGAAGCGCTGCAGTGACATCAGTTGATGCACTGAGCTACCGCTACCGGTGCGAGTTATTTAGTCTGGTGCAAGACCATTCCATCCTGATACCCGGGCCAGGCGAAGTATTTGTCGGTTCCAATAAAATAACGTTGCGAAATTTTAGTGTTTTTCTCACTGTCTGGTTCCGGTAAGCGGCTACCAATAATAAGAATGTAATGCGGTTTGTATGGCGGATATTATAAGCTCAGTCTAAATTCGCTCTATTTCCCAGTGATCAAGAAGTCATGTTAGAGTGAATTATATACTGAACGCGCATGCAATGTTCCATTACTCATTTCTTGCGAAAACAATTATGCGTGAATAATGCCAGGTTTGTGTCAATCGCTCCGATTAATAAACTATATAAAGAAACGAAGAAAACTCAAAAAATGTGATGAGCGCCACATATGATATATCAAACATAACACACAACACATTCTTATAATACCTTCAAATTATTTTAAATAATATTGTCATATAATATTAAACAATTAAAATCGATTCGCGTAGGATTAGAGATAAATTTTGAAGCTCATTTGTCGTTGCAGATAATTTCTATTACATAAGGCAGTGATTTTTTTAATGTTGCTAAAAAGGACATTTTGTTGCCCCTATTCATAATTCAATTTAGTATAACATGGTAAAAGTAGGGCTAGGAATTCTAGAATTCAAGAAAAAGTGCTTCTTTCCAATACGTGAATGTACTCTCCCCCATTCGTCACATGAAGTTATTAACATTCTTTACGTCAACAAACAATCCAAATGTCAGGGAAATTATTTTCTGTTGCGTAGCTGTTACATTCTAATACATTCCTACATGCATACAACTAATACATTCGTTGATCTCTAAATAATGTAATTGTGAGACTGAATAGACTTAACTATATTGTAATCAAATTCTGAACCAATAGCTCCCATTTTGTTAGGACTTTTCGCCCAACTCTCCTTGAGCTTTTCCGAAAATGTTTAGATAGTTCCTTCATTTGCTTCTGAACAAATAATATATCGTTTGTCACAAATAACACCACGTTTTTATTGTTTTAGATATAAATAAATAAAATTTCTGATCATTTATGAACGCATGTGCCTCCCGTTTTATAACACTTTTGGAGGGAGGTAAATACGTCTTGTAAAAGGTATTGAAATGTTCCATTCATCTTTTTATTCGTTACTGAAAATTTGTTGAAATCATTATAAGAATATACTAGTTACGAATACTTATATTGATTGACACACATTTTATTCAAGTATAGATATTACATACTTTTAAAAAATGTAACATGTTTTAAACAGCTTGTAAGGATACCATTGAAGCCTTGCTGATACGTACGCACCGCCATGACGGGTCTCATTTGGCGAACAAAACATCCCGTTGCGCTAGTGATGGCGTTAGGAATTCGTCTGGTGCTGACGAGTCCTCTGGTGCTGGTAAAGTACAAGCTGCGAGCTTTTTTTGTGGAATGCACAAGTTTTATATTAGCAATCTATTTTTATCATACTGGTTTCTTTATTTTGGATGATTTATTATCTAAGGTACAAATAACCATGTAAAGTACAGTAATTATTACATGGACACTTTTGTAGCTTCAATTAAATGCATGTATGCGCGTTGCATCAACTGATGCAACATTATTCTTCTTATTTGTTTAGTTTGGGAAACTTACTGTCACACATGAGACTTGATATTGATGGGATTGGGATTACTTTAAAACAAATATCATGCGAATATAATGTCGTTCAATGAAAACAAAACAAAAACTGGCCGTAATGCACACTCCTTCAGCTTGAAAAAACAAGCTCTACAAAGTCTGGTGGTAGAAGAAAAGAAAGTTTTCCACTATTTAAAATCTCCTTTAAGTTTTTCAGGATAGGAAACTGTGCGAACTATAGAGGTATAACTGTCCTTAGCAGCATTGGCCGATTGTATGGGAAAATATTAAAAATCCGACTGGAAAGAGACCTCATCGATGTCGAGGAACACAGTAGTTTTCGTGCGGGACGCTTTATGTATTGATAACGTCTTTAGTATTAGACAGGTAACCGAAAAACGTCTCCACCATAACTTGGAGACGCACCTTGTGTTTATAGATCTGCGTAAGGCTTATGACACTGTTCCATTATCTAGACTCAGGATGGCAAAGGAGAAACAAAATGTAAATACGCTATTGATTAGAGCCGTTAAAGATTTGTACAGTGATAACACGAGCCAAATAAAAGTAGGGAGAAACGTTTTCAGCACCTTTTTCAGTAAGTAAAAGTTTACGACAGGGGTGCTGTTTAGCCCCGATTTTTTAAAAATATATTTGAATAAAGCCCTGAAAAGATGGAGGAAGAAATGTAGTAACATGGGTATTAAAATTGATTACTATTTTATTCTCTCTACACTTCGCAAACGATCAGGTGGTGTTCGATGAAGATTAAGACGATGTTCTATGCTGCGAAAATTATATGAAGAATACTCGGAATGGACTTTAGAAATTAACCTTAACCAGACTGAGTTTATGGTTGTAGGTGGAAGTGCTAAAGGTCTGAAACTGTAAGATGGTTCAGAAGTAAAACCCTGTCAAAAATTCACATACTTAGGTACAGAAATAAATACAAATGGAGGCAGTACGCAAGATATTAGAAACAGAATTGCAAAAGCCAGAGTGGCTATAAGACAACTATATCCACTGATATGGAAAGATAAATTAAGTAAGAGTATAGAGAGAAAACTGTATAAGACTGTTGTAGAGAATATTGCCCTTTATGGGTCTTAGGTATGCAAAGTAACAAAAAAGAGCAAACAAAAATTGACAACAATGGAAATTGACTTCTGGTGCCGAAGTTGCGGACTGACTTTAATGGATAAAGTTCAGTAAATACCAGTGCAATGGAGCGCATGTTCCATTCGCACAATGACACGGAACCAGGGCGCACTCGGGGCGCCCTAAACTGCACTGACGATCGCGTCAGTGCAGTCGTGCACCGAGCCATTGTGAGGTTAGGTACAGAAGTTATCCATGCTGATTTGGATTCGTGGTGAAATTGTGAAGGCAATTGAGGATCTTCTGTCATGCAGGGATACTTCGAATGGAGTATATTATGGTTTTGCAAGAAATGTCTTAAAATAATTTTTGAGACTTACGCGAAGTTCGGAAAATCAGATTGTGTTTTCCGAAAATATAACCTTGAATAACTTCATGTTAAGAAATCCAGGGCTATTTAGAAACCAACGTGTTTTAGGTACGTCTCAATTTTGAAACGCTAATAGTGAAAATAAAAATAGTGACCCTTACAAAATCATTCAAATATATATGCCAAGAAATGTTTCTCGCGCGCCAATACATATACCAACGGCAAAGCTCATGTTAATATTTTTATGGTTTTCTGTAACCAAACAATTCTGCAGAAGCCTTTCGGTTCAAAATCTTGTGTACTATATCGATCACTGGCAAATCTCGAAGAATGAAATTTCGACACATTTTGACACAATTTCGACGCATTTCGACGCAATTTCGACGACACAATTTCGACGCATTTGAAGTTTTCGTAGTTTTTAAATAAAGAAATCACACGTTAATAATTTATGAATTAAGAAGCAAGAATTACCAAAAGACTTCAGAAAAATTACAACAATGATCGGAATTCACTATTTTTATTATTATAGTTCCATCAATGTGACAGACCAAGAACAGCTATCTATAATTTCACTGCGTAGCGCACACGCACTTAGTTCCGGAATCCGTTTCAATCGTGGCTGCCCTTCACGCGTGTCGAGCAGCACTGTGGCGGAGCAATGACGTTTCTGCCCTGCACTATGGTGGGTTTCAGTGCCACGAATGGACGCTATAAAATGGTATGGGCACATGCAAAGAATGAACGAAGAACGCTGGTCGAAAATACTGTAGAAATAGTAACCAGCTTCCCACCGAAGATGAGGAAGACCTAGACTTACATGGGGAGGAGTAGAAGAGGCAATGATGAAAAGAGGATTTGAGTAGTGAAGATAGAGAAATACGGAGACTAGGATGCAAGAGACACCCTTGGGTGTCATATAACTCGCCATACTACGACTACAACCACAATATAAAATGTCATTATATTAGGAGCCCGTATTAAGGATGTGATTACTTTGTTTACATCTGTTTATAGACAAACCAGCCGATATTCTGTTTTTCGAAAAATCAGTCGCAGTCCTGTTATCGCAAGAGAAAAACAACTGCTTTATTACGCATAAGTTCCCAGGAGTGACCACGCCTGGAGTCGCTATCGTAATACGCTGATACGCGAAGGGGCATGAGAGGGGAGGAATGTACTTTAGGTAAATAGGAGGGGTACAAGGGATTTCTGAAAATAAACCACTCAGTTTCTTTGATCAATATTTATGACTGGAGCGAACACATATTTATGTGAAGATAAACGAAACTAGAGCGAACATTCCTTAAAGAAGTATTTCTTAAACATTTGGACAATTTAACACTTAATACTTTCTCGCTCTTACTTCGTAAGAAGAGAAAGTATTTTAATTGTGTAACGGAGAACGGCGAATTTTCGGCAGAAAAACCCTTATCATGGGGCCCTGGTAACGAAAAATCGGATAAATTTTGTTCCTATACATCCTTTAACACGTTGTGTAGACAATGGTTTGTGGATCCTTCATAAGGAAACATAAATAGACTGCAAAAAGTCTATCTGTGCGTCTGCAAATTTTAAAAAAAGTTTTAAAAAACGCTGTAAATGCTGATCCAACATAAATATATTCTGATATCTAAAGGGACATTCATGATCTAAGTGAAATATCATCAAAATTGTGATGAAAAGGTCAGAGCTATTTTTATTGTAACCAGCGACATCGACAATTTAAAGGTGCTTAAAGAACGTCTTTTTAGGATTTTAATTTTTGTGTAGAAACAAGGACTATAAGTTCAGTGTTGAGATTTTTCACGTGTAAATAATAGTTGCTCAACAAAAAATTGGTCGGAAGAATTAGGAGTGTACGGATTGATATTTGGCGTACGGCAAACAGTGATTTGAATATCTACACCACACACCCACAATTTCGACGACATTTTTAAATTTAATTTTTCACTTCTATTAGGTTGAATGCAAAGATCTTTTGATTTCCAAGAATACTGTATACCATTCTAACCAGTATTGAAAAGGTGATGAATGAGAGCAGTTTTCTGGAAACAATTTTAACACAAACTATGATCCTATTTTAGACGTCGTCGTAGTAATAATAACAATAATAATAATAATAATAATAATAATAATAATAATAATAACAATAATAACAATAATAATATAATAATAATATTTACTATATTTCAGATACCGCAAGGAGTCACCATTTCCGCTGCTGCATTCAGAGAGCAAACAACCGATACAGAAGAAATAGTTGACATCCCGAATGGAACTTTCACCAAAACTTCGGCAGAGATTCAAGGAAATATCCATCCCTCAAACTGTGAATCATTACATCCACAAGAAGTTTTAGAAACAATTTTATCCACAATAAGGAAGTTATGTGGCGATCCCATTGAAAACAGCATTGCGAATGATTACTCTACTCCAATGGTTGAGAAAAAACAGGACATGACAGCCCCGAATAAAAATGTTTTGCAATGTCCAGTGAAGTCTGTGACAAACAACGAGATAGCAAAATATCTCCAAAAAGGTTCCCTGCTTCACTTCCTGGCAGAAGCCAACGCAACGGACGCAGTGCAAAGTCTCTTACTACTTGGAGTAGACATTTCGAAACAGGATCATAAAGGCGATACACCTCTTCATTACGCAGTGAGAAGCGGAGCATATAACATCATCCGCTTACTCCTAAAGGCGGGGGCAGACCCCAAAACAAAAGGGGCGAATGATCTGACTCCACTGGATGCAGCAACCGGAAGAGGTGACACCAAAGCTGTTCGTATCTTAATACACGAGGGAACAAATGATCAAGCAATCGATGGAACTGTAGATACTTTAATACACACCATTGGAAACCGAAATCATAAAGCCCTTAAAACACTCATTGATGCCATAGGAGTACTTCCGAAACGAATCCTTAATATTGCTTTGGTGGCAGCAATCAAAAAAGAAGATCGCGAAGCTATACGACTGCTGATTGAAGCAAAATCTGAGGATGGCCCTCCAAAAGAGTCTGAAGCCTACCCACTGAGTGAAGCTACAACGCGTGGAAGAGAAGACATTCTGAAAGACCTTTTGGACGCTTGGGGCTACGTGAATGAGAGAAAGGGGAGTGCTCGCACCCCACTAATGGAGGCTGCCTATAACAACAACCCACGAAGCATAAGAATGCTAGTAGAGGCCGGTGCACCTCTAGAGGACGAGGACAATAATAAACGAACAGCTCTATTCTACGCTGGGTACACTTCCGGCCCCGATGCGTTGTCGACTCTTGTCGATCTCGGTGCCAACGTGAACGCTACAGATAACAGGGGAGAAAATATACTTCACAAAACCGTACATCAAAACCCTGCTGCGGTAGCGATTCTTTTGAAAGCAGGAATAGACAAAGAAGCAAGGAACAATGAGGGAAGAACACCTGTCTTTACGGTGGCAGGACAGTCAAGCGAAGCCTTGAGTCTTCTGTTGAAAGCAAATGTCAGCGTCAACATACGTGACAACGAAAATCACACACCGTTTCTATACCATGCGTTAAATGGCGATGAATATGGCACCGCTTTGTTTCTAGAACGGACACCGGACTTGGAAGAGCGGGATGAAAGTGGCAACACTGCGTTAATGCTAGCAGCGAAACAAGCCTCACACGCACGACATAATTATCCGATTTCCAACTACACAGGACTTCTAGGCACCGTCAAAATTCTCGTAGAAGCCGGGGCCGACGTAGACACTCAGAACTTCGAGGGATTATCTCCGCTCCTCTGGTTCGTGGAAACCGGTTTTACTACAGGCGTGGAGTTTTTACTGCGAGCAGGTGCAGACCAAGATATTCGCGACTTGCAAGGGTACACTCCTCTGCATGCTGCGGTGGAAAAGGGGTTCATCTCCCGTCCGCTTCTACAATTCGGGGCGGACGTGAATGCGCGGGATAAACAAGGGCGCACTCCACTAATGCTGGCTGCAGCGAGCGACAGATCGTACATCCTACCTCTTCTGATTGACGCTGGAGCCTCGGTCCACGCTCGGGATGATTCCGGGCGGACGGCTCTGCACTGGGCTGCGAAGAGAAGCGCAGACACCCTCAAACCACTATTACAAAATGGTGCAGATGTCAATGCTACCGACATGTGGGGTCGAACACCCCTTCACTGGGCTCACGGCAGCGAAGCGACAGTGGAGGAACTTCTTAACGCGAGATCAGACAAAAACGCCCAGGACACCAGTGGAGCGACCCCACTTCTCTTAGCAGTGTACAAGCGCTGCGAAGTTTGTGTGCGAAAGTTGTTGCAAGCTGAAGTAGATGTCAATATTCCAGATAAAAGGGGCGTGACCCCTGGAATACAAGCAGTAGAAGAAATCGACTTAAAAATTCTGAAATTGCTTTTTGAAGCTGGAGCAGATCTGGATGCGCGAGATAAAGGAGGAATTACGGCGTTGCATCGGGCGACAGTCAATGGCTCTATCAACGCTCTAAGATCTCTCCTTGAAATGGGGGTCACTGTGGATACAAAGGACAACAATGGCAAGACTCCTCTCCATTTGGCATCTGAGCGCAATAATCTCAAAGCTCTCGAAGCATTGTTAGCAGCAGGAGCTGAAGTGAATCTACCAGACGGGTCGGGAAGGACTGCTTTGCATTGGGCAGCACGAAAAGGCAGCGAGCGGGTGATGAAGAGACTCATTCAGGCAGGAGCAGACGTCAACGCTGAAGACAACGAGAAGAAAACACCTCTGTGGGAAGCCGCGTTCTCCAACGATGCGTCCAAAACAGCCCTTCTTGTGAGCGCAGGTGCTGATGCCAACCATGTGGCGGAACTTCCGATAAGTCTTTTACAAGAGTCTATTACCATGCGGAGTGGAAACATGGAGGGGCTAGAAAATTAACACAGTCCGGACTGCCTCTCTGGGTAGTGTTTTTGTTCCTGCCGACTGGTAGTTTTTGCCTATTTTTGTATTATGACTAAAAATAGAACTATAACTCTATTATGTTATTTTAATGTTAATATAAATAACATTTCCTCTTTACAATGACATTTTATCAATATGGAAGGTGTGTCTATCATTTTTGAAATTCTGCTTCAAAAGTGCATGTTCTTCAACAAAAACTTCAAATATTGCATCTACTCATAATATAACCATAGTTTTAATCCATATTTTATTGACATCAACAGGGGTACAATTAGATATACACAAATATATATATATATATATATATATATATATATATATATATATATATATATATATTGTAACCGTACCCCCCTCGCCTCACCGTACCGATTACAAAAGTAGATCTGTCATTTGCCTACTTCGCGACGTGTGATTACACCGTCACGCATCCCTGGGAATATCTCAATTTACGGATAAACTTCCCTATTGGTAGTGGGTTCGTCTTTGTTAAACTACTGATCAATTAACAAGCCAACACAATTTTTCAGTTTTAAATGACAAATAACATATATTCTATTGAATGAAAATCACTGTACAAATGAAATTCACAGATCCTCCTATGTTCTCATTTTTCTAAAATCATGGTAGCTAATTCCCTACCTAAACTGCAGTTTTTCACTAAAGTAATAATAACTCAGATTCCTGTTTACAAGAAAACAAGCAATGGATACATATTTACACTTCACAAAGAATATCACACATGAGACACACAAATCATAGTACAAATATTCATCCTGTAAAAGAAAAATACATACACACAATACTCGAAATTCACTACTACCTTTTAAATCACTAATTACGTTACACTCAATAGTCACATTTGACCTTCGGCTTCTACATAGCCTTTCAACACAAAATTTTGTTTCATAACGTCTCTTAAATGATTTGAATCATTAAAATATGACTCTAAATAAATAAGTCTGTACAAAACAACTTCTATCATAAACATAAAGAATTACTTTAATCTGATTCTTGTTACGACTGTCGAAAAGAAATAAAACCACTGGCTAGCAAGACCAATGTTCTAAGAAACTTGCCCGATCAACGTCTGTTTTTGAGGGAAGCTCACATTACAATGTTTTGGCTAGTATAATGATAATCCTATCTCACAAGTTTTTTCCAGACTGAAATCTAATGAGTGTTCTTTCTGTGACTCACAACCGGCGAATTCCTCAAGTTGGTCCCGCGCTGTGTAGCTGGCCCGTCGCGCGACCCTCGCGCCTCAAGGTCGTCGTTCTTCTGCAAGGTCCCTGCGTTGCCTGTCGCACTGAAGTATTCCGAACACCGTCTCCCCGTCGTTCGGCGAAAATTCACCACAGCTTTCGCAGAGGCGATGGTCGCATCAGAATGCGAGTCCGAAACTCCAAGTTATGACTTCGTAATGGCAAAAGTCAAACTAGTTGTTGGATAATCCGTCTTTCTCATAACTCTCAAAATTCCATCATAGGATTTCCAAAGTGAAATTCCCAAAAATAAGAATAAAGAATATATATAAAGTATGAATATATATGAAAAATATGAAAGCTGTAACAAAGAAGAAACATGTCCTATGTTACAATAGTCCTCTTTTCTAGCAACAAGAATGCAGCAACGTGGTTTTACAGATTCATTTCGATCTATTACCGCCGTCGTTCTTTCATTCATTGCATTCTTGTTTAATATTCATTTACTAATTCCATGTAATCTCACGATATTCACAGTACGTAAATCCATGAAAAGTGCTCAGTCAATTACCTTTTATTAAAGCTTTTGTGTTCCGCAATCTTCGCGTGTCCCTCGTCGACTATGTGGCATACTCGTAGGCAACCGTTCTCCTCGACGCCTCGAACCAGAAAGAGAGCGAGCTCTTTTGACGCAAGTTCACGCCACGTCCGTATTTCCACGAAAATTTCCTGATTGGCTACGGTCTGAGTGCGTTCAGAAATCCTTCTCTGACTTACGCCATCTCTTCGCCACTGTAGAAACTACGTGTAGGGCCTAATGTCAGGTATTATTGTTTCCATTTTCCGTTGGTTATAAATGTGACCGGCGACAAGCGGTTACAATATATATATATATATATATATATATATATATATATATATATATATATATATATATATAGTGATGAACCCTCTCAAAATTAAATTTAAAATATGGGGACAGGTGCTCTTTTCCGTGAATGGGCTCGTGAGGTTGAATAAACATAGAAAACATGCATAAATGAACATTAACACTTTATTACACGGAACAATTGTACATTACATAAAAGATGGCGTTAAAAAAGACTGACCAATATGTTACTCACGCACTCACATAATGCCTTTACTTGCCTAATCCTTTTGATCACTAACAAGAATATTTCCAATTTACAGTTTTAATCCTTCATTAAGTAAATGATGTGGCTTATGTACATAATTATGCTTCTTTTCGTACTAAACGCACACTTCAGACTATAATTACCTCAGAAATTGCAACACTTATTTCTTCTGCTTACTATGACGATACCTGCTTTTCCAAAATACTCTGATTTTTCCCCATATTAATCTTCCTCACCTATTGCTAAAGAATACCCCATTAGATACCTCTCACAACCTGCTTCTCCCCTTCCTACGCTTACTAGCTTGCCTTAGTAACTTAGAACGTAACCATAATTTTCATTTGGGAACAGTCTCGCTAGTTTTGTTGCTCCGTGGATTCCTTCGAGCTGGCCCCTTGCTGCTCCTCGCTGTATGCCTGCCCGATTCCCACGCCGCCGCCTTCGTGTTTCGTAGCGCGCGGGTGCGTTCAATTGCCGCCGATTCAGCAACGGTTAATGCACCTTAATATGTCTCAGCTCATTATGCTGGTTCCATCCATATGCGACACTGCATAGTATTGAAAAGGGACCGGGAGCGGTAGCTCAGTGCATCAACTGATGGCACTGCAGCGCCTCTGACCGGGAGGTCCTAGGTTCCCACTCCCCACGGCGGCAGGATTTTCGACACTGGCTTTTCAGCTAGGTCGAATTCAGTCGCTGTCTGGAGGAGAATTCTAGCGGCCGGCTGCTCTGATAGGTAGTTTTCCGTGGTTTCTCTGATCAACACCAGGCGAATGCCGGAGCAGTACCCTACCAAACGGGCCACGAACCGCGCGCGATCTGTCCTTTCCATTCCTTGTCGACTACCACATATCTCGGGAGACCGGTCGGGAGCTTAGAGCTTGTCCCGACTGGGGCGGTGCCCCGCTGGTGGGAGAGTCCTGGTTAGGGGGAATCCCCACTAGCCGACGGTAGGTCGGCGCCGGATCTCGCCATCCAGCGGGGGAAGATCATCTCCCGAGAAAAAATACATGCACTATATACCGGGACTAATGACCAGAGCAGTTGACGCGCCCGGAAACACGAAGAAATCAATCAATTGAAAAGGTCCCCACATCCGCTATTATATCTCAGCCCGTTATTAGGTCGCACTCGTGGTCTTCAATTCCTTGTCACGATGCGGATTTTACCTGCGCCTCCACTACTGCTGGTGTTGGTACGACACAGTTCGTCTCTTTTTGTGATTTTCAGTTCCTTGAAGTCCCTTGACTACACTCACCGATGCTTCGCCATGTCCATTTTACTCGTGCGCACTCGGCCGCCCACGTGTCCAGGCTTTCACGTTCCGTTTCCTTTCCACACCACGTTTGCACGTTCAGTTGCTACTACCGCCCCCCCTTTCTGCCTGTCTTCTTGTTGCCGCCGTCTCGACTGACCTTGTTCCGAACGAGCCACCACTGACTCGTTCCGAACGAGTCGTCGGGCTTCAGTCATTTCGAGCGCGCGATTTAAACTAACACGTACTTACAAACGCGATGCGTTTCAATATAATATATACTTTACTATGTTTAGACTGCACAATCTTGGAAACTGACGTCAGCCATCTTCGGACCGCCGCTCTCAGCTGTTGTAGGCACAAATACAACATGTAAATAAACATCTCTAAGTACGTGCTGCGACCTTGATTTTTTCCTAGATGCTTGAAACACTAATGCCACATGACAAGCGATCGACGCTAATGCCACATGACAAACGAAGGAAACCTCTCCATTTCCTCAGCACGAGCCTAGTATTTTGCCTGTCTGATGTTCGACGAATAACGAAAAACGAATGAGTTAGAGCCCTATAATTTGGACTTGGGTGGCAATAATTCCGTGGTCATCATTTTCGATTTTTCTCTTATTTCTGGAAGTGTTAACTCCACCCCTGATCCACTAGACATTTTAAACTAAAGAATTGGCCGATATTAAGGGCAACCACACGGCAGCAACATAATACAAAATGACATGCGATCTTATTGTAACGTCAGTCAAATGTTCCGTCAGTCAATTGAATATTCAGTCAATTGAATATTCAATTAGATTGTACCAACACTTGTGCCTATACAAGGATAAATGGAAAATTCACTGTTACATACAGATAAGTTTTTATTTTCTTCTGAACTGACTACATTGAACAAGGTAAGTTCTGGATCGTACCTCAGATGATGAAACAATATAACATCGCCAGTATCACTATTCTGTCATATGTTTTTTAAATTGTCGAAGATATTTCAATATCTTCGACAAGTTAAAAATGCCGGCCGCGATCCTTCTCGATTATGCTCTTCTTGATTATTGTAAACATACATTTTCTTAACAATAAAAATTGGCCGTTTTTCGCGCAGCATTACATAACTTAGCACAAATAAAACTAGTGGTGCTACAACAGCAAATACTTTCTCCTATTATTGGAAACAGCTCAGTAATATTGAAATATTGCATTTTCTGCGCTATTAACACTTCAGCTATTACATGAAAATGTCCAATTCAACCAGCAACGCACTGTTCCCAGCACAGCGTTGTCAAAACTATGTGCATTCGCTTGGCGAATGTCAATTCTTGGCAACAACAGTCATTTCCATCTGTATTCAGATTTCAACTTGTTTATCGGTTAGTCATATTACATCATACACAGTTGATAAATAACTATAATACTAATAAACTACTTAAATCATGAATATTCTATGATATGTTATTTTAAGTTGATTTTTTACCGCCTTTTTTACATACTATTGATACCGCCTCAAACGAAGCGCAGGAAAATAAAACTTTAAGGCAGTATGTTCTTTAGATCGACCACTGTAATGTAACCCCAAAAATACTTTAAATGAAAGTAAAATCTCTGATCTTCAAGACGATATGAAACAATTTGGCCCTTACGGGCCTAATGTTTTAAGGAAAGAAGTTTAAATTGGTTCAGGCTCTTACGGAAAAAACATTCGCGGACATAGTTTTCTTTAGGTTATTCAATAACTTTTACGGTTAATATACATTTTTCTGTTATTCAATACGCCGTAAATTTGTTTAGGCATGAAATTATATTAAATGGTACATAACATACCTCACCGGTAATTCCAAGGAGTAATTTATAAAAACTGCTGCGAAATTCATCGTAAACGAAAGTACTGGCTCTCGGCCTAGGTGTTACACCACCACCAGCTCGACTAAATAAAACAACTATCTTATCACCGCCACCATCTCGTCGTTCAACCACGATGAGCTTCTCAAAAACCGATGGGGCACTTTTGTGGAAATTTCAATTAAGCTTTGCGGATTACTTAAAAATAAATACATCAATACATTGAGAAAACAAATTAAGCACAAATTAAAAGTGCAAGAAAATAAAAATAGAATTAATATTAGCTTTTTCAATAGTAAAATAGAATTAGAATTAAATTAATTATTTTTCACATCATTCATTCACTTTTTCTCGTCGCCCCTGAAACCTGTATGAACTTGTGTGAAACCTGTATGTACTTCATTAATTTCTAGTAGAAATTACGCAAAAACGACTCGTTTTTTCAAAATATTTTACTTAACCTTTTTCAAAGAGCTAATTTTGTACAACATAATTCGTCTGAGGCAAAAGTCTATGTTCAATTTTTTTTTCTTTTTTTTTTCTTTTTTTTTTCTTTCTTTTTTCAATATTCGAAAAGTCGGATATTTCAACGAAAATGAGACCTACACCATTCTCTTAAACGTCCTTAGCACTATTCAAAAACAAAATTGATTTTTTTTTTCAAATTCTGAAGATGTCCTAGGGGCTTCATGTGAAGTACCCACCAAAATTAATTTATCGGTTTCAAAGTCCAGGGCTGTGATATCAGCCAGAACGGTTGGGGAATATCAGTTTTGGAGAAATTCGGCTGAGAAAATCGGTTTAGACGCTAGCGTTGACCACATACGGACTGACAGATGGACAGACGGACATTTGCCGTCAATAGATTTTTCGGTATCAAGAACCAACAAAACATGAATTCTTGCTAATCACGTGTGAGAGGATTTTTTTTCTAAATTGAAAAACAGGATTTAGCTACTTTTTCGTTACCAGAGCCCGGCAAAAAGAGTTTTTCTGGCGAAAATTCGCCGTTTTTCGGCGCACGATTACATAACTTTCACTTCTTACAAAGTATTTTCAAGGCGAGAAAGTAAAAGCAGTGTACACACGATGAAAGTATTTTTCCCGGAAGCTGCAAATAATCCTGGTAGTATCCGGAGCGACGTTTCGCGATACACCGCCAGGGCGAGTTGACAGCGGACCCCGTGTATGCAGTGCTGCTGCGGCGCGGCCGAGTTCCGAACCTTGAAGCGTGGCGTGTGTTGCCTACGCATTAAGCACGTCAGTTCCGCGTGTCAAGAGCCAAGGCTGAGTACACAAATATGATTATCAGGAATTTCAGGAAGATGACTTCAACAAAAATACAACAGTAAGTAATTAACTTGCCTGGAGAAGCAATACCATCGAAATCACAACAAAAATAGAGGCAGCGTTGTTACTATATAAAGGTGGCTAAAATAACTGTTTAAAGGGACACTCCCGTTTCCACTGATTTTATTGTTATAAAAAATACACTAAAAACTATTGCTACAGTTATATTTTCTCTATTTTGAGATAGTATCGTCAAAAGTCTTTTCTACTTTCTTTCAATAAAGAAGCTTATGAAAGTAACATGGTGCCATCCATAAATTACGTAACGTAAATGTGTAATATTTTGAATACCCCTGATCCTCCTGTAACGCATCTGTTATGGACATTTGAATCCCACCTTAATTACGAATAGCCTGCTCCACCCCCCTGTTTGCAATAAGTAAAAATAATATATTAACAGGAAAAAATGAAATACAACTAGCTGAAGTACCCGGCGTTGCCCGGATATTTATTTCAGAAAATTATTTACCAGGAAGGGGAATTACATTTATTCATGCTCTGCAGCGGGGTCTATGTCTATTTATTCCTTTCTATCACCACTCTACCCTGCTAGCCCAGTCTTGTCAAGGCCTCTATTTGCAAATTTCTGTTATACCTCGCTCACTTTTCCGCTAAAAAAGTTTACATTTTTCTTATTGAGAGTTCCACCTCTTAAACAATCCTCGCTTTATAACAAAGCATTCTCTTCATTATATTATTTTTGTGGATGTTTATATATTATACCAATACTTTCAATAAAATGCCACATTGTAAAATTCATTTTTATATATTTTTCTTCTATCGTATTCATAAATAAATGTGTAAAATTTATCTCCTCCCAACTCGTGACCTTGAAGGGACTTACTCTTTTAAGCGGAGTATAACATGCGAGAGATCTTGCGCGGTTACGCTAGTAGATAGATTCGGAGTAATAGATACAGATGTCATAACTAGCGACAGGATTTCCATACACATGCATGTTTTTATTTAAGCTTCGTAAAGATTTCAAACTTTGTAACTGTATATTTCATGAAAAATTCGTTTCAAAAAGCGTGTATATTAATAATTATAATGACTAGAATTAACGTTTGGAGATGCGGAGGAGACTGCTAAGGAGAAATTACATAAAGTGTTAAATTCAAATCGTGACTTGAAATTTCTCAAAAATGTAAAAAACATTATCTGTGGTGCAAAATCAGACAATGCAGAACTGACATAGATTCCTTTGAAGTACCCTCCAGTTACGTCATGTGACGTAAAAAGATCATTTTCTGCATTCGAAAACAGTTTTTTTCTGGTAAAAGAATGAATTTGACATAAACAGCTCAGAAAAATTATTAATTTTTCACTTACAAAAAAACATATAACTAAAAATTCAAGTAAAATAAAATTTGATTGTGCATGTTTTGCCCACTTTTATACTACATCGTGTATATTTGGCTATTTGATAGTGCACGTTCGCAAGCATATTTTAGCATTTGATAGTGCATGAAAATCCTATCTCTAGACATAACGTAATTGATGAATCATAATAATAAAAGTAAATAAAAATATCTGTGCTAAATTGTAATTGTCGGTTTTTATAATTATTTTGAAGACGACAGAAATATGATTGTTTGTGTCCTGTGTGCTAGTAACATGTAGTATAAAACTTTTTTGTTTAGGTAAATCAATTCATTATACCATTGCAACATAAGATCAATACTGATCCGTCAACATGTACATTCTGTTACACAATAAATTTACAATATACTGAAACACTTAACGAAACAATAGTAGCTTCATTATTTGTTCTGAAGTGCTAGATATTAGGGATCTTGAAATGATAATAATAGAAACCAAGGACACCCAAATTTATTGATTTTTCTTGCTTAGACATAAATATTTTTAAATATATTAATTTTTTTCTATGTTCATAGAAAAATGGATGAATTAATTCATTGGGAGCAATTGATATACAAAACAACATAGATTAGACTTAATATGTAAAGGATCATTGCATAATTAGATACAATAACACTAATCTTTTGCACTTATTGAAAAAAGTTCAACAGACCCAAAATACGCGAACCTATTTCCATTTTACCAATTTGAATATGCATTTGTAAGCTGTGTAAATAGTCAAATTGAGAGTCGTAATGAAAAGCTGCCCTACTTCCTAGCAATTATTCACATTTGCTTCCCTCTTTGCAGTATTGTTTTCAATTGTGTGAGTGTGTACTTCAGCAAGTCGCTCTTGCCTCCGAGTAGCCGATTCAGAATTGTTATAGACTGCCCATCTCTTGGCATTTGTAGCGGCATTGTTTCAAACAATTCAGTGTCCACAAATTTCTGTAAAATATGTTGTTTAGAAAGTATACGATATCTATTTTGTACATTGTACATTACTGTATAATCTGTACTGTACGAGTATGTTGTACTTTTTACTCTCTCAACCAACCTCAATTTTTAAACACTTTCAAACTCACAATGTTTTCTTTACGCTGTTAGTATATAACCTGGACTAATGACAATTCATGAACATTGACATTCTTTGTTAATTTGTTTACGGCTTTCTTTCAAATGTTGAACCAACGTTCAGAACTAACAAATCACCAGCGTTAATAATATCCTCTGCATATCCAGACCTTTAAAGGAAGCTAACATAAAAGTTTTATTTTTTGGTTCAGTAGATTTAGAGATTATCGCGCTGTAAGCCCACGCCCTTCTGTCTTTGTATATTAGTAGATAGAAGTAGATAGATACTGATAAAATTATTAATAATATATTAGTAATATTATTAATGCTGTAACAGTAAAAATTATATTGATTTTATTTGTTGTACATTAACATTTATGATAATGTAAATCTGAATTAATTAGCAGCACTGCTTGCATCTAATATTAACCCTTTGAACCCGTATGGCACGTCTTGATGACATCTTTAAATGATTTCTCAGCTCTTGGTTGAGGAGGCACTCTGAGATGAGATGGCATACGAATACATGGGATGATATACAATATTCTCTCTGAAATGACATACGAAAATTGTGCGTTGACACGGAGGGTTTACGCTCTTTGCACTTCCGTCAGCTCGGTCATTGTTTCGCGGTCTCACGAGGAGACGCGTCACTTCTTACTCAGCTGGCATTGTATTTTAAACAGTATTGAACTCGTTGGTTATTATCTTTGCTACAACTTGACAATGAACTACATATTCGAATAATTAATTCAAAAAATGACAATATATTTTCTTTAATTTTGAAAATCACATCCTAAATTGACCTACTTTTTTAGTTAAATTTATTGATTGTACAATTTCGGAAATAAACAACAAAATACAATGAATACAAACAATTATATTTTCAATGCAAAGGTCAATGTATACACATATCATTTTTACATTCAAACCTCCCTTGAATTTTGTTTTGGGTGTGAAACATCTCAAAACATTCACCTGGAGGGTCGGATTGCCAGGAGTTTGACAAGAGAACGACAAGAATGAGTGGGGCAAAATATTTTGATCGGATAGCGTTCGTATGTGTTTCGATAGACCATCTATTTTCGATTCACGACACTATCTCATTGTTCTTCACCGACAGCTCAGGTACTATATCCTATCTGATACGATTCTAAGTAACATCAGTTAGTGAATTTAACTCAATGCAGTGACTAAGTGAAATATTATTTAAAAAACAGCAACAACTATAAACACAATAACGAAGGAACATCACCCAAGCCTAGTCCACGCCATCGCTGGCGCTATGGAGGAGGTCTACATGTAGATGGCGCCCTGGACACATCTTCTTACTTACCATGGGACCAAAACGAATATCTGTACAGTTTTGGGAACATCAGACAAGACAGAACGCCCAGTTCTACAATGTCCGACACGAACAAGACGCAAGCCTACAGCAAGGTACAGAAACCTTGTTCTGCGATGATCCTACATCCCCTACTTGTTCTGGGGCTCACCAGCGGAGCACGCGTTGCTCTCCCGCCTCGGGAAGGTCTGAGTCAGGGCCATCAACGCCCTTGCCGGGTGCCTCGATAATACGAGGGCAAGGAACTAGAAAGCTTTGGGCGCAGGCAGGGGTCTACGAGTCTGGGAGACCGTCAGGTTGAGACCACCACCATGCCGTTGGAACAGCCTTGTGGCCGGCCGTTTGAGTATAACAGCAATCCTAAGGCCAGTAACCTCTGCGCTGCAAATGTCACAGCTCAGGCACAACCGGACGAGGTCTCCTTTATCAAGCATACCCCCGGAATAAATTATAACTGCGGGAAAAGAGAACACAATGAAAGTGATTCACATTCGAGCTCCCAACCTAATACATTAACAGTGAATCAAATCCATATGTACTGCCAGTGAGTAACAGATTCTCTCCCCCTGGAAAAACTCACCGAAAACGAAAATAGATTCAACTATGAAAATGAAAGTGATACACAGAATTATGAAAACGTAAGAATTCCACCCTTCTATGTAAACAACGTTACATACATAGCTCAGTTCAACAGAGAGATTAAAATTCAAATAAATCAAATCACAATATACTATAACAATAACCGGGTGAAACTAATGCTTAAAACCATAGCAGACTTTAGAGATGCCATCAAGTATTTAATAAACACAAAAAGATCATTTCACACCTATAAGGACTCAAGGAAAAAACTCAGTAGTTGTCAAAAATCTTCAGCTTGTAAGAAATATAGGAAGACAAACAAAATGCTCATCTACAATCAGCATATGGGTGACTGCGGTCGCCGGGGCTCTACGCTGTGCGGGTAAGCTCGTCGAGGAGTGGCGAGGGCCACGAGTCAGGCAAATTTGCATCTTGTAAGGATCGCTCCTGCGATCGGGGTATAGGGTCTATCAGAGCTGTACATAACGGATTAAACTATTTATTTGTTAATTCTTACTAATAAATATGTAAATATCTGAAGCTCGTGTCTGTGATTGCTGTTGTGTTCTCACGACGTCACACCAACCTCCAAAAATTTAATGACTTCAACAAGTTTTAATGAGTCCACGTTTCTACAGTTTCTACAAAACAATTTCAGAAAAATCTCAAAACTGCTAAAAAAAATTATTAATAGTTCCCGAAGATAATTTCCACTACGAGAAAAATTGAAGTTTTGTTTTTCGTTTCATATCTATTTCATTGACAGTACTGTATCATTTTCTGAGTGTCAGTATTTCAAATTAAATAATTTTTGCAGGAATATTACACTTTTAGCACTGAACATTTCGACTAGGAAAACACCACTAGTTGATATATATATATATATATATATATATATATATATATATATATATATATATATATATTTAATTGATCAATACAATGTAACCTACTTACATCTTTTTTACAGAAATTGCAATAAATTATATTTCCATCTGTCCTCCGACAATCCACGAATGGAAATTTTCCATGTGAACTGACATTACTCTTGCCCCATCCCATCGCCGCCCAAAGTACATTTTTTGACATTTCCTCAATTTTTCGGTAGAAAAATAGTAGAAACGAAATATTACTTTAAGAATATTAAAGAAGAGTAAAACCTCGTCGTAAAGAATTGGAGCCGTTTTTATGAAAATGGCGTTTAAACGTTCTGTAAATGCAAAATTTGAAGCTGTTTTTCACAGAAACTTTGAGTTTTCGAAAAATTTGATTTAAAGTCATTTAAGGCACTAACTCACAAATGCATTAGTGTTTACAAATATCTAAAAATGTGCATATTAACGGCGTGAGAGTTATTTAAAAAAGTGCATTTGTGTATTTTTTAAGAAAACAAAAGAGTACAGCAAAATGAAGTTTATGTAATATCAAAGAGTGCAATTAGCACAACACGCAGGGAAAAAATCAAGGAACAATTGAGAGCCATTTTTGAGAAAATGGCGTTTGAGCATTTCTGAAAATGCGCAATTTTGAGTTCATTTTAATAGAAAACTGTTGAGTTTTCGAGAAACTTTATATATTATTTAAAGCTCATGTGCTCATAAATACAATAATGTGAACAAATGGCCGCGAATGTAAATATTAACGACGCGAGAGACATGTCAAAAATTACATTGCAATTTTCGAAAATAACAAGGGATGGTGCGATATGGCGTTAATGTCATCTTATAGAGTGTAATTAGTACTATCCCTACCAAACGTTTCAAGAAAAAAACTTGGAGCCGTTTTTGAAAAAATCTTGTTTTTATAATTCATGCATCAACTTTTATCACTGAAACTCTGCCGTTAGAGCGCACTGTCGTCGGAAAAAAATCAATTTGTCTACCCCATACTCCGAGACCTTCAACTCTCTTCTATATTCCAACACATATCCCTCACCTGTACTCCGAGACGTTTAATTTTCCCCCACATTCCAAAACATATTCTATCTTTCAAGACATCAAACTTTCGATCTTTTTCAAACTTTCGTCCATCTTTCGAGACTTCAAACTTTCGTCCATCTTTCGAGACTTCAAACTTTCGTCCATCTTTCGAGACTTCAAACTTTCGTCCATCTTTCGAGACTTCAAACTTTCGTCCATCTTTCGAGACTTCAAACTTTCGTCCATCTTTCGAGACTTCAAACTTTCGTCCATCTTTCGAGACTTCAAACTTTCGTCCATCTTTCGAGACTTCAAACTTTCGTCCGTTCAGCGGGACGTCCACCTCTTATCTGGTTGTCGATTTCGTTCTTTAGTATATCTCGTCTGTCTCCATAGTATCCAACCTGTCTTCGTCCCAAGTACCTACACCGTGTATCTAAACGCCTTTTCGATGTCAGACACATTGAATTCTGACTTGTTACAATAGTACACTCGAGAATACACTGGCAGATTTTTTCCTATTTAAAAGTAGTTTTGTATTCTCACTACATTCTTAAACGAAATTACATTACTCTTTCTCACCAAGTGATCCAGGGTTTAATTTCTCTATAATAATTAATTTAGAAAGTGAAATTATTTTTATTTAATATTCGTTACTGTTAAGCAATTGCACAATATAAAGGATATTTATTTATTTACTTATTTATTTCGGTGGAGGTGTTGTCCCCAAGCCCTACATATGGCTAGGTGCCTGCTGTTTTCGTATCGAACATGCATCTTATCATACGGATCAATACCGAGGTCTGAAGCACTAACGTATCTCCATCTGCAATCAGGCCTTATCGTTTCGTCCCAACTTCCAGCTTTTAAGTGTGCGACGTTGTAAGTACAAAGCGTCAGTTTCCGTTATCAAACATTTGTCTTGTAGATAATATTGCAATTTATAAGTTATAAATCTATACTAGATAACATCACATTTTAAGGGCTTCACGCTTTTACACAAAAAAATCATTTATCAATTAACTCATTAAAATCAACTCCATTTCTTCAACCACACATTGTATTTTTATTTTTAAAACTATTCAAAAAGAAAGTAATGTTCTCAATACTATAGATATTTAAACGGTCTCTTGTATATTCCTCCCATAAGGGAGGGAGCTTTTTTGAGCAATAAAGAGATACCGTGACGGTTCTATTACTCTATGTAATTAATTATAAACATTTACTGATAATGTAAATACTTCGCTCTACTCTGGAAAGGCAAACTGTAATGGTTTACGTTATCTGAGTTATAAACAAAAATAATTTCCTCCATTGGTTTCCTGATATTGGTTCTCAATATTATTGTCTGAAGAACTACATGATAATATTTCCTAAGCCTTCGAAGTAATACATCGTTTTCAGTACAATTTATTTTGGATGTGAGTTCACGAAGCCGCCTCCTATGGGAAACGGGATGCCAATCATTGGTTTGGGAATTGGATACATAGTCATTCTCCTCTCTTGCATAAAACCGAAATGAAACACCAGAATTTTCAAAATAAATCATTGCCGCCGCAATCATAGGTGCAATTTCGTTTATTCCGGCATCAAAACTATTACCTTGCCTCACAGCCGCCTCCAATTGCTATCACATAACACATCAAAGGAAAACAACACTAATAAATATGTATACCCTTTCTTTGAAATCACAATTCTGCAATCCATTCACACATAAAATACAAAGGAAAAAAAATATTCACACGTGCGCACATTCCTTCTTTATGGCTATTTTACTTTTGAAGTTTGAAATTACATATACTGCTACAAAACATTCTTAGCCTTATCATATTGCTTTGTTGAATACATTTAAATGTTCACTTTCCTTATATCGGGGGCCGATATTTTCACCAGAAAAGCAGCGCGTGCTCCACCAACCTGACCATATTTTCATTAAAAATGTGTTTCCATGTCCATTCTCGAACTTTCACTCATCCAAACATTTTGTCCTTCCACGTAATTCTAAAAAATAATACATTACATTTATAAACGCAAAATAAAACATGGCCTCTATTCACGATGCGGCCCACACCAGGTATAGCATCATTCTGAGTTTTGTTGCTGTGCCGTTTCTCAAGTTCACACTACAGGTGCTACAGAGTGGAACAGACTTTCTCGTAGAAATTTTTTCTAGTTTCCTTGGCGTGGACTGGCTTTAAGGTCTTCCTCCATTCTCTGGCCAGCTGCCATCTATCGTCACCGACAGTACATTTTCTTGGCGTTTTCTTAACTTTTCAGTAACTTAGCAGTAGAATCCAAATATTACTTCAAGAATATTAAAGACGAGTAAAATCTCGTCCAAACTAGAAATTTTCATTGAAAATTTTGAAGCTGTTTTTACGAAAATGGCGATTAAGCATTACTGTAAATGCTAAATTTGAAGTTTTTTTCACAGGAATCTATTGATTATTCGAAAAACTTCATTTGAAGTCCTTTCAAGCACTTCCACTTACAAATGTAATAATGCATACAAATCGATGGAAATGTGTGATGGCGTGAGAGATATTTAAAAAAAATACATTTGTGTAATATTTGAACAAAAAAAGAATACTCTAAAATGAACTTTACGTCATATTAAACAGTGCAATTAGCACTATTTATTGGAGAATTTGAAGACAAAATTTGGAGCCATTTTTTAAAAAATTGCGTTTGAGCGTTTCCGAAAATTCGGAATTTTGAGCTCATTTTTACAGACA
This sequence comes from Teleogryllus occipitalis, assembly GCA_011170035.1. NCBI lineage: Eukaryota > Metazoa > Arthropoda > Insecta > Orthoptera > Gryllidae > Teleogryllus > Teleogryllus occipitalis. The sequence goes on from BLKR01000730.1 coordinate 286,078, forward strand.
ACTGTTGAACTTTCGAGACACTTTATTTGACATTATTTAAAGCACATGTACTCAATATTTTAGTGTAAAGAAATTGCCTCTAAGGTAAATATTACCGGCGTGAGAGACAAGTCACAAAAATTAAATTTTGTAATTAAAAAAACAAACAAATAATAGAGCAATATGGCGTTTATGTCATCGGATAGGGTTGGTTGGGCAGTAACCCCACCAAAAATTTAAAGAAAAAAATTTGTAACCATTTCTGAGAAAATCATGTTTCTGTAATTTTTTAAAATTGTAAATATTGCACGCTCTATTACGCAAACATTAAATGTGTGCCTTCCTGGGGATCCCCCGGCCTGGGGATCGAAGCCGGGTCTCCCGACTGCGAAGTCAGCGCGCTACGCCCTAAGCCACTTCGCGCGGTTTATTATTATTATTATTATTATTATTATTATTATTATTATTATTATTATTATTATTATTATTACTAGTGAAAACCCGTCAAAATTTGGCGGTGAGATCTGAGATAAATGTAAAATACTGTGACCAGACTAATGTTCACAATACGTTGCATTGTTTGGATCTTCAGGGTATAACGAAGATGTTCTGTGATGTGAGTTCCCAAAATTTTGAACACGTATGGCCCATGGGCAGGTGGCAATGCAATATCGGTGCCAAATTGCACAAAAGAAAGAACACTATTATACTGACGGATATTATTTCTAAAGTTTTTTGATGTGTCATCATGTCCTATATACAATTTTTATTTCTTCTGGCATATCGCCTGAAGGTAAGCTTATTTTCCCATTTAAGCAACACAGAGTAAATCGTTTGCAGAATTTTTCTCACATGCGAAGTGCAAAGCAGAACAAAACTGACATTTCATAGGCAACGACCCAGCAGAAAACGAAATGACCTCACTATCACGACACTTACGCTGACTTTCTCTTTCCCTGCGTCCAGTTAATGTACGTTTGCGTCTTTTGGGACGCGTGGGCAACGATTCGGAATTCGACATAACCCGTGAACAACTTCACTACTTCAGTACAACCAAGCAAAACACACTGTCCAAATGTTCTCTACAAAATTCACCACAAAAGCAAATACATGCAAACTGTCAACGCCACAATGCAATAATTACACTGAAACAAAACCTTGATGAATTGTAAGCAAATCTCAACAATCAAAACAAAACATCAAACAGCGCCACCATGAAGTGGCGCTGTCGACTCATATATATCGATTTTGAAACAGCCACCCTTTGGAAGAAAACAATTGACTATTGATGAGCGTACTATTAAAGAAATATTTAATTAATTAATTTACACACTAAATGTTGGTGAATCAACACAAACAATATCTGATAACACATCTAGGGATCACATTCTTTCATTTAAAGGAAAAAATACTACAATCGGTTCAGTAGAAGCTCTAAACGAAGCCATGGCAAAATACCTTATTTTTTAAATATATAGTTTATTATTATTATTATATAATCATTATTATTATTATTATTATTATTATTATTAAAAAGACAATCTACATTAATATAAGATTTCCTGAACAAAAAATCCCTGTATGAACAGTCAAAACCTTGGAACCAAATTTGAACGGAGTTTTCAAACAGCGTTTCGTTAAAGCCGTGTTTACGTCCTCGTCACGAGAAGGATGCAGCGGCCAGCAACCGCGAGAGAAGACAGAGAAAGGTGGAGCGGGTGGTGGTGGAGGGAGTGAAGAGGAGGGGAAGGGAGGGAGAACACTTGTAAACAGAGGAGGCTGCGGCCTCCGGCACCGCGTGCCTCCGGAGAAAGCGGCGGTGAGCAACGAGGATGGAGAAGGGGGCGGGGTGAAGACAACTCGATGCGACGTCTTGGGACGCAGCGTGCGACTGGTTCTCGGCCGCGTGGCCACAAGCGTAAGGCCTCGTTCACAATGCTAACTTAAAAGAAACGTGATGCCGTAAACTTAGCAGTAAAATTGACACGTAAAAACATGCATTCACAGTGACTGGACCGCGGATTTTCAGGTTTTAAAATATGAGTTTTAGGTGCCTAAAAAAGGTTCACTCAACATTTCAGTTAGGCTTTTTAAATGGTAGAATAGGCACAAATAAAACAGGAAACTTACAAAAAAACACGTTTTTACAATTAATTATATATATTTCTTAAGATAAAAATATAAATCAATATTATGTAGTATCAGTATTATATATTTTGCGATAATACTATTTATGAACAAGTTTAATTGTTTTTCTCTAGTTAGAATTATTCCTGCCGTAGTTTTCCTCACAATAAATTACTAATACTTTCTCCAAGTTTTCAAGAATAATAATGTCTCTTATCGGTCAAGGTCACTTTTATTTCGCGGGAATTCAATTGCTTTATCTTAGAAGCGGAGGCAATCTTTTCCACGAAGTCAGGAAGAAGTGACGCGGAGACTTTTATCGCTAGATCCTTGTCCTGTTTATTCATTTCTCGCTAACTTATAGATTAACGCCACTTACAATTAATATCATCCTTGTCCGTTGTGCAGATACACAAGAACAAAGTTAAAAGAAACCACAGACAAAAGAAATTAGGCAAATTAGTATCATTTTAGGGGTTTAAAAGTAAAATTGGCACAAACGGGTTTGATAGATTGACGGGTTTTTAGTTCAAATAAATCTAAAACGTATATTCAAAAATTCATTTAGTACAAGGTTCCCAGGAAAAAATAGATTTTTACCTAAATATCCGCGGTCTAACGATGACGAACGTAAGCTGGAACATACGTTTCGCCTGAGCCAATCAGTTTGATTGATTGATTTTTTTCGTGTTTCCGGGCACGTCAACTACTGTGGTCATTAGTCCCGTTAGTGTAGTGCATGTTTTTTCGGGAGATGGCGGTTATCTTCCTCCGCTGGATGGCGAGATCCGGCGCCGACCTACCGTCGGTTAGTGGGGTTTCCCCCTAACCAAGATTCTCCCACCAGCGGGGCACCGCCCCAGCCGGGACAAGCTCTACGCTCCAGACCGGTCTCCCGGAATATGTGGTAGTGTAGTGCATGTTAGTGTACGTATGTGTGTGTAAGGGGAGAGGATAGGACAAGGAAGAGGAAGGACAGATCGCGCGCGGTCCGTGGCCCGTTTGGTAGGGTACTGCTCCGGCACTCGCCTGGTGTTGATCGGAGAAACCACGGAAAACTACCGATCAGAGCAGCCGGCCGCTAGAATTCTCCTCCAGACATCGACTGAATTTGCCCTAGCTAAAAAGCTAGTGTCGAAAGTCCTGCCGCCGTGGGGAGTGGGAACCTAGGACCTCCCGGTCAGAGGCGCTGCAGTGACATCAGTTGATGCACTGAGCTACCGCTCCCGGTCTGAGCCAATCAGGTTTCAACGCATTGGAAATTGATCGATTGTCCATTCGTTTCTAGCATGGGAGAAAGATCTTTCACAAAGATTCTTTTATACACAATTCACGAGTAATTCGTCGAACATAACTATTTTATTCGCCTCGTCAAGTTAAAGTCACGAGATAAATGGCCCAAATTCTTACTTCGAATTCACTTCTCGCATCAAAACCGTTTGCAAACTAGTTCAGTACATAACAGTAATGAAATGACATAAGCACAAACTACCTGAACACAATCTAAAATCCACCATGTTTGTTTCTTTCATGCTGCTCTCTCATTGGTCTTCGGTAGAATTCCGACGTAAACTAAAAGCTTGGTGCTTGTGATCTCTTAAATTTACGGCTTTACGTCTACGGTTATGTCAAGGCATTGTGAATGGTCTGTATTAATAACTCATTTCTAGGTTTTGAGGCATGTTTACGTTTAAGTTTGCGTTGTGAATGAGGCCTTACGCGTCAAGTTCGGAAGGCAGGTAGTGGCAGGCTTCTGTCTTCGCCAACTAAGCAGCTGCCTCCGGCCCTAACTTCTGACGGGAGCCCCCCAAACAAGGGCCGAAATGCACGAAATATTAAGACCGATAACACTTATTTCACGAGAAGGAACTGGTCGGAAGAAATGCATACGTTTTTAAAACAATTTATTCTCTACAATGTCCCTGTGGAGGCGGGAATTTATTTTCGTGATTCGGGGACATTACCCTGCCGGCTTAAGCAGCTAGAGGGGAGGCATACCTAACTTGAACATTGTTTCTTACCACTACGTAATAATTGTTCATTTGCTTTTTTCTTAGTATTTTTTTTCATTCACGCATCGTTTATACTTATTTCAGTACATACCGAGTGAGCTAAAAGTCACTACCCATTATTAATTCTATTATGGTTTTAATCTCGCATGAATTTTAATTTCCCGCCCGTGGCATTTATACATTATGATAATTAGTTACTTCCAGACACACTAGAGTGCATTGCTAAACAATCACCTGCAATTAGATGTTTAGTTAGAAATTTGTTTACATACGTTCCGTGTCTATTGTGTTATGTTGTCGAAAGAAGAACTTTTTGTATTCAAAGATGGTACAAAGGTGGTTATGCGTTAATAACTGATTAGTGGAATGAAAACTTTAATACTGTTGCACCGACACGGAAAGCAGTATTCAATTTTCAGAAACGTTTTGAAGTAAATGGATCAGTGATGGACTGCCATACGTCAGGTATCCATCATTAAGTGAGGAGAGACAATTTAAAGCATTACAAACTATTGTACAGTCCTAAAAAGTCTACTCGCAGGATTCAGAGATGTGTCGATGCATAGAGAAAATTTGAAACAATGTACTATGATGGAAATAAATAACTCCCATTAATTGGTGTTGAGTCTTGGCCAACTCTGTACACAAACATTCAAGTACTGCATCCCTGCTCTGACAAAATATAATCCGTTTTAAAGTGATAATTTCATAGGATTTAACATTTTTTGATGCGATAATTATATTTTCTCGGTTGAATATTGGTTAAACATTTTTTGGGGGGTTCAGAAAGTTTTTAAAAAAATTATTAAGAATTTGATCCACACTAAATTAAAATAAATTGAATTAATACAATATGATTTATTCACACTTATAGGAACGTATTGCCAGATTTTTTCGAAATGAATTGAATATATTGCAATTGAAATATTGTTTATATTATCATTCAAGTGGAATTCCCATGTGTACATTTCATCTCCATTTAGGGTCGGAGACAGAGCCTTGGGAATTACGCTTATCTGAAAAAAAAATTGCGTAGTAATGTGCTTATGAATTTGTATGTTAATTATGATAGTTATTTTTCTAATTGTTTGTATACCATAGATTTGGCAGTGCAGCTCACAAACTCGGAATAAGTCTTATAAATGTAAACTGCCGTCAATGGTTCAGTACTCCTCCAAGCAGGTTGTGAAATTGTGCAAATTTGCCGAATGTTCCTATGGGAACAAATTGCACCAAAAACGCGTAGAGGCAATTTTCGACTTTCTCAACAGTCGTAGTAAAACAATGTAACTTTTTGTCAGTAATGAACAATTTATAAATATTTCAGTTAACTGTTTTTACAGATTGATAAAGCATAGTAATGACACACCACACTAAATACTTTTTGAATAATACACACTACTTAATTTGCGTTTTACGAATTGTTTTTTAGTACGTAAAATCGATCTGTTTTGGGCTAAATCGATGTTACTGCGAAATATAATGATATAACTTTTAAATTAATGCCGTACGATTTATTCAACACGTATATACTAGTTTGTTCACACGTTGATATATCGGCACATATCGCTGATAAAATTTCTGCTTGTATTGCTTTTTCCGTCAAATGAAAAACTAGTGGTGCTACAGAATGACACAGACTTTCTCGTAGTAAAGTTTTCTAATTTTCTTGGTGTAGACTGGGATTACGATCTTGCCCCATATTCTTGCCGGCTGCCATCTATCGCCGCCCTAAATACATTTTTTGACGTTTTCTCGATTTTTTGGTTTCCTAGTAGTAGAAACTAGAAATTACTTTAATAATACTTCAGAATGGTAAAACCTTGATCTGCATGGCAATTTTCATTGAAAAATTTGGAGCAGTTTTTAAGAAAATGGCGTTTAAGGGTTATTGTAAATGCGAAATTTGAAGCTCTTTTTCACACAAAATTTTTGAGTTTTCGAAAACCTTCATTTAAAGTCATATTAGTCACTTTAACTCACAAATGCAATAGTGCTTGCAGATCACTGAAAATATTAACGGCTTGGGAGGTATTTAAAACAAAATTATAATTGTTTAATGTTTGAAAAATCCAAAGAATACACCAAATTGAACTTTAGGTCGTATTAAACAGTGCAATTAGCACTATACATTGGAAAAGTTTGAAGAAAATATTTGGAGCCATTTTCTCAAAAATGGCTCCAAGCGTTTCTGAAAATGCGGAGTTTTGAGCTTCTTTTCACAGTAAACTGTTCAGTTTTCGAGAAACCATATGATGACATTTTTGGATTTTATATGACTTCATATGACATCAAAGCATGTGTACGCATAAATAATATAATGTAAACAAATAGCCACTACTGTAGATATTAACAACATGAGAGACAAGGAAAGAAAATACATTTTCGTAATTTTTGAAAAAAACAAAAGAATATATCAAAATCATGTTTATGTCATCTCATAGGATACATTAAGCACTATCCTTACCAAAAGTTAAACAATTTTGGAACCGTTTTTGAGAAAATCTTGTTTTAGTAATTTTTTAATATTGCACATTTTTCACGCGATGTTGCGCGAAAACTACTAAAATCTTCAAAATTGAAGCTTTTGAAATTTTCTACAAATCAGAGTTTATAGTGAAAATCGGAAAATGCCACCTTTATGTGTGTATTTTACTCTATTCTTACACGAATTTAAAGAAAAAACTTGCAAGTGTTTTGAGAAATTTTTTAAAATGTCTGGGGACTTCACGTAAAGTACTCCCAAATTTTAAAGAATGTGTTTTAAAATCTCAGTTTCGACTCGTACCAGATCCACAGGGGTTTCTTCAATTTGAAAAAAATATCTACGTATCGTTTAGGCGCTAGTGGTGTTCACAGACTCATAGACCGACGGACGTTTCGCCGTCAATTGATTTTTCGGCACGAAGGTCCCACAAAACAGGAATTCTGGCTACACGACGTGGTGGAGGAATTTTTCCTCCTAAATTTAGCAACTGGATTTATCCGCTTTTTGGCTATCAGGGCCTGGCAATGAGAATTTTTCTGCCGAAAATTCGCCACTTTTTTTCGCTCAGCATTACGTAACTTTCTCTATATTAGTACATTACTCTGTATAAACGTACGTATACGAGAAAGTAACTACTGGTTCTAAAACAGCACATACTTTCTCGCCAGGACGTTCACGCATAATTACGAGAAAAGCACTCAAATTTTCGAAAAATTATGCATGGTCTTATTTCCAAATCAATCTTTAATGAACAGATTTCATTAAGGGAAATTCAGATGTAGGAAGACGCCGAAAAAATTTTAAACTTTTGCAATTTTCGAAATATCAGAGTTCAAACGAACACAAGACCAGCACCATTCTCTTAAATCCTTCGCATTATCCAACAACAAAATTTCCACAAAATCGATGGAGACTTTTTTGACAGTTTGGAAAATGTCCCAGGGGATTTATATACAGTACTCCCAAAAATTGAAATATCGGTTTCCAATTCAAGGGGCCGCGACATCAGACAGGTCAATTGATAAACGTCAATTTTTGAGAAAATCGCCAGAACGGTTTAGCCGCTAGAGTAGTTCACAGACGCACAAACAAACGAATAGACGGACAGACGTTTTGCCCTAATTTGATTTTTTGGTATGAGTGACCCACAAAACATGGATTCTAGCTACACCTAGAGTTAGAGGATTTTATTTTCTAGATTTAGCAACTGAATTTATCCACTTTTTCATTACCAAGGCCCGTAATAAGAATTTTTCTGCAGAATTGTTTTTGCGCAGCATTACGTAACGTTCTCTCTACTCCGTTGCGAGAAAGTAATTAACTGTACGAGTCCTGTTTCAGTAAGCGAACTGTTGATTCTGAGTGAGGTTAAGTTTGCAATTTATTTAAAGTGCACAAACTAGTAATGTTCCCTTTCTGTAAACCTAATGAACGATTTTTTAATCATATTTAAACCTATTTCAATTCGAAATCGCTGGATGGAGTTAGGCAGTCTTTTGTAGCTGCGATGTTCGAATGTATGTAAATGAATCCTATTAACATTATTCAAACCGGATGTACTGATATAGAAAAACGTGGATTATGACATAACACAATTAGACTTCAGTCGCTATGGTGATAGGGCAAAGCGCTTCTTTCTTTTTTCATTAACTAATTGAAAAAAATTAGCAACTTTGTCCTTACTATCAGAAGGAACTAAATTTTTATGCGATATGAGATATGAAACAGAACGATACAAAATACAGCTTGAAATCAAGAGCAAAGAAGATGATAAGCCCAAGGTCTTTTATGTACAAGAGCGTAGATCACAGCTTTCTAACGTTGGTTATGTCTATTTGAGTAAAGATCTTGATTTGCAATTTAGTACGTGCGCACAATTAAATTTTTAAAACCACCATCACCACCACGACTGGAAAATATAAAATTATTTCCTTGAGGAAGGAGTTGGACAGTGTTGACCATTTCGTTCGCCAATACAGAAGAATGAAAGGAAAACTCTTCACGCTCAAAATGGCCAGAGGTTTAATATTTTGAAGAATATTGAGCATTCTAGAATCTCTATTTAAACCGTCAACCAAAACGTGAATTTTAAAATTGAAGGACTTCGGGCAGTACATTCATGTATAACCAACAGTGTAATTAATATTGTAACAGAAATATATTAACAGTGTAACACAAAATATTAATATTCCAATTTGGTCAAGAGTGACTCATATTGCAGGTCCTGATCCTATTTATAAAGGGCTTGGTTCAGTAACAAGATGAGACAAACGTCGACCAAAATCGAGATATTACCATTTCCGGATAACGGAAGAGTTGCTGTGGTTGATGTGGCTTATCATCTTGTTACTGACCCAATCTATTCACATAAAGTAAAGCTTTACAGAGTTTCTAGATATAACCAATAAATAATTTTTGAAGTACAAAAATGTCATTAAAATTTGTCCTGTTGTGTTACATTGGAAACACACAAAAAAATTAACTTCAAATACATTATGAATATTTTCTCCTGAAAATCATTTATCTGTAACCTTCGTGTTTCAATATTTAAGGAGAAAAACACTGTCTCTAATTTACAACCTTTTTAATTTATTCAAATTATTGAGTAGAAATATTCTTTTAATCTCCTCCGGCTTAGCTTAGAGCCAGCATTGTCATTATCTTTGCAGCAAACCTGACCGGGAGGTCCTAGGGTTCGAGTTCCGGCGATGGTGTATATCACTAACAAAACCGATGGACCACCTTAAGTGGCCACAGAGAATATCTTGGAAACGATTTGAGGTTGAAACATGCCCGACTTTGAGTAATGCCAATTTGAAACAAGCCCCGTCTTTCTCTTCAAAATCAAGCCCCACTTGGTGGGACATTTTGAAACAGAATTATTACTGCTAAATATAATTTGAGCGCGAGGAAAAGGTTACACTTGAATCCTAATGATTCCTACGTAATTTAAATGTCTCCCCTTCCAAAATTATTGTGCTAGCTCAGTTAATTGGGGTTCAAAGTTCATAATTGTTGCTACTTACTCTGAAACCAATTATTCAATCTGCCATCCATACGGAGTGGCGAGGAATCGGAAAATCTTATTAAAATGCTAGATTGCACGTAACGAACAATGACAATCAGCTTTCTTTCCACTAAAAAATTAGAACTTATTATTATGATAATCAAAAATGAATCAATCTTTGGTCATGACCAGTTTTCTCTAAATTATAAAAGTTATAAAACCTTGTTATTCATTCGTGGATCATTTACTCGTAGAAATTATGACACTCGCTCCTACGACGCTTGTGTCGTAAACAACTTGTGAATAATTTTTTATTTTTATTTTTTATTTCATTTCGTGAATAATAGCTATCATTCTATGCTCGTTGAAGAATAATATTTACCACCATCCACAGAACTTGAAGAGACTGGAAAAACTACTGTCTCTGCTCAAAATCCTTGATCGCTTATCGGGCAATGTATAACTGAAATTTTATGTTATTTTATCTGCATTTTCTTTTTCAGAATCAATTGAGAAGCCTTTCAAAAACAAGATTAACTATGTAATGCATATTCAAAGTACTGAAATGCACAACGTTGCAAGTACGATGGATAGTTATTACTCGTATGAATGCAACTTATTATTTGATATGATAAGAAATATAAAACAATTTCATGGTTAAATGAGACTTTCTAAAACATTGCTTTTAATGCTTTTTGTTCTCAAATATAATGCACTACAGTAGTAATGCACTACTACAAAAAGTCAATATCAATATTTTTGAGAAAAATACCGTTTTGGGGCCCTGATATCAATATTTTTTTAAAAAATTTGTCTACCCGTCTATGATCAGCACTTTTTGCTAATCTGTTCACAAGGGGATTCATCAAAAGAGATATTCCCCTATCGATATGGCTGATGTTGCGGTCCCTCGAATTTAAAACACACTTAATTTTGGGGGTATTTTTACGTGAATCTCCTACAGGATTCGAAAGTTTCTAAAAGTTGACTCCCAAATTTTGTCTTCGAAATTTCTGCTTGAACAGACTAAAGCATGCTTAAAAACTAGCTTATGTCCAAATTTCAGTAAAACCTTCGAATTTTTTAAGAAAGCAAAAGTTAAAAATTGTTTGATTTTCTCATACATTGCATTATTGAAGATAGAGATGTTGATCTTAATTAAACCTGTTTTCCAGAATTAAATTGAAAAATAGTCTCATATAAGTAAAGATTTAAAAAAAAGTATTAGTACTACTTCTGCGACTAAGAGTTTGCCGTTTTCGATCGATCTCCGCATTTCTCAGTCCTCCCACTGAGCTGCTCTAAATTTTTTCTCCTCCTAACGTGTATGTAAGCTTTCCAGGGAGAGAAAGTTCAGCTTCTTTTATGCCTTCTTTCTTAAAAACAACAACAACAACAACAAACCATAACCAGAAAGCTAGAAAACGAAGCCCTTCAATGGTTTAGACATACATGTATACATTCAGTGTTCTCTTTGCACGCACGCACACATACACACACAACCTCTATCAACATTATGTAATCCTTTTTCTCTATTATCTGGCACATGCAATGTATATTATCGAAAAAAGATCTCCAGCTTCTATAACCGCTTTGTTTTTCTCGAATGTTACTCCATTTTGTACGTTTCCTTTAGAATATTAGCGAATAGCCTAGTTCTTAATGGAATGACTAATTCCTCTGTAGTTATCATAAGTGTTTCGTTATCTTTCTAGTTTGTGGAACTGATAAATGTCATTTCGTATTCCTGTGGGATATCGTCTTTAACTTCAGTATTGTTAAAACCTTTTTGAGAAATTCAATTATATTTTCACCTCAGTATTTTAAAAGTTCCATTCTAATATTTCCTAGCCCTGGAGCTTTATTTTTCTATAGCTCTCGTCCATGTTCTCTTTTTATCAGAACCAAATAATAGGTGGGCACAACTTTCGATGGAGCTACTGTATCATCACTAGTTCAAACTGTAGAAGGGAAGTTGCATTTTAATCGTGTCCATCGCGTGCTGACTTCGAAATGTGATGTACAACCAGGGAAGCATGGAAGTTTTGAGAAATATGATGCTTTTGTATGTACTGCTTTTTGCTTCCAGAGCTGCGTGCATCCCTAAGCGGCAGTCCCGATAGTGCCGATAATGTAAGGCTTTATCTCGTTGCTGTCCGTCACCTTGTACTTGAAAAGGATCACGAACAAACAAGCACCCGATGTTCCAAAGATTCTCTGCGGGAAATTTTAATTTGCTCTTCTCTGTGCAACATACCAGCACTGAATTCCCATCTGTTCGTTATCGAACCACGATAAAACAATACATAGTACACATTCTGATAAAAAGAACTCCATCACTGTGCTTTAGAATTTGTTTTGAGTTTGTAACTATAAGCTTTATTGCTCTTTACTATCTTTTTGTTTGCCAGGAGTGAGAAAAAGTACTGCTGACATGTTTCATTTGTAGGTATTAAATTCATTCTAAATGCTATAATCTTCTAATTACAAGATTATATTGTGGGACATTTTAATTAATGAGATACTGACCAGACAATCTCGGCGTGATAGTTCGAGTACCAAGAAATCCACTATTTCTTTGTTTTCTCGTAGGAGCATCCGTGGAATGTTCAGTTCTAATTGCTTCAAAAAATAATTTTTAATCTTCAAAACATTAAAAACAAACGTTTCCGTGTGGACTACAGTTGAAAAAATGGTGAAAAACTGAATTATATTTTAATATTTTTTTGGCTTTTCTTAAGAAGCAGAAGGCGTTTGAAAGTTTAACGAGAAAATAGTCACATCAGTTCTTTCTTTCTAATAAATTATGTTTTTATCTTGCAATTATTGCGTTATTTTGAATGTGTAAATTTTCTGAAGTATTAGTTGGCGTAATAAAAAAGAATGGCTGTAAATAAGTATAGAATTATAATGAAATAACAACGTCTACACATCATTATCTGCAAGTCTCCATACTAGAAGAAGGAACCACATCCTTTATGTACTTGCAAAACAATCGAATAGTAATATTTAAGAGAAAATTACTCAGGATACCGCCGTTCGTTTGTATAAGCACGTAAAAAAAGTGTCGTTTATCTTTTATTCTTTCCGACGTCTTCTGTTCCGCATTCAAAGCCTCAGAAGACTTAAAAATAGTATTTTTCTATCATCTCATACAGGATTTTGCGCTTAAAAATTTCACATATTTTGAACAGAACATGTAAACATGTTTCAGCAATTTGGACTATTTATTCTGCGGTTATCCACTCTCAAGTTGTTTGCTCTGCAGGAAGACTTTGGGTCTTTTTTAGACATCGCGACGGAAGTTTGGGTCGTCGTCGAGCTTTCTAAACAGGTTTTCTAGGACAGCTAGAAACGAATTACAATCAGGAAAGTTTTCAAAGGACTCAAATACTACTACAATAACCATAACAAGGAAGCCGACCCTTTTCATGCGTTTTGACCTCCAACGGTAAGAAAACAGAAATACCGGGGATCAATGTCACGGCCAGAAAATGAACATGCTTATGATATTGAGTTTCACATTACGTATTTATTATAATTTGTTGGAACGAATAAAACTCAATCTCAAGGAAATATAACGGTTTAGTTATGGAGTTATCAAGCTTGTACCACAACGTTTTATTTTCAGTTTTCTAGCACATTTCATAGAAATCATACTGATATTTATAATAAAAATAATAATTATTATTATACTAATAATAATTTATTATTATTATTATTATTATTATTATTATTATTATTATTATTATTATTATTATTATTATTATTATTATTATTATTATTATTATTATTTTCTGAGAATCGACAGTGTGCATCCTACCGGGGCTCAGACTGAAATATCGGGGTAAGTGCACGTTACTTTCTGTTGGGGGAAATCTTGCAATTTAAAGTCTATTCCATTTTTACACCCCAGGGTTGTTAACCCTGGTAATGGAGTGAAGTTATGATGATGACAGATGATGAAATAGACGTTTTCACAACCATATAGGGAGACACACAACACAACCATGCCTGAGGCGGGTTTCGAACCCGCGATCCTCTGGTCCGAGACAGATACTGCACTACTCCCTTAACAATCTCGACCATCGGATCGGCTAATTAATTATTATTATTATTATTATTATTATTATTATTATTATTATTATTATTATTATTATTTCTAGTTTAATTAATTACCTTCATTTAGCAATCAGTATATTATTTATTACAAACTACTCGTCTGGGCCCACATGTCTCTTGCCTCGAATTCCATAAGGATATTACACTGCGCATACCCGCGCCCTGTGCTCACGGATATCCAGTAAATTCCCGTGTTAACAATACCGTCATGGCAACATTTACTTTATCTATTTATATAATTGTAACAAAAACAGAACTAGTATGTACCCGTTAAACAGTGGAAATTGGCCTTGGAATGTTTACTACTCAGAGTGTCTAAGCAAAAAATCAGCTACTTTAAATGCTTAAGAATTCCAATTATCTTTTTATGTGGGTGGTGTAATATTCATTCTTTCACTGCCACATGCCTTTGTCGTGGGAAATCACTCCCTGAATGGATTTTTGTTCTTACAACTGAGGTGCTTGGATATTGATGTGCATGGAGGCCACGCTGCAGACGCGTCAACATTGACTCATCGACCACCGTGCGCCCTGACGTCCTCAGAGTTGTTTGTTGCCTTTGCTTCATAGTTAGCGGCTCGCAAGGTCGCTTCGTTTCCGGTACATGCAGAGACGGATACGGCCGGCCCTCTCCTCCAAACGCACGCCAGTGCAGTGGCGGATCCACGGGGGGGGGGGGATGGTCTCCAATGCTACCCCCCCCCAAACAAAAGAAGGTTTAGAGAACGTTACCTTTTTCATTTGTCAAAAATTTATTTTAATATTTATGTTTGAATCGTGTAATTATTTAAAAAATAATATTGTGTAGTATCATATAGACAATACAAAAATATACAATATAATGACAAATATGTTTATTACTAAACAAAAATCTATGATCCCCCCTCCCTCTAATAATTGGCTGGATACGCGCCTGCAGCAGTGCACTTCTGTCCTTAGACGAACCAAGTTTGAGGTGCAACCGATCAAAACATTAACAACAAGACCAAATATAACGCGTTTTGAAGTGGCCATGTCATAGGATGTAACATTTTCAAATGGGATAAGTATGTTTTCTCTGTTATTTAAGTAAACTTGATATTCATTGATTCGGCTTATCTTTGAAACACGCTCAGAAAGTTTAAAATATGTTAAAAGTTCGCTTCAGTCTAAATTAAAATGAACTGTGGAGTTATATTTTAAGTCCTCTCTCCTGAAATTGGATACGGTGGATACTCATTCTAGTGTATGTCGCCTTTTACGAATATTTTCTTGTTTGCCGAACTCTCTTTCGCCAACTTCTTGAATTTATTCTCCAATTTCAGTTCACAATCTTAATCTTACTATCAATTTATAATTTTATATATCGCACACTTGTTGCAAAAGTGACAACTGAAAATGTAAAGTTTTCCGTATATCACGAAAAACGTTTGTGGCAATAATGAAACATTCCTCAGACAAAGTTTTCCGTATATCACGAAAAACGTTTGTGGCAAATACCATGAAACAATCCGAGACGACACTATTAGCGATCTCAAAGACAAATTTATTTGCAGTAATGAGAATGGATATAAAACCAAAATTAAATGGTTTTCTAGTTATTTCTAGTATTAACTCCACAGAACTGACCTTTGTTATAGTTATGTCACTTTTAGTGTCTTGACCAGTCATATAGCCGTCCACTGCCGGCCATATTGTGAAGATTTAGAACCACACTTTCGCTTACTAGGCAAGCATCGTTTCTGCAACTAGGTCATAGTAACAACTCAAAAATTTATATTTTTGAGTTGTGTTACTTTCATAAAAAGCGTGCGATAAACGCTTTCAGCAAAGATTATTCACTAGTGATCGATAATATCATTTAGGTCTTCTTCATTAACTACGAGGGTCGTTCCAAAAGTAATGTCTCTCAATTTTTTACGTTGGCGTATGACCTCAAAAACGAATGTGGATGGTGACATAGTAGCATTTGATCATTTCCGTTAACGCTAGTTTAATTTCATTGATATTTGTCAGATAGAAGCAGTGACAGTATGCTAAAATGTCCTCTAAGCTGGAAAGCGCGTAAAAGATGTGTGACAATGTCTCACTTCAGAGAAAATTGCACGTATTGACAATCACAGACGCTTGCTAAACTTCTAAGGAGAACATAGAGTGGATGTCAGTGCAGTGCCGCAACGATGCGGCATTACGTTTCAGCAGTGATGACAGCGATATGAATGACAAACCACGTTGCGGTCGTCGACGCACAGCTGCCACACCACGCGATGAGGAGCTTCTCGATCGGTTAATACGCGTGAATAAGCGCATCACGACCAGGGGACTATAAGGCGCTCAATGATTGATTGATTTGATTGATTTTCTCGTGTTTCCGGGCGCGTCAACGGCTTTGGTCATTAGTCCCGTTAGTGTAGTGCATGCTTTTCTCTCACGGGAGATGGCGGTGATCTTCCCCCGCTGGATGGCGAGATCCGTCACCGACCTACCGGCGGCTAGTGGGGTTTCCCCCTAACCAGGGGGCACCGCCCCAGCGGGCCCATCAGCGGGGCACCGCCCCAGCCGGGACAAGCTCTTAGCTCCCGAGCTCCGGAATATGTGGAAGTGTAGTGCATGTTAGTGTACGTATGTGTATGTAAGGGGAGAGGATAGGACAAGGAAGAGGAAGGACAGATCGCGCGCGGTCCGTGGCCCGTTTGTAAGGGTGCTGCTCCGGCATTCGCCTGGTGTTGATCGGATAAACCACGGAAAACTACCGATCAGAGCATCCGGCCGCAAGAATTCTCCTCCAGACAGCTTATGAATTCGACCCAGCTGAAAAGCTAGTGTCGAAAATCCTACCGCGACTCGAACAAGACTCGAATCTAGGACCTCCCGGTCAGAGGCGCTGCAGTGACATCAGTTGATGCACTGAGCTACCGCTCCAGGTACGGCGTTGAACATTGGCTGGATTGCATTAGAGGTAAAGTCGAGTAAACTGAGTTACCGAAAATTGTGCGCAAGATGGGTCCCGCCATCACTCACACGGGGACACAAACAGCACCGATGAAAGTTTGTGAGGAACTTTTGACCCAATACGAAGCTGAAGATGGCGGTTTTCTTGATCGAATAATCACTGATGACGAGACATGATGTCACCAATATGATCCAGAAATAAAACGACAATCCATGGAATGAAGCCATAAGAATTCCCCGTAGGGCTCACCCCGCCTGGTACAGATTTTTATCAGCGTGGCATGGAGGCCGTTTATCGATGTCTAGAATGTGTAGAAAACAAGGGACTGTATTGAAAAATAATGTTGTGTTCAAAAAATTATGTTCTAACACATTACATTAGTTTTGTGCTTTTATTTACTTTAGTTGTCGTACAAACAAAAAGAAGTCATTTACTTTCGGAACGACTCTCGTAATAACTAGCGTGGCGTGAAGCCTCCGGCAGGAATTATCCTGTTTAAAAGTTAAATTTGTGCTTTGCAACATCATAGTGAACAAATCTTAAGTCGCTCGATTACTACATAAAGATGAAGACACATGCCCCAATGTATTCAGATTATAAATGAATAAACTAAAATCAAACATACCTCCTTTTATTAAGTGTATTTGAATTAAGCGTTTGTAATACAGAAGATTGAGACAGCGTTGACGTACGTGATGACGCTGGCTTCCGACTTCCGCCTATGGCACAAATATTTCTATCACACTATTGTCGTTTAATGGACTTCTAAAAATATCGCGTTTCACACCTAACCGCGGTCCTGTTTACCCATTTATAATTATAACTCACACCTCATGAACACCTCTTATCATCATCCATTCGGGGGACGCAATGGCAAAACACCCCTGTAATCACTTGTCCACCCGACCAAGGGCATAGAGGCGCAGGACTCCCTCGCCTGCATGCACGGCAGAGCCTCCACGAGCGGCGGTCGGCTATTTCCATCGAAATGTAGAGCTCTTGTTAGGACATAGCTGCGGCGTAACTTGGTTGGTTGATTGGTTAGTGATTCCGGGCGCGTCAACAGCTTAGGTCATTAGTCCCGTAAGTGTAGTCCATCTTTTTCATCGGGAGATGGCAGTGATCTTACCCCGCTCGATGGCGAAATCCGACGCCGACCTACAGTCGGCTAGCGGGGTTTCCCTTCTAACCAGGACACTCCCATCAATGCCCAGGACTCTCCCAGCCGGGACAAGCTCTGAGCTCCCGACCGGTCTCCCGGAATATGTGGTAGTGTAGTGCATGTTAGTGTGTGTGTGTAAGGGGAGAGGATAGGTCTAGGAAGAGGAAGGACAGATTGGGCGCGGTCCGTGGCCCGTTTGGTAGGGTACTGCTCCGGCATTCGCCTGGTGTTGATCGGAGAAACTATGGAAATCTACCGATCAGAGCATCCGGCCGCTAGAATTCTCCACCCGATAGCGACTAAACTCGACCTAGCTGAAAAGCTATTGTCGAAAATCCTGCCGCCGTCAGGACTCGAACCTAGGACCTCTCGGCCAGAGGCGCTGCAATGCACCGCACCCGGTGCGTTAACTATAATAGAGGATTACCATTTCGTATCTTGATGTTGCTGTCTACTCATTTTATTCTGATAAATTACGTCACTGGTCATTGTTTAATGCACTACAACATACATTCCATATTTTGTGTATTTAATTATTTTATGATTGAATTGTCAAATGGGATCTAGAAAATCTGGAGAAACTTACGATTAAAATATTCCTCTCTAAACCCCCTAACTACCTCTCGTTCCCTCCACCGCGGATTTCTCCCTCGCCTGAGCAGCGCGAAGTGCTGATTTATACACCTTATATACCTTAGGTTGCACCGTATTCTAAGGTATATATTTATATACCTTAGATTGTATTGTGTTCTCTAACGTGTCAAACGTTCTATAATCGAGAATCGTTTCTCAATCAGAATCGAGTACAAAACAAGGAAATTGAATACGTACAAGATTACGTTTATTGAGGACAAGCAGTATAATTTCAAAGCAAACTGGAAAATAAAATAAATAGAAGAATATCATCAGCTTCGTCAAAATTTTGGAGTTTAAAATGCATCCTCAGGAATAAAAATTTTAGACTAAAAATTAAAAGATAAATTTTGAAAACAATCCTTTTTATTCATTAATAACTTAAGGCGCACAAACCTGGTCCCTCAATGTAAAATAGGAGTATAAGATGATATTCTAGAGAAAACCGAAAGAAAAATACTACTCATAACTCTCGCACCCAAGAATAAAAATATAGACTCAAGGAACAACACAAATCGGAGACGCTATAGAAAAAGCTAGTAAGTTGAAATGAAAATGGGGAGGACATGTTATGTGCATCCAACAAGAACGTTGAACTCATCTTTTAACATGGTGGGACCCGCGTGAAGGCAGCAAGAATGGAGGAAAACAGAAGAAGAGGTTCAGACAGAAGTGACAGTACAAGGACAGTAGACGAGAATGACAACAGAACGAGCAGAATGGATATTGTTCCCAAACCAATAAACAGTCAGTGTGTTATGTGTGCTAGTTGTGAAAATACAAATACAAGTAGTGATTAATGATTTTAAATAAAAAAGGCGTTATGAATCAAGTGACTAATGTTAGTAATTAAGAAACACTTCTCGAAGTGGCTGCTCGACTAGCTTTTTTACTCTATGTGGGATGTTAATTGCTATTAATAAAAATAAATTAATCAATCCGAAGCGGATAATTATATTCCGTCTGTACGATCAACATACTAAAAAATGGGTTTGGAACGCGGAACAATTTCTCAGTTCTCCAACTCCATATCATTGATAGCAACGCATTAAATAAAAATATAGATACAAATTTTCTTGAGATCCGGAATTTCTACTCTTGTTATTAAATTAAGAATAAATGGTGAAAGACGAAATAATGTATAATAAAATTCGTAATTAATAAAATTCAAAAATAGGGGAAAGGGAGTGCACCTAGGCCTAAATACCCAACCTTACATTTAGAAAAATAATTAATTTTTTTAAAAATACCTCCCAGTTTCTTTTTATATTCCCATTGTATAATGCTGTCATTTGATGGCTACAACCGGTTGCATAATGATACTCATTATGATACAGGTTCTTGACGAATCACAGAAGTTTACAAACCCAGTATTGACGCTTAATTGATCATTGAGAATCTTTCTAGTAAATGTTTCTTTCGATTCTATACATTAAAATTGCATTTGTTACTAGATTATATTTGTTAGTTTTAATTTATTTTATTATTAGTATTTTTTACGAATATTATTTAAAATGAATTGTATCGTCATTTGACTTAGATCTTATTTGACAAATGCCATACTCCCTCGCAGGCAGACTGGTAACCACAGCCATCTGAGGCAGTATGCGAGGGTAGCTGTCCGTTAGGTGACCTTGGCTGAATCCAGCAAGTCGACTGCCACGAAACGATTCTATATAAAAGATTAACTTATAAAAGTCGTAGACAAAGTACTGTATGAAACTCGATGTAATGGATATTAATACACTCGAGTGAAGTTTACGATACTCGCTCGTATCTTAATATCACACTCTCGTATTAATACCATAATTACATCATCGTTGATAATGTACTAGTTTTCATTTTTGTATTCATTACGCACTCGTTCCATACAAGTAGGGATACTTTCCTACAAGTTTTTTTCTAGTTCATCTCCGTTTAAAGAAAACCTTAGACAACTAAGTTTCGCATCGAATCTTTCAATGCTCAAACACATAACCTCGTTCATTTCTGTAGCGCTGTTTAGTTTTTACCCGCGACAGTGAACGCAGAACCGGTTAAGAAATGGCAACAGGCCGGTTAACAAATGGGAGTAGAAATGTGACCACGGAAACTCGCCTTCCGACTGACCCGAGCGTAAAATATTCGCCCCCGATGTGTGGGGGTTGATATGTTTCCCTTGTTTCGATTTTCCACATTTCTGGTTGCGCATTTCTCGAAAAGCACTTCTCCGTGAAGTCTGCTGTGGGCCTTAAATGTAAATACAAAGAAATAACCGTACCTCATAGTGCTGATCCATGCTAATCTGCTTTCCGGCACCATTTTGGAATACAATAGTAACACGAAAAAAGCCGGCATTGGTCTAATCTCAGATTCAAGATAACAAGCACACGATGTGTCAAAAAACTAAAGGATAGAAGCCCGCTCTGCACAGATTCTCGACACTACAACATGAATGGTAAGCTTCCGTGGCAGCATGGCGGGTGATAACAGTGGGGGCTGGTCACGAACTGGCGTACTTACGCTTCATAACCCTCTCTCGCACTATTTCTTAGCTTCCGCAGAAGACCAGCCTCGCGGACGAATACAAACATTGCTTTCGCTCTCAACTGGAGTAACTAATACAGCGATACTTCTATTAAAGATGTTTTGTACTCTAATAAATTATAAATACCCTTTGAAAATTGTTAATTTATGGTCGCATTATCGTTTTATCATCGAATGCTTTTAAGTAGTCCTAAAGATATTGATCCACATTGATCTTCCTATCCTAGACACTGACGTGGTGACATGGAGAAACGGGAAAAGTAGTCAGAAATAGGTAGGCGCGAACGTTCATGAAGCCTTTCTAAGAAATATACTGTGCTTCCTCTTTTTCATATAGAAACAACTCAATAATTGCAGAATTACAGTTCACTAAAAAAAAAGAAAATGAATTTTCTGAAGAATCAATTAATTTTTTTTGAATTAAAAGAAAATATCAAAGAAGAATTTCAATTACGTTATTTCATTTATATATGATTGATTATTTCGTGTTTTCGGGCGCTTCAACAGCTGTCATGAGACCTGTAAGTGTTGAACATGCTTTCCTCGGGAGATGGTGATGATCTTCTCCCGTCGGCTGGTGAGATCTGGCGCCGACCTAGTATATACGTCGGCTAGCGGGGTTTCCCTAACCAGGTATCTCCCACCAGCGGGAACCGCCTCGTCTGGGACAAGCTATCAGCCATGGTGGCTCAGGGTATCCACGGACGTCACTGCAATGCCTCTGACTGGGAGGTTCTAGGGGTCCAGTTCCGACGATGGCAGAATTTTCATTACAGATATGAACGAGGTTATGAGTTTGAGCAGTGAATGTTTCGATAGCTAACTAGTTTCTTTTTTTTCTTTAAACGGAGATGGGCTATAAAAAACTTGTGGAAAAATATCCCTACTTTATGGAACCAGAAAGAAACAAGAGGTATTTTTAAAGCTACCGGGATTCTTCCGACCGGTAGCTCTGAACGTTACTTTTTCTTAGTTTCTCCTATCAACACTATGCCAGATCAGTACGATAACAAACGGGCCACGGACCGCAGATCCTATCCTCGTACGATAACAAACGGGCCACGGACCGCATTCGATTTTTCCTTCCTCTTCCTTGTCCTATCCTCGCCCTTTACTTACACACACTTACACTCACATGAACGTGTAAGTAAGGGACTGCTACCTATCGGCACCTAAAATATATTTTTTCGCATTTTCTCAATTTTTCTCTCCCCAAATATTATATTTGAAATACTTGTTGACTTTAAAAATATTATAGAAGAGAGAAATCCTGGTCCTAAATGCAAATTTTCGTCGAAACATTTGGAGTGATTGCTTATGATTACGGGTGTGTCAACTGCCAAGGTCATTCGTCCCGTAAGTTGAGTGCATGTTTTTTCCTCGAGTGGTAGTGGTGATCTTCCCCCATTGGATGGTGAGGTTCGGCGTCGACCAACATGTCAGCTAGCAGGGTTCTCCCCAACCAGGTATCACCCACCAATGGTATACTGCCCAAGCCGGGAAAAGCACTAAGTTCCGGACTAGTCTCGTGATATGTGTAATAATGTAGTGCATATGAGTGTATGTGTGTGTAAGTAAGGAGTGAGGATGGGACAAGGAAGACGAACGAAAGATCGCGTGCGGTTCGTGGCCATTTGTTAGGATTCTGTTGCGGCATTTGCCTCATGTTGATCAGAGAAACCACGGAAAACTACTGATCAGAGTGGCCGAATTCTCCTCCAGACAGCGGCTGAACTCGAGGTAGCCATCTAGCTAGTGTCGAAAATTATGCCACCGTTGAGATTCGAACTCTAGGTCTCTATGTCAGAAGTACTACTGTGACGTCAATTGATGCCCTGAGATATCTAAATCGGAGAATATATCTCTCAAGCATTGTGATGCATCTCCCAAATTCAAAGAATATTTTTCAAAATCGCAGTTTCAAGTCCAGTCATATGGATCGAGGAATATTTATTTTGGAAAAAAAAATCCTCCTATGTCTGTCCGTGTGTGGTCAACGCCTGATCTGTTCAGCTGATTTTCTTCCGCGAACGATGTAAATGAACTCAAGGTCCTGATAGTCAGAATTTAGGAACCTACGTATTTTGTCTATTTCATAGTCGGTATAATTTAACCAGTAAACCTTCTCTCAATTAATCCTGAGGAATATTAGAATGTTTTCTCAACCACTGGTTCAGATCTTCATGTTGTGACTCACAGTTCAGGATCTGGCCGTTCTAAGTTGGGTTCCAGAATGGAGCTATATTGAAATTGATAACAAAACATCGTGCAGGATATTTATTCTGGTTCAATTAGTTCATGATATTATTCAATGACTGTGAGTGTCGTAAGCCATACGTTCTTCGAGTGATGGAGAAAATCGGTTTAGATGTAAGATACATTGTAGATATCATAACATTCAAAACATTAATTTTCTTTAAAAAATGTTAAATATTAATGAAACATATTGCGTTATACTCTCATAGAAAATTATGAAAGGAAAATCCATATCCGCTGTTACAAACGTGCATGAACGAGCTGGCGTTGTGTGGGAAAGTAAACACGCTAACATCGAAATAGCCCCCATTACCATAAATCAATGGTAATTAGACGTCCGTAGTCATGAGATAAAACAAAGTGCCACAAATTGCAACAATGACAAATTTGGTTTTCACTGAAGAAAAATATACTAAATTGTGCTGTGGGCATAATCAAGATGAATGTTGGGATTCTTATTGTTATTATTAATACTACTTTTATTATTTTCTTTACCACTAATAACAAAAAGTGAGAGGTAGAGCAAGGCTCTACAGGCAAGTGCTAAATTACAGTATTATGTACTTTATTGTGTAAAATACGTTTATTACTCGTATTTTATTTCACAGTAATACGCTCTCGATACACAGCTTTCCGTCAAGTTGTAACGACTCAGGTATAGCTTGGGTGCTGGAACGCAGCATCCAGATATTATGTGCTCCACGTTCCATTGCTTTCCCCGCAAGTACAGCAATAGTCATTTTCAACTTTCTCGACCGTTATGCATTTCTGTAATATTCAGTCCCGATTACAGTACTATGAATGGCAAGTATGACCCTAATGGCCATGATACTCTTAACTAAATATTGGATGTTTGTTTGCATTACATGTTCCCCACATCCTCTAGTTTTCCCTGCCACAGTGGTTTCATAAAAACTTGTATTATTCCTTGTTCTTGAAATTTTAATTACCAGTATGTTTTATGGACGCAAAGTCTGTGCAGTATATTACTAATGAATGGATATATGCTAATCCACTACCCTCCTTAATCACCTGTGGAAATACATACTTTTTAGTAATTCAGACTAGTTTTTTTCGTTTCCTAAAATTGGTAGAGGCGGTCTCATTTGTTACATTTAATGAGTATTTCATTTGTGATTTATTCATTTACGTGCTTAAAGTGTATAGCTTCAAAGCAGGCTTAATGCACACCGGCACAAATAGTGTGATACCAATATCTACTTATAAGTGTCGGTCGGCCGGATCAGTAGTGAGTTCAAACAGCCAGCTCAGTTCGCTTATTGGTATCTGCTGGTGGCATGACCGTCCGCAAGGATGGCAACAATCAAAGGAAAATGCCGTATGACAATGCTGGGTAACAGTCCATGTTTCAGCCTTAAGGAGATGAGCGATACAATAGGGAAAGAAAGATCGCGCGCAGTCCGTGATCCGTCAGAATACTGCTTCTACGTCCACCAGAAATCGACCAGAGAAAACTACAGAAAGCCGGCCCGGATAACCGAGGTCGCAATGGCTGAAAGGCCGTGGCTGCCTCGTGCCTTAAATAATAATAATAATAATAATAATAATAATAAGGGGGCAAGTCACGTCCACGTCCTAATCGTGCCCCCTGGGACCTTCCATGGTTAATGCATGCTAACTGACATCTGTGAAGATGAACGGGCCAAGAAGCGGAGGAGGATCATCTGATCCCAAAGGTTCCTGGTGCGGAAGAATCTATAGAGGAGCATACCTCTATAAAATAACCTGGCCTCAGCTCGCTCCGGCTGTCAGTACCCACCAAGGGTCGCTGTCTAGGGTTACAGATGAAGACGGCGAGGGTGCCAGCCATAAAGGCTACCCCCTATTGAGAAAACCCCAACAGAAAAAAAACCTGGCCGTAGGGTTAAAAAGGCATTGCATGGCGGAGTGTTCGAAAATTTATATTTTTTAAAATTTGTTGCGTTATTGTTGATGCAACAGGTCTCTTAACCCTTGTTGAGCGTTGAGCGATTTCTTCTGAAGTAATCCTCCGTAACTGAGTAATTACCATATTTGTAAAGTCTTGTCACAGTCAGTGCTTTTTATCCATTCAGCCAGGGATTCGACGCCGTTAGATTCCGGGGTTCCTTGTCGGTCACCCAACCAGGAACCCGCGAGTCTCGAATTCGCTTAAGCTTCCTCACTTATGTATTGATTTTAATTACTAAATGCCATCTGGCAATGTGTTGTAAAATAATGGATATGTATTGTATATAAAGTTTTTGTAAGGAGCTATTGATACTGACTGATGAATATGATTACCACATTAAGTGTTAGTTATAGACATCTGTATTCACAGAAAATACATTTATAAAATTAATACATTTATGAAAAATTCTCTACAACAAACTTCTTTATAATGAAAAACTCTGTATAAATTAGACATTATTTCAGTTTACTTGGTTTACCCTATAATGTATTTTCATTGATACCCTGTCTACATATACCGTCAACTCCCTATAATGAAAGAAAGTACTCCAAGTATTCCCTTGAATGTTTTTTAAAGAGTTTTCACTGTATGTTTCCTTTTAAAATACTTCTAAAATCAAAATTATTTCTCTACATAACATTCAGTTCACTACAGCATGTTCCCTTCATATTAGACAGCAATGAAATTGTACTTAAAAAAAGAGAGTAATATAATAATTATTTCTCCAGCCAAGTTCATTCAACAGAAGTTAATATGTAATATTAAATACAAATTCTTTCAGAATCATAATAGTTTGAACTTACTTCACGGAGCGTAGTAAACCAATTCGGCTAGCGCCGCCGGCGACAAATAGCTGGAAACGGCCGCTATCTGAGAAGCGTCAGGGCGCACTTGACGCTGATAGTGGGTGCGACAGCATGCGAACCACCAGTGTAGAAGCTTCGAAGGAACCAACGACTTCTACGGCTAATACTATTCGAAACAGCAACTGGAACACTATGCTCTAATGCCAGAAAGCCTAATAACTCAAACAATCCAGCTAATCTCACTAGAGTTAATACAGAAAAACATAGAGGAAGATTTGGAAAGAAATATTTTATTATACTCTGAAACAGACCCAAATCTATGCGAACCTATATCAAAACTACACCCAAATGAGACCACATTTCGACATCTTGAAATAACCAACAGAATATTTAACACCAAAATAATGACGTCAATAGAATCTGTTCAACTGCACGTGTACTGTGCCGCAAAAACTATTTTAACAACCCAAAATATCACCTGCCAATCACAAAGGTCAATACAAAATAAAAACTCAAAGACCCCAAAATGTAAATTGCGTGTTGAAATTAAAATCAAACAGTTTTGGAGTTACATTGCAAGGCTACAGATATGAAAGGAAAAACGTGATCGGTGCAAACAAAAGCTGAGGGGAAGAGTTTTTCACATCTTCCATAGTCATAAGATTAGGTCAGAGGATCTTATTTTGAAGAAAAACTAGATAAACATATCAACTTATTGAAACAGAAAATTGTAGCCCTCGGTAAGAGACTGAGGCGCTGTAACTAATCAAATAAACGGAAATCAGACAATAGAAAATCCAGCTTCAATGAAAAACAGTTTTACAGTGGGCTCACAGAAATAAATGCCAAAGGAAATCACCCTCCATTAAATTCGCACGTTTTGTTGAACTTTCCTTTTGCTTGTAGTGGTAGTAGAGCTTAGGGCGAGTTTCTATTTTGTTAACAATACAGAAAAATCAAATCTGTTCGTTTACCGTTAAAAAATAGTTTTCTATAATTCGGCAACGAAAATATCTAGTTTTTGAAATGTTAATCTCTCGCTTTTTTAAATTTATTATTATTATTATTATCACTATTTTTCATCCTTCAACTATTAATAGTTAAATTCTGGGAGATTCTGAAACTCAAGAAAGCGTGCACAGATGATTTTCTCCTCCATACGTCACATACAGTTTTTGACTTAATAAATAAAAAATTAAATGAAATAGAAGAATATTGAGGGGGTATGTGGAGCTAAACCACAGAACATAACACTGAGACCATGTGGATTGAAAACCAAAAGGCAGAATGTAACTCTGTCATGGAAATCCCAATAGTATCCTCTCAAGAAATAAGCCAAACAATGAAGAAATTACACAGCTGGAAAGCTTCAGGCGCAGACAGTATTCACAACTTCTGGTGGAAATATCTTACTACAGTGCACACCACTAGCTCATATAATAAACAACATCCTTAACAACACTTCTGAAGTACCCATATTCGTTACTCAAGGACTCACGTATTTAAAACCTAAATAAAATGGAACTCAAACACTAAAGCAATATAGGCCAATCACATGCCTACATACAATATATAAAATAGTATCTTCTTTGATAGCACAAAATATTTCTGAATATGTTTCATCTGAGAACTTCATCGCTGAGGAACAGATGGGCTGCCGTAAAGGAGCCAAAGAGTGCAAAGAACAGCTTATAGTGGATAGTGTAATAGTAAATAAAGCAAAGAAAAGGAAAAGAAATATATCAGTTGCATGGATCGATTATCATAAGGCGTTCGACTCAGTACCACAGAGTTGGTTACTGAAAGTCCTCGAAATGTACAATATACATCCGAAAATTATCCGCCTCCTGAGACATCTCATGGAAGGTTGGTGTACACGTCGTATCTCAGATGAAAATAATGTAACAAAGTCGAACGTAATACCAATCAAATGTGTAATTTTCCAGTGAGATACCATGAGTCCATTGTGGTTTTGTTCAGCTGTTTCCTCAAAGTTGAACGAATCTTTTATGGGGTTTCAACTGAAAAATAAAGAGAAAACATTATACACTGTTAACCATCTGTTTTCCTTTTGTGACAAAGGGTGTACTCCGCTTAATTTGGAGGGTAAAGACAACTATCCGAATGTAACTACCATTGATGATAGAATTTAATCATGGAAGTCCAAAAGTCTTCACGATAGATTTCCATATTCCTTGGAAAATGCATAATGACGCCTCGATGCTTCAGGATGGGTCTCTGTTTGGGGAGACTGAGGATTTATCCATGATATCCAAAATCAGGTGATTGCTACCAACAACCACAAAAAAATACATTGAAAAATCAGACGTCCAAGATGAATGTAGGGTACGCCATCAAGCATCAGAAACAATAGACCACAGAATAACGTCATGCACAAACTTGGCAAACACAGAAGACCTAAGCCGGCATAATCTAATATCAAACATCATCCATCAAGCCCTTGCAATGAAATATAGTCTAATATCACCTGACACCATATGCCCGTACTATATGTATAAAGCCAGTACTGAAAAACAAAAATTACAAGATGTACTATGATATCCAAATACACAACGACAAAACCACTGTAGCTAATAGACCAGACATTGCAGTTCACAACTTCACAGACAAAAAGGCCCACTTCATTGATATCACGCATCCATCAGATCACAACATTGATAAGGCAGCAAGAAAAAAATCACCAAACATACCCCCTTGGCCGTAGAATTCAGAGAAATAGATCGTCTCAGTGTTGTTGAAGTTATACCATTTGTTATCACAGCAATTGATCTGGTTAATAAAAACCTAGTATATACAAAAATTACAGTTAACTCCAATGCTATAATCTTTAAATTTAAAAAATCTGTCATCTTAGAATCATGTCGAATAGATCGGACCACGTGGGCTGTAATCAAGTATGTGGTCTGCCAATGTTGGCCCCACACACCTGAGAAGACCGGATGATTTCCGAGACTTACGCCAATAATAATAAACTCTACAAAAACGCCCATCAGTGCAGAAGGCCTCTTTAGAATTCTTTAGTGGGCAATCGGCGACTCAGCAACTTAGGTGGTATTGAAAATACACGCATCGCGGAGGCTTGAACATGAGGTCTCCCGCTCTACGAGCTTCATATGCTGACACACAACTACATACGCTAGTATTTCATGCTTAATACAAAATTTAATTTTGGGTCAGCATGGGTAACTGAACTACTTAACCCGCTCCGTGAAGTCACAGCTCAAGACACCGAGGGTTCCCGAACACTAACAGCGCTGAGCCCTTGGCCACTACGGATAAAAAGCAATGGCATTAAGATACAATAACTACGTTCACGAAGAATTACTCTGTTGTTCTCTGTAGTTGTTTAATGCCGAATGAAGACTTGGAACATTGTTACGAAAGAGTAACTTACGTGCTTAAATTCGGTAATTGATTTACCTCCCTCTAAAACACCTTTTAATTATACAATGTTAAAAAGTATTTTAAGATACTGAGAAAATTACTTATTGAATAAAATTACGAGCCTTTGAAATATACATACTTCTTTGATAGCGATTTCCTCTGCTTCACATTTTCGAACAAAATTAGTCGTCAAACTTGACATCATTTAAGTTTCGCGCCTCAATATAGTTAGTGTTTTAAATGTCTACCAGAGGCGTTAGCGTCGTGCCACCTTCCGATACGAGTGTTCCCCTTCTCTTCGAGGTTGCGTGATGTGACAGTTCTGGAGAGCGGTTCCTCGACAATCGAGACTTGTGAATGATAGTCTAGGTTCGCGATGTGTTTGCGGGCTGTATGATTGGCCCACGGGGACCACGCTAACGCGGTGCGGCTCGTACGTCTTGAACTTTAACCGGACAGCGTCCAGTCCAGAGTATACCACTTTCACGTTTGTGGCAAAAGACATTTCTCTGTCGCAGCTGTGTCAGAGAAATCGGGAGACGCTCACTCAGCACGATGGGGAAGGAACCTGCGCACCTGCCCTACACAGAAGGTACGTAACATTAATGCATTTCTGTTACGTGCTTTTATTTCAGGCGCGCGTTGCATAAGAAGCTTTGCGTGCTAGTTTAATGACTTTCACTTCAGATTTTTTTTCCATAGAAGTGGATTAGTAATTTCTTCGTCCGTAAGAATATAGCGGAGGATGAAAAAGTGTGTAATGAGTCTAAGACAATATTCTTGAAGTGGGAGCTGGATAGTAACATTTTCAGCTACCTGACACGATTTTGTTTCCTTTTTATTTCTTAAATTTCTCAAGATACATTTTGAATAGTGTGTCATCGGTCTGTAAAGTAAATAACTCATTTCCATGTTGGTCCATATTTACAGGTCATTATTGTTGTTTTTTTAGGACCATATGTACCTGGCTGCTTTGATTTAATGACAGAATATTCTCCTGATGGATCTTTCATTCGGATGTTTTATCCCACTTCCCTGTCAGATATAAAGGTACTGTCATTTTATTTTGTTTATGAATTTTACTTTTTATTCACTAATCACACCTAAACAATTCTAATAATTAGAAAAGAGATGGATGGAATGAGAGAAATTTTCAATCTTGTTCCAGAGTCATTCTTCAAAATGGATATCTTGGTTGCCAGATTTGTCTTATGTAGATGCCTTTGCATATGTGCTGAACACTTGGGCCTTTTTATTTCGATCAGCGTATAAATTATTTGCTGGTATGTATTGTCAGAAATAATTCCAGTAAGTGCAATTAATGTGAGATACAAATATTGTTTATTGTAATACTTGCAACGTGCTAATAAATCTTTAATCATTATTGTTTTAGGCGAAGTTAAAGTTCCTGTTGTTTGGGATGCAGACCTACGTGAAGATGGAGGAAAATTACCTGTAATAGTTTTTTCTCATGGCCTTGGTGCAACACGT
Organism: Teleogryllus occipitalis; assembly: GCA_011170035.1. Classification (NCBI taxonomy): domain Eukaryota; kingdom Metazoa; phylum Arthropoda; class Insecta; order Orthoptera; family Gryllidae; genus Teleogryllus; species Teleogryllus occipitalis. The sequence goes on from BLKR01000730.1 coordinate 316,975, forward strand.
TTTTTTTATTCTTGCATATGCTTAGAATTAGCATCAAGAGGTTTTGTTGTGGCTGCTGTGGAGCATAGGTAATTGTGTGACTAGGCTCTTCTTAAGTTATATGTGAAATGCATAAATAGGGTTTGAAGAATATTGATGAAACTGATGAAACACTTCAAATAAAAATTTTAAAAACTTAAATTGAAAGGAATTGTGAAAAAGGGAGTAAAAGAGCTCATAAATTTATACTGTAACACACCTTTTTGGTGTAGCAATGCAACTACTTAAAATTAAACTAAGTTATAAAATATTATTATTCTGATATTTTTCCTATCAAATGTAAATATTTTTCCTACAAAAGTAAATTTTTGTAAACAACATGATTCTGTTGCTAGCTTTCATTACATCTGCTCATTCTGAATTAATGGAGAAAAACTCTCAGGCAACAATAATGTTGTTTTTATGTGATATTCAAAATTCAATGAATATTAATGTTCAATGAATTATAATTTTTTAATTATTTTAATCTTGGTTGCCAGAGTACCTAATTTGTTTTGAATTAGGTATGTCATTTCAATCTTTATTTAAATGTAACATTAATATCTTTAAATTATTTTGTATGTAAAATCCATAGTAATTAAGAGAAATAACATTTGTTTACTTTGTTTTTCTAGAGATCATTCTTCATGTAGTACATTTTATTATGCTTCAGCTAAAGACAGGCACTTGGATAAGAGAACTCCCATTTCATTTGACAAAGTTCCTGTTGGATGGAATCACCTTTCCAGAAGACAGAAACAGGTAAATTATTCTGAAACCTAACAAATGGGTGTAGGATTGTCTGTACAGAGTTCATTAATGGGTTCATTAGCAGAAAACTGTATTTACAAAGACTGCACATCTGTTTCACCAACAAAAGGACATAAATTACTGTGTAGTTCTTAATCTTGAGAAGCTGATCACAATTAAATTAATTTCAACACAAAATTCTTTACTCATTACTACCTCTCACTTCTAAAACATCTATGCTTTAGAGGAAGTGCCATCAGGAAATGGGTATGTTTAAAATGAAAAATGGAATAATTTTGCCACAAATGTTCATTTTTTAGGAGAAAATTTTGTCTCCTAGTAAGTTTGCCAGAAATTTGGTGATGGTGTTAATTATACTAAATTTCTTCATTCCAGGTGCGACACAGAGCTTCAGAATGCCAAAGAGCTGTGAACTTGTTACAAGCTCTTGATGCTGGGACCAAAGTTGAAAATCTCATGAATTGTCAATTCAAATTAAGTCAGTTCAAGGTAAACCTCAAGAAACATTTAACCAAAACTGCATAATGATAACATTTGGGAATTATAATTTTGTTTTTCTTTCTCTAGGATCGTTTAGATTTTTCCAAACTTGTTATGATGGGCCATTCTTTTGGAGGAGGGACTGCAGTAAGAACAATGGGAAATGATTCAAGATTTAAGTGAGTAAAATCAATTTTAGCAAAGAACATTTTGTCTTGAAAAGCCCAATTTCTTCATTAGCTTCAAAGAAAATGTTAATTTGTATTTGGAAATTTTGAAATTACATACCTGTGCTGCTTGTTTATTTTTTAGGAATATTTATGTATTTCACATAAATTCTGGTGGGAGGGAATTTTTGGTGTAGTCTAGAGAAACCTTCACCATTTTTCTTCACTCTAATTACAGAGCATGTAGTGCAATAGTACTAGAACAGTGTCGGAATTTGGTAATACTGGAATATTCAATAACAAGGAAACATGACAAAAGCATTGTTCACAAAATTGTTTGTTATTAAGCCTAAAATATATTCTCCAATTTAAACACTGTATAAAAAGAATAATCAAATCCTTTGGTATTAGATAATTTTACTGAAGGCATTCACTTCTGAAAGCAAAAGAACAATAATATTTCTTTCTTTTTGTCTAGAGCTGGTATTATTTTGGATGCTTGGGTTTTTTCCATAAAAGAGGATACAGACTTGCCAACTGAAATTACAGCTCCTATGATGTTTATAAACACAGAGACTTTCCAAATACCACCAAATGTTGCAGTAATGAAAAGGTTTATGGAAGGAGGGAATGCAGATAAAACAGAAAGATCTGCCTTCACGATCAGGTATGTATTAATAATAAAACTTCCCCACCAAGAATTGGGAGGTGTGCAAGTGATATTTTGGGGGTATACAAGACGTGTCTACAGTTATACTTCATGAACAGTTTTTAAACACTAAAGTTATGTTGGCAATATTTGATTTTCAACTTCTGGACCCGATAGAGCTGAAACGTAGCATGTTCTTTAAGTACACAATTTTACATCTCGCAAACTTTTTGAAATCTCAGTGGTTAATGAATTTACACTATGGATGAATTATTAACAATGACAAAAATAATGTTGAATCATTCCCCTTACCCAGTTTTTTAACAAAGTATTTTTATTCCTCATACATATGTAATCCAAAAAGTATCTATGGATATCAAGAGGACTTGTTTAAAAAATTAAATAACTTAGATATTTTATTCCATTGCAGAGGCACCACTCATGAGCATCAATCAGATTCTCCATTTGTCATTGGAACATGGCTTAATTTATTCAATTTTAAGAAATTAGACTCTGCTCTAGCAATAAAAATAAATAACTATCTAATCTTCAGGTTCTTGCGAAAACATGTAGGTAAGTACTGATATATCGTTCTTCAATTGCAAGAATTCAGTGGGTGAGCTGTATGTGAAAAATAACATTTTATTTGCACCCTTCATTCACTTATCAATTTGTGTACTTTCAGGATCAGTACCAGGTTTACCATCAGAAGAAGAAACAAGTGAATTCTTGAATCAACAAGATTCTAACATTGCTCCAGTATTATCAATATAATTGGTAGACGATGGGCATTTTAACATATAATTTTATTTTGTGCAAAACAAGAAGGCTTATTTTCAGTGGCCTTTAGTTTTTATTTCAGATAATCATTCAATTTTAGAAAAATATTTTTAATTGAGACAATTAAATTGTAACTGAATGAACTTCATTTCAAGTGGCAGGACCATATCAATCTTTAATGTGTGAATGCGTGTGCATGTGTGTATGCACTTAATTGCAGTGATATTTATTTTTGTGAGAACTGGATTTACAAAAATCCTGTGCAAAATATCCTCAGAGGAATTGCACATTAGGAATAAATGACAAATAATGTACAAATAATTTTTGTACAACTCATGCCAACAAATACATATCCTAACACAAGGTTAGTTTTGAACATTTCAGAGAAGAGAATGACACTATTTCTCTGTAGGGACCAAGCAGGATAAAATGATCTTTGATGTTTGTAGTAGTTCCTTTGCTATAATTTGCTCACTCTCCCCCTGAATTTTCCATTTTTGAGCAGAAGAATGAATGACAATTTGAAGCATGAAATGACTTATGAAATGTTACCAAGTTAATGTATTTCTAAAAGGGAGTTCAATGTAGAATGTAAATATGTAGGGAGTTCATTTTTGACAAATAGGTTTATAAAACAAAATGTATTTATTTTTATAATGATGTAATAAGCATTCATATTTAAAATATAAAAAAAAAAAAGCCTTTCACACTAGTGTCAATGAAGATACTACAATTGGTTGTGAATTGATTTTAACCCTTAAATCCAGGATTACATCTTGAGAAGAGATGCCTTTCCCTTTAAAACTGGAATACAACCGTAGCTAACTTAGAGTTGTTTTGGAGACTAAGGGCAAGTGTGATATCAACTGTGGCACTTCCTTTGTGTGCATGAATGTGTTTATTAACAAACCAAACTTTGAAATATATTTAAAAAACAAACTAATGTAAATAGTACAACCTGAATGCATTCTAGTGATGTTACTGGCCACAGCAACTGCTTTCCGTATTAGGGAACCTTTCCCTTTCATAAAATATAAATGTAGAAGAATAAGTTTGTCTTGAATAAAAATTATTTAAGGTCCAAAAATTCTTACAATGTGTACGATACCTAAGAAATTTTGAATTATTAGTAACTGTTTCTGAAATAGGGAAAGTTTTTGAATCTGAACTTTCTCCTTTGAATGTTCTATAGTTTTTGAAAGTTTAGATGCAAAGAGTGCGTAAGGTTTATTTTTGTCAAAGAGCAGTAAAAACTGACCTAAAGGAGACAAGTATATTCTGAGCTTGCTTTCTTGAGCTATAGAATCTCTACCTCAACCTTTTACTAGAGGCTACATAGTTCAATGATTGATAAAAGTACCAACACAGTATGGTTAGCAACATTTGAAAATATGCCTAAGAATACCAAAATTATTTGTACCGGTAAACATACTACTTTGATTTTATAGCATTGATAACGAAATATTAACTGTCACCCTGGATGTACCTCCATCTGAAATAGCAGAAGCTCAACAAAAGTACATGTAGTGAAGCTACATCCATGTTCAGATGCAAAACAACGACTGCATTTGCTCAATGAATCGAGGGAAACTATGTAAAACCTAATCAAGGTGGGGATTGAATAGCAGAGAAGTAAGTCTATCTGACTCAAAACTATTTCTGTTTATTTGTTTAATGACTACTTTTCATATCTATTTTATTGATACAAAAGTAATTCTGAGCAACATTTTTCTGTGTACCTACCTGCATTTGTTATGGAGTGTCCACATAAAACCATTAATAAAAATTAAATAATTTTTGAATCAATATTATTAGGTAAAAAAAAGTCATGTATGCACTATGGCCATTAACTGGTTCTAATGATCTCTGGTGACAAAAATCCCATGGGCCAAAGACCCTCAAGCTAATGATGCCTCTTGATCATTAGAACTTTTGTTATGCCCTTGGTGCATAAATAACTACTGTTCAATTAAATTCTTAATAGTGAGGGTAATGTCAAGAAGGAGAAAAATGCAAATTTATAAACATGAGAAACATTTCAATGAGGACAGTGGAAATATCTGATGAAAGATCAGAAGTACATTTTAAGAAAATATTAGAATTCAAGAACATTAAGGCAAATTATGGGTCAGCTCTGGGTGTCACTAGTTGAAAATTTTAGTATTTTGTTTAAAAATTATGAGTTAATTTTATAAACCTATTTATTTAATTTTTTTAAAATTAGTATTTGAAGTTGTAATGGTAAATGATGAAAATCCCCTATATCAAATAAATTTTATTACTATAAAACTTGTCATTCACTGTTATTTTACAGACATGTTTGCAGCCTTGCAGTTCATTCGTTAAATTATAACTTAAATATTTAAACCTATTCATTGAAAATATTAATTTAATAATTGCATACATGCAATTAAATTAAAAAATTGTAGCATTTCAATGTCAAATATAATGAGTAAACATGTACAAATAATTATAGACAAATAGGTAATACCAGCAGAATCATCCCACTCTGTCAGTGTTGATACGACCTGGTATTCTCATGCCACAATCATCCCCTCTCATTGTTGTCTCCTAGCTCAGTGAAAGTTTTGTCTATCTTACACTGCCAGCTTGTCCTGACCTGCTCAACCCTGCCCCAAGTTACATGGAAATGCCCAGCAACAATGAAGCCCAGGGGGATTGGGAATTGCATTTAACTGACGCACCATCTAGTGGAGAGTTACAACGAAGTGAACAGAATAAAAACCTTCACAATGAAAAAAACTGTTACATATGCCAACGTTCATGGAAATCGATCAAACAGTGTTCGAGTTTATTGATCTCGGATATACCAAAATCCATTTTTATATAAATAGATTTATCTTTCACTATAATATTGACTGATGTGAAAGGGGTGACACCATCCATATTGTTCCGGATACGGGCAGGTACAGAAAGATTTCAAGAGGGGTGAATGACAATAATAATGTATCTTTAATTTGAAAATAACATATTTTATGTTACCTTTGGGGGGGGAAAAAAAAGAAAATTCATAGTAGTAATACTCTCTTGCTCAATATGCAATCAATATGTGATGAATACTTTAAAATTACAAAAATGTTTGGGTGGGAGAGGGCAGTAACTAGCAATTGTACTTTGAAGGTAACAGCAATGATATTCGGCTAACAAACCTGGACATCAACTTTATGTATTTTGTATTTACATTCAAATAATGATGTCTTTTCAGCACCTTGAAATGAAGTAGGTATTGACAGTAAAAAATATTTCATATAAGATGCAGTTATCTGAATCAGACCTAGACCTAGGTTTTAAAACACTTTTTAACTCAAGATTAGCAGTTAGCACAAAAATATGTATTTGCCGATGAAAATATTACTCCACGTGATATAGAATCGATTGTGCACTAAGAATAAATCGTACACAGTTCCACATAGAAATAAAATGTCCTGCACTCTGCAGAACAAACTTTTGCAATAAATGTAATATTCATAATAAAAATTTGAAATTTTCATTTGAAAACTTTCATGCGAAATACTTAAAATATAAATTCCATACTGCAAGTTTCTTTTGTAAAGTCTCCATACAAAATATTTATTACTCCATAAGAAATATTCTGTTTTAAGAGTCAAGCAAACATTCCTTTCAGAATTTCCAAATGAAAAAAAGATTTTGTTGAAATGCAATGTTTTAAGATGAAAAGAAAGTTGGCTACTAAAATTATAGCAATGCACAACACAACATTGCTGTGTCCTGGAGGGGCATGAAGTTGCTCTCCAGGAAAGTATTAAGTATTAAACACTTTTTGGAAAAGAATTTCGTTCTTCAAAGGTTAAATTAATTCTTTTTTGTTTAATATTTGTTTAATTTTGTGAACATGTGCCTCACAAAAATTGTTTATTTTACCACTTTTTTATTCATGATCCTTTACCAAACGAACTGAGAATTTTACAAGGTTTTTTCATATCCGAGGTAGTTTTGGTCCCAATTACCTTGGATAATCATTGGTCTACTATATTTAAATGTGTGTTTCATTGTCTCAGGTAAACTGCAATAGTGTTGTAGTTGTAGTTAAATTAGAAGTAAATGTTATGCATTCTGATAGTGTTCAATAATTAGTACAAAAAAATATGTGCCTACATCTGAAAACCACATGACCTTGGAGCAATACAGCAATGATGTTTTATGAATTCTAGGAAACCTGTGTCTAAGCATTTGATACATTATTTGCTCGTTGATTGTGTAATGTAATAAAGGGTAATGAGGAAAACAAATTTCAGTATGCCACATCTCTATTAAACAAAATATATATACATCATTACTTTAAAATGATGCATTACAAACATTGTATATGCTTTTTACATAATTTCTCACAAAGCTCACAGACATATCATAGTCAAATACATTTTTCCATGCATGTTGTTTTCCCACTGGCTGGCTTCAGTGTGCTTGTGTGTTTATTTCACTCTTGTATATTATATGTAAAAGAAAGTCTCACAGCAGACATGGCACTTGCTGACTGCAAACAATGCTGGGTTGAGCATGGAAAGGGGAAGTGCGTTATTTTAATACCACAGTGAAAGTGAAAGATTTGTATTTTCACATTCATGTATTTTTCATAATAGAGTTGCTTTTTATAAACTGGCCACTGTACAAGGCAGGGATTTCTGTCAATAAGAAGTTGAATTGTAGAATGATAAAATTGAAACATTCACAAGAGGAATGTATTTATATCATTTTCATCTTACTTATTCCTTTTCAAAAACAGTAGGTAGTATTAAGTACGCAATGTTCCTGACAATGCTAGGTTTGTCTTTTTAGTGTGTTGTATACAAAAGAATTTTTTCACTTTGTCAAAGCATTAAGCTGTATGATAAGGAACAGTGAACTGATATTAATAATTATTGTATTGTCTTATTGTAATAGTAAAGAACATTACATAATAAGAAAACAAAGTCTTTTTTCATGTTTTAAATTTTACCAAAAAAATTCAGTAATATTACTTCCAAATAGTCAGAAACACAATATCAGTATTTCAAAGAATTATTTAACATTTCTGCATATGAGGATAGGTTGCTAGAAAAAAGGGAAAAAACTTAAAAACTAGACTAGACTTTCTGTTGTGGTAGGAAAAGTAAGTAACATCCCTGTCATCATGTTACAGAGAATTTTTGTTTCTTATCAAATTCACTACCACTGGACCCAAAGGAGTAGTGTCATCAATGAGCCAATGGGTTGATCACGCTGCTGGAGGCATATCAGAGGCAGAGTCTTCTAGATGCCCTTCCAATAAGGCTTTGGCTTTGTCTTCCCACAGACGACCATTGGCACGTATTCGCTTCGTATTGTCCGCCACATAAGCGTCTGGAGACCCATATGCTGGGGGATTAGCATATGGGTCATAACCCAACACTGACAACATTGGAGCAATTTCTGCCATGTCCCGCACTACATCTTCTGGGATGTTACCCACCCACTTGGTGAGAGCATCTAAATACACTGGCTTGATTACTTGATCTGATGAGCGTTCAACCCTACAATAAACATGAACATAAACATTGGTCATGAATCAGTGAAATGTATCTCAATATTATAATTTTAGTTTAATAAATAGATGCAGGTAGAAAATGTGTGATGACAAGTAAAACAACTGCTTAGCCGATATAACTTGCCTTGATGTAAGAACTGCAATAACATTTCAAAAGCATTAGCAATAGTGTTAAAAACATTTTCTGCTGCTATGAATGGATTGAGACCCTGGAATTGTACAAGGCTTATTCTGTGGTACTTTGGAATTGAAATTGTTGTTTTAGGATTTGTTTAATTTAGTATACAATACATAATTTGTACAAAAATTAATGAATTTAATTTTTCTCTAAACATTCTTTAAGAATAACATAACTCAAGTTATTAACCAAACAAAACATTTTTTTCAAATTGTGAAATTTTTGTCAAATTTGGCCTTGTAATATTTAAACCGTTAGTTTGCGAAAAAATATCCAATAAACATAATTATTTGGAAATGTAATTTATTTTTCTATGGGAACCTGTTTCACTGTTTGCTCAATGCGCACATTTACGAGCTGGCGAAGTTGTGATTCCAATCTGCACACCAAAAAATAAAAAGAACGATAGAGAAAACACTTCTGTTGTTTTTTCCCCAGCGAAATTACAATTTTTTGACGCGACTCGTGACATTCGCTAGATACTAAACATCAGCGTCCTCTAGCACCTAAACCTGACGAAAAATATCCAAAATACAACTGACTACACGAGACACGACGAGACAAAAATACAGCGTCCTCTGGAATACAGAAGGACTGATAGTAATGGAGGATTACTTGGCGCTCAACCCTCGACCAGGGGCGTAGAGACGCGTTGCGTCGATAAATAGGATTAAGGCGCAACAAAATGAAAAAAAAACATAATTTGAACGACATCCAATATAATTTACTTTTGTATTGGAATATCTTTCAAAAGAGCCGGCAGATTTCGCGTTATGAGCGAAAACCTGTACAAATAGCTTTTTCCCGCCACTTTTCTCAGAATGCACTATATTTACGAGTTGACAACGCTGAAATTCGAATTCTGAACCCCGGAAAAACATAAAGGACAATAGAGAAAAAACTTCTTGCCAGCCAAACTACTATTTGACTAGACTTTAATGCGTTCATAAAAATACCTGAAAAGTGTTCACTGCATCAGTCCAGTAAAATACTTATTTATATATTTATGAGGTTGATTAGCACAATTGACGAATACTTGAAATATAAATATAACGAAACGAAAATAGTGTTTAAAAGAAAATTAATTTTGTAGTTAGTAAATAGCCTAGTTATTTTATCTTTGTTTTTCATTTTTCTTAAATATTCTGCGAAATAATTACGAAGAAAGCACTTACTTGGAGAGAGAGACGCCTCCTGGCTTATTTATGTGTTCCTCATGATGAAGAACCGTTTCGTTCCATGGCACTTCAAGAAAACCAAGAATTTTGTGCATCCATTCCCGCGGATGTAAAACTAGCTGCTCATAATGGACCATCAAGCAACGACTTGAGCCCACTTCCCTGCATTGGTTGTACATTATTTGGATAGCTGAATTCCATTTTGTTAGACACTGTCGATAACTTGTTAGGTCAAATCCTGTTATAGTAACCTGCAAGAAAAAAATATGCAAATTTAAATTATTTCTATTACCATAAAATATATTATAGAAAATATACTTAACGAAGGGCTATAATGAGGTTACATCACAGTTAAAGTCAAAATCTTTCATTTATTTCTTTATAGTGACATGTCAGCACGCCCACACTAAAAATCACGACAAAACTTTAGCGTTCAACGTCGTAGGGACGAACTTAACTAGTTTAAAAAAGGACAGTGACAATTAATCAAGATTTTTATTTAATAAGCTATGTTGAAAGATGTGAAGAAAAATTCTTACAATGGACCGATAATGTGATTTACAAGAATTAGTTATCGACCAATGAGAAAATGTTAAAGAAAAACGAACATTCCATAAAGTGTGTATGCGCGTTTTGAGTGAACAAGAAAAAGGTTGTTAAGGATCAGATCAATGCGAGACGATAAACGATCAGACCAATGTGGGTACCGTGAATTCTTTCGGAGTGGTGTGGGGTGTAGGAAAGTTCAAGATCCCTCTTCTCCGTAAAAACCAACTACTTCATCTTCGAACCACAAATTCAGGAAATTTCCAATGACTGTGTATATGGGTGCGTATGCGTGGGGACAACACTCTATTTATTTTACGTGACGTGAAAAACAAACAGTTAAAGCTGCGTATGACGTGCTATGGGGAAACGTGAATTGTGTGCACATTTTCAAAATTCTGTGATCCCTACACTAAGTTATATACTACTTGAATTTTGAAAAAAAAACTCCCATGTAATAAAATCTATTTTCAAGGATAAATAAGCAATAAATTTTGGGCTCTTATCCATGTTGTCCTTTGAAATAATACTTCCTGCCGCGACAACATGGAAACGATAACTTGAATAATTGTATTTCCCATTGAATTCTAGAAGACGTGCACAGAAAATGAAGTTACATTTATGTCCAGAAGCAACACAAGGGGCCATCTCAGCATTTGCTCAATGGATCAGGGAAACTAGACGAAAAACTTGATCGAGATGGGGGTCATTGACCCAGAAGCTGCGATACAATACTTGTTACATATTGTTATAATTATACAGTCCAACGGTAAATAATACATTAAATATCACTGTTAAAATTAATGTTACTTTCCTTGTGATGCTCAGTATAGTCTCTAGTTGTATAGAAACAGTTATGCAGCAGAAACGATTTCACTTGGGATTTAAACTTTTCTATTGAATTTAATCGTTTAATGTCATCTGGCAAAGTGTTGTAAAATAATGTACATGTATTGTATGTGAATTTTTTGTAATGAGCTGTTGATACTGTCACCTGATGAATATGATTTCTACGACGAGTGTTATAGTTATAGACATCGGCATTTTCTGAAAACATATTCCCGCCCTTAAGCAAGTCATTTTTGACAAAAAACACTGATTCGTAAATAAAGACAAGGTAATGGTAAAATTCCTAGATTAATGAAGAGTGGCTTACATGAATCACGTGGGTGGGATTTGGTTATTATTCGTACAATTCTTTTTTGTAATCTAAAAGTCTGGGAGCTATAAGATGTATTTCTCCAGAATATTATGCCATATCTCAGGCGGGAATGAACATTCGCGAAATATACACAACGAGCAGTATGAAGGCTGACTGAATTTGCGAGAATTCTGAACGCGTAGCATAATGAACTTAATTTTGTGTTCAATTCATTTAAATGGACGTTCCATTTAAGGTTTGACTGAATTGAGAGACCTAAAAATTGTGTTGCCTTAACATCAGTCAATGGTACACCGTTCATTTTCAATGGAGCACAGTATTGTTTATTTGAAATGGAAAACTGCATTAAAACCGTTTTCTTTTCGTTTACTATTTGTTATTTGTTATTTCGGAACCAATTTGAAACATCAGATATTGTACTATTTACGGTTTCTTTATTGCAAAGGATGTTCGTATCATCTGCAAAGAGAACCGTTCTTCTGTTTCGAATCGTCGAGGGCATATCGTTTAAGTAAAGTAGGAACAGAATAGGGCCTAAAATCGATCCTTGAGGAACTCTACGTGCAATGGGCAAAGAGTCGGAAAGGTGCGTACGTATTGTTCCATTATTCCACTCTCTGAGATCTAAGGTATTTCCACTCTCTGATATCGTTGTTTAAGGTACGAACATAACCAATCTAGAGCAATACCACGGATTCCATATGAAGGTAATTTTGAAAGTAAAATGTCATGATCAATGACGTCAAAGCTTTTGAGAGATCTAAAATAATCCAATAGGTGCCTCGTTTTGATCCAATGACGAGGCGACATCTTTAAGAAAAGAAAATATAGCTGTTTCCGTTGATTTTGATTTTCTAAATCCATGTTGGCAATCTGAAAGCGCGTCATGTTTACTGAGAAAGGTTTCCATTCGTACGTAAAAAAGTCTCTCTAATATTTTTGAAAAAACTGATAGAAGAGAAATGGGCCGATAATTTTGAATTTCATTTTTGTTGCCTTTTTTGAAGAGCGGCTTAATTTTAGCTGTTTTGAAAATATCTGGAAACGTTCCGGTGCATAACGATGAATTAAATATGTGAGTTAACGGGTGTATAATGGCATACGCACAGGTCTTTAACAAAGAATCCGGGAATTCATCTAAACCGGACGAATATTTATTTTTTAGTTTACCGATTATTTTGAGAATTTCATAGGAAGAAGTTTCGGAAACGAACATCGTGTCTAAAATTTCAGGTGAACTGTCTGTTTTTGAATTTTGTGGCTGAAGACCCTGAGTGAGATCGGCAGCAATTCTCGAAAAGTATTGGTTAAAGAGACTAGCCACTTTTGCCGGATCGTTCACATTTATATCGTTATATTTTAAAACAACATTCTCTACAGAGTTTCTAGTTGATTTGGTGGTATTTTTTATTATATTCCACATTACATTTGTTTTGTTATTTGAGTTCAAAATATCCTGATCGTGTTTCATGATTTTAGCCTGCCTTATGACTTTTCGTAACAATGTTTTGTATTTTTTAAAGTAGACTTATGATCTGAGCAATGAAAAACATTTTTTGTAATCAGGAGATCAATATTTTGCTTTTGGTTCCGGAGGGACCATTAATCTCTGTGGTGAGTGAAACAGGAGCTTCGAGCATGTGAACTTAAGTACGTGGATAAGTAAGGCTATCGGTTGAAAACACGCACAAAGGTTTAAGATGTGAACGTGGCGTGGGTGTATACTGAGTCTCTCCTGTATTATATTTATTTCCTGAACCTTCCATAATCTCTTGGCCTGACAGGCAACTTTAGTTAGTTAATGCCTTATTTTACGTGGCGAGACTCAGGCCATTAGGCTCTTCGTCTGACGCAAATTTCGCTACGCTCCTTTCACCATTTAGCGGAGAAATAAGGTATCATCTCGGGCGACGAAACAGGCGATTTGAATTTAGCACAGGGGCAACTGTATGTTAGATGCATGTGGAATTGAGGAATTGGATGGATATCTGCATCCAGAACAATGGTACAACCCCAAAAATGTATCATGTCGTTCAGTATTTGTTCTCTAAAACTGACAAACTGTGGTAGGTTTACAAATTCTGGAACAATACAATCACTATTCATTGTGAACAAAGAACATGTTTCTGAAAATGTAAGTGACTTTTTTTATTTACCAAGATCTCTACATAGTATGTTGTAGTGGACACTATGTACTATGTAGTGTGTAATATCCTACTATCCACCTTAACTTTGAAATATAACACTTCACATACAATACACTAAATTTTTTGAAAAGGGACACAAGTCAGACGATTGCTGAAAATTCGGTTTATATACACTTGCTATTCTTTGCGTTAAAAAATCTTCGAACTTAAAAACAATTGTATTGGTTTAGAAAACAGCGTAATGAAGAAATGACGCAGATAAGCGTTCATTCTATTAATTTTAATATATTATTAAAATTGGGTGTTTTTACAAAAAAAAACCGCTTAATAAGAACACATGATAACAGATCTAAGGTCCACTACCCTTCATTTCAAGAAAAAAACAACAACAAAAAACAAAGTTAGGTTGAGTAGAAAGCTCGAATTTTTGAATGAAAACCCGCAGTGTTTAAAATATTTAGATATAAATTTTCTAAATGTACATCACAATTACGCCTAGTATTCAATTAATACTTGTACGGCCCTGTACGTACCTGAATGGGATTCAAATAAATTTTTATTACTGCGGCTTTTAAGTTTATATTTAAAGTTTCATTTATTAAATATTTGCACCAGTTACAGTCCTATTACCTTTCGTGATATGATAGAATGCACAGTAGCTCGTCCATCTCTTAACATGAAGATGAATTTAGCTTGTGGAAACAATTCTGCTAAATAGGCAGCAGATTTCAAGGTAAGAGGGTCTTTGTTACAGAGTCGGGGTGCAGGGTCCCCATGACGTGCGATGATCTCCAGGCAGAAAGCTGCAATTGCCGAGTCTAAGACCTGCAGGCAGAAACAATTTCTTAGCCAATAATAACTTCTTAAAAAATAATTTGTATATTAAATATAGTAGATTGTATTGTGATTAAAAAAACTGAACACAGTGTGCGTGAAATTATTTTTCTTGTAGTTCACCTGTTTGGAGAGGCCAGCTTCTTCCAATCTCAGACTCTCCTTTTGAGATTTGAGCCAATGTGACCTCATCTGAAGTATTCGTGGAATTACACGAGTCTCTTGGCCACATCTAGAAATCCATACACACACACACATTAAAAATATACAAAAGCAATTTGCAAACGCATAGCGTTGATTTATTTGGATGCAACAGTGATCAATGGACTCAAAATGACGTAACGCTTTACTCAAGGTTTCAGAAGAATACTCCTGCTGGGTTTATGGTTCATTTCACAAAATGAAATTCACGCTCCAATGCTAGAAATTAAGTGTGTTACGAGTTGAAACTCATTGTTTACTAGTAATTTGAAATGTAAATCTTGAATAATTCTTAAGAAATTGGGATAATTTTATATTTATGCATAGTCTGCGTCTTGGTCTCCCTTTAAGTATTGTGGAGGAAAATCATTCTCAGCTGGGTTGAGGCATGAGAAGGAAAAAATGCAACAAAGCGTTTTATTCGACCCAAATAATTTTAACGTTGTCATGTGGGAATGTAATACCGTCTCTCCTTTCGTTGAGCGCGAGTGTGTGTGAGAGCGCGAGTGTGTGTGTGTGTGTGTGTGTGAGAGAGAGAGTGTGTGAGAGAGAGAGAGAGAGTGTGTGTGTGTGTGTGTGTGAGAGAGCGAGAGTGTGTGTGTGAGAGAGAGAGCGAGTGTGTGTGAGAGAGAGAGCGTGAGAGCGAGTGTATATGTGTGTGAGAGCGCGAGTGTATGTGTGTGTGTGTGAGAGAGAGCGCAAGTGTGTGTGTGTGTGTGTGTGTGTGTGAGAGAGAGAGCGAGTGTATATGTGTGTGAGGGAGCGAGTGTATGTGTGTGTGTGTGTGAAAGAGAGAGAGCGCGCGAGTGTATGTGTGAGAGCACCAGTGTATGTGTGTGTGAGAGCGCCAGTGTGTGTGAGAGAGCGCCAGTGTGTGTGTGTGTGTGTGTGAGAACGCCACTGTATGTGTGAGAGCGCCAGTGTGTGTGTGAGAGCGCCTGTGTGTGTGTGTGTGTGTGTGTGTGTGTGTGTGTGTGAGCGCCTGTGTGTGTGAGAGAGCGCCAGTGTATGTGTGAGAGCGTAAGAGTGTGAGAGAGCGCGAGGGCGTGTGAGAGAGCGTGAGTGCGTGTGAGAGCGCGAGTGCGTGTGAGAGCGTGCGCGGGTGTGCGTGCGTGCTCACCTGACGTCCGGGTGCGCGTCGAGCATGGCGCGCATGAGCGTGGTGCCGGAGCGGGGCACGCCGCCGATGAAGATGAGCGGCATGAAGCGGTCGTACGAGTACACCTTGCGATCGCTGCTCACCACGTAGCGCTGCAACACACCACGCGCCCTCGCACTGCGTTAGCACACTGCCGCATTGGCGCGCGCGCGCAGCACAATGGAAATGTGTGGGCAGGAAGAGAAAAGTACACGAGGTGGCGCCTATTCGCGCTAATTTTGTAGCTTCCGTGCAAATGTTTCGTTGTCTTAGATTCATCAACTAGAAATTGCGTTTGCTTTCTTTTAATTAATTTATTTACTTATTTATTTTTATTTATTTAACGTCAAAAATCAGTTAAAGTAAGGGCGAAGTTCTCTGTGGGAGAAAGGTTATCTATGCACGTTTTCCTCATGCCCTAGCTCTTATACCATATTAAGTTCAATTATGAATACAAGTAGCAACGAGCGTTTTTGGAAAGGTTTGGTAGTAAGAAAAAAATTGATCCTTTGTAAGAAAACTGTTTTGAACTGCAAATGAGATACAGATTTTAACGCATATTCCTTATCGTTCCTCACGTCAAGTGCTCGGTTTCTAAAAAAATATAATTTTCTAAACATGTAATTTCTACTTTCTCGTGTTCTACTTACGCAGAGTAGACAAATCTCGAATTGCAATGCTGAGGGGAAAACGCCGTTTTTTGACAAAAATGTTATTGCCGGACCTTAGTAAAAAAAGGGTATAAATCTTGTTCGTATACGCAGTAAATTACCGATTCTGACTACAATCAACAAACATGGATTCTGACTACACGTTGACGACACCGAAAAATCGATTGACGACGACGTCTGTCGTTCCGTCTGTGGTCATCGCAAGCGCCTAAACAGTTTAGACAATTTTCTCCAAATTTTTATTCCCTGATCGATCTGAACCAACTGGAGGTCCTGGGAGTTTCAAACTCATATTTTGATTTGGGAGCGGGGAATTTCACATTAAGCCTCACTTCGAAATTCTCTCAAAAATGGTTCCAAAATTTTGATTAAACTTTGTGCTCGGATAGCGTAAAGAAAAATGACATGGGTCTCATTTTATTTCAAATCACCGATTTTTAAAAAATTGCAAGAGCTCAATGTTCTATAGTATCTTTCTACGACTACAAAATTCAAGATACAGATTTTTTTCTCAATGGAAATTGGTGTTCAAAGATATTTCTTGAAATAAGATCAGTCAAATCTTTTAGAAATTCAGTAATTTTTGCGTAATTCTGCGCGGAATATAGGCAAATTTTAGAAAAAGTATCTTCTAAAAAATGGCTCCACTTTCTTTCTTTAAACTTTTTCTCGTTTGTATCAAACAGCGTTGCAAAAAGTAGTGCAGTTTCCATTTTCGACGAACTCTATTTACAAAAATTGCAAACAAAAAATCAACATTGCGAAAGTACAATATTGATGATAGATATTTTGTTAACTTCTATCTGTTTGAATAAAACAGTTCTTCAAAAAATGGCGTTGTTTAGAAAAGGTCAGATACAATTTAAAAAATGTAAGAGTCTTGTTGCGCAATTTTTGCCATCTTTAAAATTGCAAATTCGAATTTCCCGCGCTCCATTTGCAAGGCTTTCACGAGATATCAAATTAGAATAAGGCAGTAGCATCTTCTCGCCGCAACACGGCAGTTCGGAATCCAGAGAATTCATTCTTCTTGGTGGGAGATGTTATAGGCGTATGTACACGTAAGCTTCCGCGGCTCGAGGTGATGACTTCTTGGCTGTCCAATTGATGCATTGGGCATCCTCAATGCCCTGAGGAAGCCTGCGACATGTCAGGCGAAACGTCGGCCTCTCAGCCCACTACGCGGCGTCACCCGGACAGCCAAGAAGTCATCGTTATAGGTGTGTGAAACGCGGCTTTAACTGTCGAATTTTTGTTAATATATTAGACTCACAATAATTAGTGTTTGGACTTTATGTTTTACGATTTGTAATGAGTTTTACAAGTGATGACCTAGATGTATTCATCTCGACGGAAATTGCGGTATTATAATATTACGTAACCGTTACTTAGTACGAGAAAGTACCTGCTGTTCTGGAACTACTAATCTAAATGTAACAGAAAGAACATGATCACTTGTTCAAAGCCAGTGGATGTGGCCGGTCTTAGTCGCATCCGCCACATTCTACGTGGTA
Source organism: Teleogryllus occipitalis (assembly GCA_011170035.1). Taxonomy (NCBI): domain Eukaryota; kingdom Metazoa; phylum Arthropoda; class Insecta; order Orthoptera; family Gryllidae; genus Teleogryllus; species Teleogryllus occipitalis. The sequence continues at coordinate 334,954 of BLKR01000730.1, forward strand.
ACCCATAACCACCATCGTGGCAACCTGGCATATTAATTGGCAAACGCCACAAACACGCAATCCACTCGACACAATCGATAATCCCGCCACAATAGACCTCAATGTGCGACCGGTTATAGCTATCTGATTGTCTATTGGAAAATCGATCCTGCACTCGCGTCCGCCCAAGTACAACAATTAATACTGCTTAGGCAGGGGCGCGGGGAAGAAGGGGGTGGGCAGGGCAAGATTTGGCAATCCCCTCTCACCGGGAATTAACCAGCGAGCTCACTCTAGGCCAGACGAACGTGAAGGCAGGCACGTCATGAATTTGCAGGGCAACAGCAGCATCAATTTCCTGGCAAACACTCGACTCTGCTGGTGATAATCCTCTTTTGCATTTCAGAATAGCAGTAATATATCCATTAACAGCCCGCTGACAAATGTTTCAGGAGAAACTCCCGGTTTCCCTCGAACCTTTCTCGATGTACCATGGCAATTCATTTTGGATCCTTCGCTTCTTAGGGTCCCCTCTCGGACTACTCTTACTGTACATAAAACGTCTACAAACGAATTCACGGAAACAAGGAGATAAAGAAAAAAATTAAAATCCTAGTCTTGAGGGGATTTGAGAAAACAGATTGTTAATGGCTGGGGATGTTACGTGAACAAATATCAACAGCCACTAATAAACCGCTTTCTATTAACTCCTGAAGACCATAGAATTTTAAAATTTACTTTACTCCCTTGCTTTCTTGATATTGTTGGATGAATTAAGTGAATGTGGAGACTTGGTATAGAACGAGAGAATGATACTTTTTTTCCCAAAGCTCCATGAAGAGACCGCCTATCGTTTCTCATTCGTCTGATAGATGAAATACTGTCCCACAGCGCCGCACAAAATTATGCTTTCTTTTGAATAAAACATTCAACCTCGCTATCCGCACACGCAAACTTGCCTGAAAAAATCAGCAATAACGGGGAGAACCTCCTCGTCCCCAAGATACTAATGTTACAGGGAAAGGGGGAGGGGAGGTGAAAGCGAGGCTGCCAGAGCAACCCGAAGATCTTCCTTCGACCCCGGGGAAATCAGGGCTGGTGGCGCGGGCGTGGGCGCGGTCGTGGGCGTGGGCGTGGTCCCAGTTGAGAGCGTCGGCGTGGGCGTGCGCGGCGAGACGTAGGCGACCGGAGTTTGTCGGGGTAGGACCACGATGGTTAGCACCAGGAACATGGGCGGTGGACCGACCCAGCAACAGATTATACTTCGGTTTTATAACGTGGCCGATGACATTAGGCCATTTTTACACCTCCTGCCTTATAAAACGAATTTTTATAGCAGTGATAAGCACACGTTTGAGGCCATGAGCCCCGTTGAAAAGGACGTTCGCGAATTAATTAAAAATATTAATTTTATAAGGCGGGAGGTGTAAAAATGACCTAATGTCATCCGCCACGTTACGAAAACCCAAGTATAGAGGGCAAGGGCGAGAGCGAGACTGTAAACGCGTAGGTATGATGGATGCCAGCCATGAGCATACGTAGCGGAAGAAAAATTCTGTGCATGTCGGAGTACGGGAGAGGAAGAGAGCAGAGATGAGAGCAGGGCCCGAGAGCACAAGTCGAAAGCACAAATTCAGCAAATAATAGATGGAGACACAAAAATTAAATTCACTTTTCTACTTGATGAAACATATTCTGAAGAATATTCTCAATATACAAGTATATTATCCCAACAATACCTGGTCACGACTTTTAAACATTTTAAGGCGCAAACTATGGCAACTGATATTTTGGTCGAAATTATGACTGAATTTACGAATGGAAAAAAGGAAATCTATTCAATTTGCATTGTTCCCATTAAGTGATGAACGTGTGCTCATTAGCATGATATTAGATGTCAGGGGATATATCTATTAAGGACGTAGAGAAATTATGCTGCCAGTTGACTGTGATTCCCATCTCATCGAGTGTGTTGGACATGTTGCGTCATGTGACTGCACTGCCTACGTCGTTTGTCGACCACGACCTTAAAATTAACTTAGAGGATGCATTTTATTAGAATATCACCTCCCGGAGGTTTGTGGCTTGTGTAATTTTAAGGTCGTGGTCGACAAACGACGTATGCAGTGCAGTCGCATGACGCAACCTGTCCAACACTCTCGATGAGATGGGAATCACAGTCAACTGTCAGCATAATTTCTCTACGTCCATTATAGATGTATCTTTGAACCCTTAAAAAATGTCAGAATTCGAGAGATGTTAAAATTGAAATGGTTCGCATCTATAAATAGAAGCTTCAGATAAGAATAAAGGATAATAGATACAGCGAGGAAACAAATGGGGATTCCCCTTCATTTCGGTTTTAATGGCTCACTTTTTTAACAAGTTCTCAACCGCAGTAAATGAAAGCCGTATCTGATGTAGACGACAGCTGTTAACTCCTGCTTGGCTTCTCGGACGGGTCGAAGAGATTCATCGCTCCTCCGGAAGTCCCAGGGAAACAGGAGTTCCGTCGTAGGGATCTTTTTAAACACGAATATAAGTTCCTCGGGACTTGAATGGGAAATGATGGAAAATCAACAACTGGGGATTCCGAAGCAGCCCAATGAGAGAAACTTCCTCCGACGGCGGGAAGAAGGGGGGGGCGCTCCCTGGAAGGAAGTTGGGAGATTGCTTTCAGAGATGCAGATGTCTCTCGCCAGTGCCGCTTTAACGTCTAGCACAGGGGCGTCCAAATTTCTTTGCTAAACACCATTCTTCTCTGTTAAATATTTTGTTAGTGCCATAAGCCTAACAAGATATATGCGACTAATTTCACATTTCAAAATAACCGCATAACTTTTTTTACTGATGGTTTGGAGAAATGCGGGTAGAGTGGGGGTATTAGTTACGAAATCGGACTTATCTTCAACAGTAAATAGTTGTTATTACGCACTAATGAAGATGTATTTGGAATGTTGACATCAGTTCTCGCTGCAAGCGTTTACCTTCAACTGTTTTTCAGACAGGGAGGGGGATGGTAGGCCATCGACCAAGAAAAGTTACGCGGGTAATACTTTCCTCGGGTTTCCTGGAACAAGTGTGAATTAAAGAGAATGATAGTGTTAAGATGTGGGGCATTCCATCCGAAATCGGGCAAACGTCTGGCATATCTTTCGTTTTTTCTTAAAGTTTACTTCGAATTGAAACTAATGTTTGTTCAAGTTTTTTTCGCGGTATTTTAACATACATTGAAAATATTAATAAATGCCGTGTTAAAACAAGTTTTACAGAGATCTGTTTCAAAAAATAATAAATAATAAATAGGACGTCCACTAATAAATAAAAAATATAGGACGATTGATGTTTAATCAGGGTATTTGATATTAATTTATAATAGGTAAATAAATTTGGGTTCTTCACAAGTCTATTACAGCTTAAATCGTGAAAAATGGTACTTTATAGATATACTTGAGAGTGGCCAAGCTTTAATATTTATTTGTGACCCTGGGTGCAAGTCCTAAAACTCCCACAACATAAGGAATACCAAACGGAGTACGTAATTTCAGCTGTCAACATACGAATTCTTCTCTGTGTGTAAACGCAGAGCTCGTAAAATTATGCTTGGAACTCCCATTTTACAAAACTTTTTTTTCTACAAAAATCTACTCTGATTTTTTTCAACTAGTGCATTAATCCAAAAATTAAAGAAAAATGGAATACTGTGTTTCAGACCCTTTTTAAAAAGTTTCTGAGATTTTGGGTTAAAAGAGAACTTTTTATTTGTCAATTTTTCAGTCGTTCCAAGGACTTTTCAGATCACCACGTTTACAGTAAAATTAAATTTGCATTCAAAACAAGACAAAGTATTTTTTAAAAATTATTCACAGATCAGGTGGTTTCCACGCAACATAATTTATTGAAATATGCAACATCCTACAACTTCTTTAAAATTTGCTTTTACAGCAACCAGTTACATTTGCAAAATGTGAAAATTAAAGGTTAAAAACACACATCAAGGTGAATATAAAATCTCGAGGAGAAACTTGTCATGACTCGCTTGACGTTCTGCGAGTGGGAGCGGTATAGACATCCCTAATCCTCTCCAATACTGAGAACTTGCGCTCAGTAGTAAACGAAAAAAACTAATATCCTTTCTACTCGCAGAGCACAGAAAATTAAAGTGAAACATGTTAGTTTTAAATTACTTAGAAATGGAATTAAGTAAACATTCATGATTCTACGAACCTCAAACTTCTCGTATCTATCTAATTACAAAAAGCCCCGAAGTATCTGGTATGGCAGCACTAGTGCGAGCTGCTTGCCATCTTGTACGTATTTCATGCGCCCAATTACTTCATAAGTGTTCTATATAAGCGTTTTCAACAATATTTTTTTTAAATTTAAAGCTTAAACCGTATTCAAGACAATCATTTAATCACTGGCCACTCTTGTCATCGCCAGGACTGTGAAAACATTTCGAGTACTCGTATGTGTAACAAAGAATTTTGTAGTCTCAAATTCCGTAAAATGTGTTGCCGACTTATAGTGACACTTCAGAACTTTGCCTGGTGTAAAAGAGTCAAGATGAATTATACAAAGTGTGATTTTCTACAGGAAAATTGTGCGGACTCGGCGCTTCAGACTCACGAATCAAGAGCCCTCGATTCTTCGGAAGCTGCCCTGTCGACGACCGCTAGGCTAGGGCCGCGCGCTTCAACACAACTTTAAAGCCCTTTCACTGGAAGCCACTCACCAGTGCCTTTAATGGCGACGCCGAGGCGTTCAATGGCGCACTAACGGCACCAGCAGCGCAGTCGCGCTTCTGCGCCATCGCCAACACATCACAGCTCTAAATGTCAGCCTTCACACTACGGCATTCAGAAGCGCTACTAAAGTGAAGCTGTGAAAGCACTCGGCTATCCAGGTGACGGCGCATTGAGGACAGTCGTATGACTTGGCCGCTGAAGCCCAAAATTGTATATAACTATGCGAAGCTGTTTACACGTTGACTACCTAACGGCCGCCAGCGCATAAAATCATGTGAATGACGAATTCTCCCTTTCTTTTCTTTTAAATTTAAGGTCGCATTAACACCTAGGTCATAAGCGACCACTATTAAAGTTAACGGTATGGTAATTATGAAGATGAAACGATATGGTGATGATAAGGGGTGTAAGGACGCACACAATACAACCATGCCCGAGGCGGGTCTCGAACCCGCGACCCTTCGGTCCGAGATCACTACGACACTACTGCCTTAGCGATCTCGGCCACCGGATCGGCAAATACTCCTTTGTCCACGCTCAGTGGCGCTCATTGGTGACCGTGAAGAAGCCCTGCGCTACTCGGCGGCACTGCCGAAAGGCTGCTTTGTGAAGGCGGCATTACCTCAGAGGCGATGTTGAAGACGCTCTCGCCTACTTGCACGCAATTCTGGCACAAAACATTTGCCGAATCTCTTTTATTAATGTCTTGCTATGTTAGAAGTTTTTCTCAATGTATGACCCTAGAATTCCATTATTGTGTTTAGACTGTTCGTATCTCCTGTTTTTCATCAAATTCTATGACACTCCCACAAGAAAGGGACCAAAATTCACATAAGCACTCCGCACCACTAGCGACACACACCTCGTCAGTACTACGAGGAGACTACCGCGCGGTGCGTTTCTGTCTTTGGACCCCCCCCCCCCACCGCCACCACTATTCCCGCCCATAGAGAATACGCTGTAGCGACTGGCGCGCTATAAAACGACCAGTCCAATTTCTTAAAAATCACAGCTTGTACCAGTACCTCTGCAGTCGAAAGGACTAGCAGAGACATTTTCATCCCCGTCACGCACCTAAATAAATAAACTTAACACATACAAACAAACACTGTCGTCTTCTCTTCTGTCATCACACTCGCATTCTGCCACGACAAGAGTAGGGGCAATTCTCGTGCCCATGAAACTGCAAGATGTCGCTAGGGTAACTGCTGCGCGCAAGCAACTGGGCGTAAAAACCAGGAGGCTTTGCTTCGGAAGCCTGTTGAGGCGAACAATTTGAATTATCGTGAATTAAAGAAATGTGCGAAATGTAATAAACCTATTTTATTATTGGAAATAGATTCATATAAAAATAATTAATTTCATTGAACAAAGATGGAATCGGTGGCCGAGATCGCTGAGGCAGATAGTGTCATAGCGATCTCGGACTGAAGGGTCGCGGGTTCGAGTCCCGCCTCGGGCGTGGTTGTATTTGTGTTCGTCCTTTCATCCCTTATCATCGCCATATCGTTTCATCTTCACAGTTACCTCAACGTTACCACCAATAGTGGTCGCTTATGACCTAGATGTTGCTGCGACCTTAAATAACAACAAAAAGATGGAATCAGTGTCCTTAGACAAAAAAAGTACACATGTAGATCTGCGCCACTTGGTTTTACACATGGAGATCGCTTTGGCCACCCTTGCGCTGAGAGTAGACGCGCGAATCCGCAGGGTGGGCGCTGGTAATTTCGTTTCCAGGCTCTGCTGCTCCCCCCCCCACGTCGGCCTCAAAAAGTTTCCGCCCAAACAAAGACGTCACCGCGAGTTTCGCGCAACATTTCCATTTGAAAATATAATTATTAAAATGTAGCAAACTGGTGACCCCTTGTTCGTATTTCAGATTGTAGATGGGAATGACATTTTTTTAATTACGAAAATTTATCAACCTTGATGCGGCTTCTTAGAAATAGCTGGAGGCAAGTACTAACTAGAAATATACTGTAAATAATCTTAGTCCAATTCACTTCGAACACTTTTTTCAAATTATAGAAGAACGTTGATGTAGAAATAAAGAAACTCTTTTCCTAAGTAAAGAAGTAATCTGCCTCAGGATACTTCAACATGGAAATTAACTTTATTTTAGCTCATTTTTTATTGACGTAATGTCGGTATAAAGTAGAATATTTTAATTTTGATATAATGATAGTATAAAGTGGAATACTTTAGCATGAGGTAATGTTGGCACGGTTAAAATAGCTTCAAATGTAAAACAACAACAACGAATTGGTATATCAGTTTTAAACTCCAATTTATATTTTTATATAACTTTTCAATATAACTGTTCACATTTTAAATATATATTTAAGAAACAATACATTGAAATAATTCATCTAAAACACTGAATCTGAACATTCATTAACATGAAGGGATCGTGTTTTTTAATTTAACCTACAAATTAGCATTTTATGTGAAATTTAAATAGACGTTAATAGTGGAATACGTAAATAATAATAATAATAATAATAATAATAATAATAATAATAATAATAATAATAATAATAATAATAATAATCGAAACTGAGATGTTGAATTTCGATATACTTTCGTTCTATTTTTAAATTGAATGCATTCCAAATGGAATGCACGTGCCATTGGCATGCTCACCTCCTTGGCCATCATGAGGGGCCGCTGGTCGTCCCAGCCGCAGGTGCTGAGCATGCCGTAGAGCAGCCAGAGCGCGAGCAAGCCCGCGGCCAGGAACAGCGCCACCTTGCGCCCCCCGCGGCCCATCCCCTCTACCTCATGGCGATCTGCAACACAACGCACGCACGCCTTAACACAGCTGCCACGCACACACACACAACGGAAAAAAACATATTACAATTATTTTTTGATCTGTATTTCTTCAATATACTATAATATTTTTGGTCTTTGATTTTTAAAGACAGAACATTTTTCGAATTAATATTTTTACATAATACATAGCGCAACGTTTCAGAAATTATTTCATATGTTTATGAATATGAACAGCACACTCTTCTGTTTATAACTGACCATTGTTTAAATAATATATTTATTTATTTCAATTATGCCTGATGATGAAAGCAAATAATTTCCGAAATGTTGCGCAATGTATTATGTAATAAATATTAATATGAAAAATGTGCTGTCTTTAAAAATCAATGACCAAAAATATTATAGTATATTGAAAGAAAACAACATATTAGATCATATTAGTGAGATTTTCCATGTGTTTTTGGGCGAATTATTGTAAAAGAGATTTATTTGTTGCCGTGTTGTGTAGAAAAAGGCGCAGATGTTATGCAAAGGAAGAATAGGAATTAAGAATTAGTGATGATTGGGTTAAATAAGGTTCAGAAAATGTACATAAAATGGATTGAGTAAACACTTCAATGAACTAGCATTCAGGAAGTCAGTCGGTACTAACTAATAAAGAAACCCATACACATACATACAAATTCTCACCCATACCTCACACAATCCGAATTCTTATGTGATTACACATTCTTTACCTATCCATGTAGAGTTTCCAAAATTGTGATCTTGGCGAATCGTTGCAATCCTAACACAACACCCAAATAATTCGTTACATATTTTTACATATTTTGTACCATATTACATACTTTACATATTTTGCTGGTATTTTACGTGTTTTTTTAAAGATCTACTATTTTTTGAAATTATTTTTGAAAAAATAATAGATTAATTTTCAAAAATTAATTCACATTTTCAGTGCTTCAAACCATCGTGTGATAGAGAAGAATGCCACAAAGAAAATGAAATTTAGGACCGGGAAAATGAGACGCTTGGCGTATGAGAAGACGTCAGGAAGTGATCACCAGTCACGTCAGAATCGGAGATGGGTATGAACTTGTTACCATCTAGAATGTTTTTAAAAATTCGGGTCTTTCGTATGATTAGTGTATTGCATATAATAAGCATGAGCTTTTTAGTATTAGAGCAATGACATGGCCTGCAAATTTTCTGGAGCATTGAAATGGCGATGTGAATCTCAAGGAATGTGTTGTGCGGGAGGAAGGAAGATCTCAGCTCCGTTACCCGAGGAACCACCGTTTTATTATTATTATTATTAAACATTACTCTTAGGAGATACCAGTGACATGAAGGATTTTTAGAAACATTGGGCAGTACAATAGCTGCATTTTGCGACTAAATGCATTGTGATTCATTGCAATACCGCAATTAGGTTCCTCGGTATTCAGGGGCGAAGTACAAAATTGTTTTTGGAGAAAGTGAACGCGGCGGAACAGTGATGGCGAGACAGGGCTGGGCAGAACGGGGAGGGACAGGGCGCGGTAGACCGGGTCGGGACGGGTCGGGACGGGTCGGGACGGGTCGGGACGGGTCGGGACGGGTCGGGACGGGTCGGGACGGGTCGGGACGGACGGGTCGGGACGGGTCGGGACGGGTCGGGACGGGCCGGTCGGGACGGGTCGGGACGGGTCGGGACGGTCGGGACGGGTCGGGACGGTCGGGACGGGTCGGGACGGGTCGGGACGGGTCGGGACGGGTCGGGACGGGTCGGGACGGGTCGGGACGGGTCGGGACGGTCGCACGGTCGGGACGGGTCGGACTGGACGGACGGTCGGGACGGGTCGGGACGGGTCGGGACGGGTCGGGACGGGTCGGGACGGGTCGGGACGGCCGGGACGGGACGGGTCGGGACGGGTCGGGACGGGTCGGGACGGGTCGGGACGGGTCGGGACGGGTCGGGACGGTCGGGACGGGTCGGGACGGGTCGGGACGGGTCGGGACGGCCGGGACGGTCGGGACGGGGCGAGGACGGGTCGGAGCGGGCGAGGCGGGGCGAGGCGGGGCGGGGCGGGGCGGAAAGGGACGAGACACGGTGGGTCGGGTCGGGTCGGGTCGGGTCGGGTCGGTGCCTGCCGAGGCGGTGTGAGGAGGAATGGAATGTCATGAAGCGAATCTGGACAGTGTGGATCATAGCGGAGCGGGGCATGTCGGGGTTATATTTGTATTTAGCTAGTATATTTCTCGTAAAGGGAAATTGGCCTCGGAGCCGTTAAATTCTGGGGTTCCTGGTCGGTCACCGAACCAGGAACTCGCGATGCCTCGAATTCGCTTAACCTTCGTGACTTCATATTAAACGAATCTGGGTAGCGACTCCAGTTTCGCAGTCGTGGCTTGATCCCAGCATTCGCCTGGATGACCGAGGGAAACAAAGAAAACCCCGCTCAGGATTGCCGGCACGGAGGTTAAACGCGGGTCTTCCGAATGTAAAGTCCCTTGCCCTGAGCCACTTCGCTCGGTGTGACGGGGTTGAAGGGGATGTAAATAAAATAACTTTCCTTATAGATATAATTCATTTATTTACCGTCTAATAGTTGATTCTGATAAATAATACGCGATAAAATGAGGGTTACTTTAACTACTTCTGAATATAAAGGTGTTCATTGAAATTCCTGTCAACCCAAAGGGATATTTTCTGAAAATATTAATATTACACATTACGTAAATTAATACAAATGGTCTTTTTACTTAATTTTTTAAGGTATCTATACCGCATATATTCATTTGCTCGTGTATATGTATATACTCGTAAGTAGGAATGCATTTGTGGGAGTGAACGTGTACATTCATCTGGATGTGAATGGGTGTTGCATTATTTTACACCTGTGAAGTCTACTATCAATATGAAAACAATTCGCAATGGGAACATCGCTTACAATATAATCAAGTGAACTCATCCGAAACTGAGGCTAGTACAATGCCGAGAGGGTCCTTGAAAAGCGCTTCTCTGCCGGGAATCCATTACATCGAGTTGCGAGGCCATCATCGACATTTTGATGAGAGTGCGCGGCGAACAATGCCAGGGGTTGATGGAATTTCAGATGACAAACCAAATTCAGTTAGTCAAAACTGTCGATAGCAGGCACTAAACAATCGTAAAATTTTCATTTTCATGAAGAAAAAAACAAGAGCAAAAAAGCACCCCATCATGTGTGCCGAGAATTACCAGAACGAAAATGAACGCTTCGTTGTTCAATTAAAAAGTTGCATTAAATATTACGAATAAAATGACAAAACCTACTCGAAATGTTTTAAGAACCAATATCGAGATATCCGACTCTTGGTTTTTACTTACTTCTTTACTTACTACTTACTTTTTATAGTTAATCTTCTCGATTTCCTGAAAAAATATTGTAAAACAGAAACGCGGATACAAATTAGCGTTTCTTAAAGGGGAAGTTAGGACTGAAAAAGAATTGCGAACCAAAGGTTCTATCCTCAACGTCGATAAAAGGTGATACTCCGATGCCGATAACAGACTTCCAAATCTTGAGGATACTTCTTGAATAAGTAATACAAATTTCAACTTTAAAAAATTGTATTCTTTCAAAATTTAACATACACAATGCTCAACTATCGGCAATAGACCATCTCCGAATTTCTTCAGATTTACAGTTATATTCTTTCAACGTACCCAAAACATCCTCTGTCTGTAGTCAATCTATTTCCTACAGCAGGCTTCTGCAGATCGAGTTTTCTTGAATAATTAGTCATTAGTCACAGTCTGTACCTCAGGTCTCCACATCCGATCATATCCGATCTCAGTTCTTCCAATCAAGAAGTTACCATGGCTGCAGAATCTAAGGCTAATATTTCGTCATCTACGGACATCTTAAATATTTTCGTTCATTTGGGAGGTCAGTGCATACCAATTTGTAACTGTTACGTAATATTTACATTACATACATTTCTCAATAATACGAATATTACTCTGTATATACATACTTATACAAAAAGTGAAAAGGAGAGGAGAAGAAAGAGAATAAAACGAAATACAATACGTAGAAAGAAAGAAAGAAAGATTTAAATTAATAGTTTAATTTTAATAGGAAGAAATAACTATTTAATTCGCCCAATACTGTGTGCCTTGTATTCACATAACGAATCATGAATTCTCTACATTATTTTCTACTTTAGCTTCACTAAAGCGGGGTCCCCACAAGTTCTCCCACAAAATTTTCATCGTATATTCGTGCACCTTATTTTTTTCACTTTATTGATTCACTCTTTTCAATTAATTTACAAACAGAAGTACATATTCATAACAACTAAACTCTTGTTTCTTTCAGTAGGAAGATGAAAAAAAAAGGTGATCTTGAAGTGACTATGGAGGGATACGAATGCCGGGAACAGTAGGGAAACTGTCATTACATGAAGATCTTTCACGCTTCACATCTCTTGGCCAGCCTCCCCCGCAGCCACACGTACTCTCCCCCGCTCCGAATTCCGTCCATGACGCTCCGTCGCCTGGTGCTCGCACCGCCGCTGCCCGCTGTCCGCTTCCCTCGCCCCTTGAGAAATGCCGAGTTCCATGACCCAATGCCCAACGCCCTACGTCCTCTGCTCACTGGCCAACAGCCAACACACGATCGATTGTTTTTTTTTTGTGTTTCCGGGCGCGTCAACTGAACCGGTCATTATTCCCGTAAGTGTAGTGCATGCTTTTTCTCTCGAGAAATGGCGGTGATCTTCCCCCATTGGATGGCGAGATCCGGCGCCGACCTACCGTCGGCTAGTGGGGTTTCTCCCTGACCAGGACTCTCCCACCAGCGGGACACCGCCCCAGCCGGGACAAGCTCTAAGCTCCTGACCGGTCTCCCGGATTGTGTGGAAGTGTAGTGCATGTTAGTGTAAGTGTGTGTGTGTAAGGGGAGAGTGTGTGTAAGGGTCAAGGAAGGGGAAGGACAGATCGCGCGCGGTCCGTGGCCCGTTTGGTAGGGTACTGCTCTGGCATTCGCCTGGTGCTGATCGGAGAAACCACGCAAAACTACCGATCAGAGCAGCCGGCCGCTAGAATTCTCCTCCAGACAGCGACTGAATTCGACCTAGCTTAAAAGCTAGTGTCGAAAATCCTGCCGCCGTCAGGACTCGAACCTAGGACCTCCCGGTCAGAGGCCAACACACGATGCCAATGCCCAACGCTCTAAGCCCCAAGCCACATTAGGAGCGCATCACACTTCACCCCGAATCTTAACCTTACGTCTGAAACCCTGCTCGCCACTCTCACGCCTAATAGTCCAATCTCATACCAGAACTCTCAGCACGCTTGATGTATAGTATTACATCCTCGATCTCGCCCCCCTCCCCCCGTCTCCTATCATAGTTCATCTCCGGAACCCCGCTTTCCTCGCACCTTGCTCCGCTTCACCATGTCCCAGGGCCGTATCTCAGGATCCAGGATGTGAGTCTCTCGACTCGTGCTTCGCTCGTGACGTCTCGTGTCGTTTTGTTTTTGTTTTTTCTCTCCCTTTCAAAATTCAAAATTTAAGTAGTATATGACTTAGTGTAGGGATCACAGAATTTTGAAAATGTGCACACAATTCACTTTTCCCCATAGCACGTCATACGCAGTTTTTAACTGTTTTTTGACGTAAAATAAATAAATAAATAAATAAATAAATAAATAAATAAATAAATAAACGTCCCACACTTCGTACCGTCTTCCCCCGCTCCGCCGCACGCGCCCAACGCCATGTTTCCTTCTCATGCTTCCCTCTCCGCGCGCCTCACGCTCCGTTTCTCGCATTCCACGCTTCATTTTTATTCTTCCTTTCGCCCCCTCCCTCGGTCCGCTTCCGCTTAACGCTCCGCCACATCCGGACTCGCGCTCCGTTCCCCAATTCCCGCGCACCTTCACACGCTTTGCTCCTCTGGCCTCGCACTCCGTCCCTCGCGTTTTTCGCTTCTTTCCTTCCTTCTCGCCCCTTCCCGCGTTCCACTAGCGGCTTCCCCCGCCGCACGCGCCGTTTCGCGCGCCGATTATTACTTTCCCGTATACGGAGTAATATACGTAGTAAAGAGAACGTTATGTAATGCTGCGCGAAAAAAACGGGGAATTTTCGGCAGAAAAAATTCATTTCTGGGCCCTGATAACGAGAATGTGGAAAAAACCCGTTGCTAAATCAAGAGAAAAAAATCCTCTAACACGTAGTGTAGCCAAAATCCCAGTTTTGTCGGTCATTGATGCCGAAAAACCAACTGAAAGCAAAACGTCCGTTCTATAATAACTATTGTACAAAATCTCAAGTCTTATTATTGAGATTTTTATTAAATATACTCGAATTTACTAAAGTAGTGTATAACATCTACGAATATTCCCGAAATGGTCACACGAAATGGTATAGTCAGGGTTTTTCATTTCTCAGATTCCACCTTCGCTCCTCTGGACGTGAACCTTTCGCGGTATTACCTCTTTAAGTTTTAGGATTTGTAGACAAGATGCAAGATGAGAGCGAAAGGAACGAACGAACCAAAGTCATTGCCAAGACATTGCCAAAGAGCGAACCAAGACTTGCGAGTATATAGTAGCGAGAAACCGTAATAAATTGTCAATCCAAACAAATCTCATCATTCCATCTTCTTGGAAATTGGAATGTCAACAAGGTAAAGGAGCAGTGCAATCAGTTCTCATTTGCTGCCTGAAGCAAGTACTACATTTAAGACTGGAAATGGAAAGAAATACAAAGAAAACCGATTTCGAAAAGGAATAATTTAGAGTTTCGGTTCACCTGACACTGTAACACATTGCATTTAGACTTCAAATGTGGATAAGGTGCAGATGTTGAAAACACGTGATTCGTCATGTAAATAATGTGGAAATACAATGAATTTGAAATGAGATCTTCACCTTCCATGACCTTACCAACTTCGTTCACTGAAGTAATGGAGAATTGCAACGTGGATAAGTTGTGTAATTAAAGATAAAAAAGTAAAAAATAAAAAAAGCAGGTTGCGAGAGAAGCCTGTGTAGGTGGTGTGACGAAGAGTAACTACTACAAGGGACGCAGCGGTGAGATGAGCTCAGCAGCCAGTAACAAAGGCGCGGCCGAGCGTTGAAAGCAGGGCCCCTCGGAGGGGCGGCGCCGCGAGCTTAGAGGGAGCGGGTACGGCGGCGGGGGTGGGGGTGAGGCCGTGGCGGCGGCGAGGAGCTCGTCAGGGAAGCAAACACGCGCGAGGACGGTGCATGGGGTCGCGAAAGGTGCCGAGGTGTGAGACAGAGTTGGAGCAAAGCACTCGAGGCGAGACGAAATAAGGTGCGGAGGGGAAAAACAGGCGTAGTGCAGTAGACTGAAGCGAAATGTAGAAAAATGTGAGAGAAATAAGTGAATGAATGGGGAGAATGTGGAAAAATAACGAGAGAGGAAGAAATACGATTCGATATGAGAATAGGTGAAGAAAGAGAGACAAGCCGGGAAGAAAAAGACCGGGTGGGGACAGACAGACCAGGCGGGGACAGACAGTCCGGGCGGGGACAGGCAGACCGGGCAGGGACAGGCAGACCGGGCAGGGACAGGCAGACCGAGCAGGGACAGGCAGATCGGGCGGGGACAGACACAGACCGGGTGGAGACAGCCAGACAGACCGGCGCGGACAGATACAGACCGGGTGGGGACAGCCAGACAGACCGGGTGGAGAAAGCCAGACAGACCGTGAGGGGATACAAAGACCGGGCAGAAACAGAAAGATCGGGCGGGGACATATGGACTGGGCAGGGAGATTAACACAGATCGGCAAGAGAAAGACTGGGAAGGAACATAAAGATCAGGCAGGGAGAGACCGACTGGACTTAGAGAGACGGATATGGGATTGGGGCGAGAGGGCCTGGGAGGAGCGCTGAGGAGCAAGACGGGGCGGGAAGTGTCAGGGGGCTGGTTGGGGCGCTCGTTATAAAAACAGCTCGGCCGCCGAGATAAGCCGTCCCCTGAGGGGCGCCACTGTCTCCGCGTTTCCGGTGCGTGGCGGCGGCTGCGAGAGCGAGGTTGAGCTGGGACGGGCGGGAGGAGGGCGGGGCGGGGACGCAGAAGGATCGGGAAACTGGGGACAGGACGGGTCGGCGCTGTTTTGCGGCCAGAGCGAGCGCCTGTTTGTTCGGCGCGTTATCGCGGGCCCAAAGGTGCGCCACACTCGCATTTCATTCCGAATGGCAGAGCAGCTCTTACAGCACACGTCCTTAGCGAAGGATTAAACGCTTTAAAGTAAACAAACAGTCGCTTTCCCACAGGATTTCATTTGAATAAAAGTTTCTTTACTGCTACTAACGGAATACACGATAATTTCTAATGAATGGAAAACATATGGATACTAGTAGTCTTAGAGATTTCCTCTATTATTCACAATGCAGAGGGGGATTCTTAAAAAAAATGTAATATGCACTACGCAATATACGTTTTATATGACAACTCCAGTTTTACTTTTCTGTTAATACAATCCTTAAACACTTGTTTCTAAATTTGGCACTCAAGCGCCAGTTCCTCGATATTTCATTGTTCCTTGCGTCCAGAACTGAGAGCATTAAATCCCCATATGGCAAAGGTTGTTAATGGAATCTTAAAAACACAGAAACTCCCAGAGTGGCTCATTAGCGGCATCACTTTTCTACTGATCAAATGTACTTTGACAAAGAATTTTTGTTCAATCATTTGTCTGGGAGTGTTGTATAAAGTACATACTGGAACAACAGCCAACAAAATGTATAGAAACCTAGAGGAGCAACTATCTGAAGCGAATCCGATTGAAAGGATATCTTAAAGGTTCCTACGCGTACAAGGAAATAAATTAACATTAATCAACAAAGTGATTTGATGCAACGTAACGAAAACGTAATTTCAGTTCCCACATATTCTTTGATAGTGTCCGTGACTATTGGATACTGAAGACCCCCTGCAGATATATCATTCTCATCCTACATTAATAGAGTTTTGTAATGTTACAATGAAATCGTGGAGTAAACGTTTCTTAAATACAGCGAACAGTAAACGCAAGTAAAAAGAATACTGAGCTTAGCGGGAGCATTTTTCAAGGAGATTCAGTCACTAAATCTTGAAAAAGTGTACGAGTACATAGACCTTATGAATCACCCGAAGAAGGAAGAAGAGAACTCACACAAATATAAACATTCTGGCTCAATGCAACCGACCGAATACAAAAGTATATGATCTGTCATCCACTTAGGTTGATCATTAAATTTGCCCTGAAAATGGGAAAAATGCATTGAAAGTGTAGCAAGAATTGCGATGAAAGATATGCATGCCACGCAGAATGACAGATATTGAACTGGTGCCGTTTCTCGACGTGAAATGTGAGACATAAAAACGATAATGAAATCTTGGAGAGAGAAATCATTCCATGTAAAATATCTAAATTAAACAGTAAGTTAGATTTAACAAAATTAATCACTTACGTGGCATAAAAGAAAAAATAGAATGGCAGTATTAAAACATGTGTAATAGCTGCCCAAGATCCGGCATTGGGAACATGACGTTTTATGCGTATCTCAAAATGTTGTTTTTGTCACAAGAAAACATTGATCTTATTATCTTAGCTCGTCGGATTCTAACACAGTCCAAATACCTGAAAATGCACTGTAGGATTTGTAGCTGCAAAATTAGCAAAAACAGCATGGTTATGCGAAATTGTTTAGTACGCCAACGAGACGAGTTGAAAACCAGCTGGAAACACTTCAAAGAGTCAGCTCAGAACGTGCGGTTTGAGGGTAGAGATAATTTGAACGAATAATTTCAGTTTATTTCGATATCGTCACTAAGAATGTTGAATTGTGCAAATCATGTCGAAAATCAGATGAGATTATATTTGTGTAAAAATTAAGTCATCAAGCGGTCGTAATAGGACGTAAACAGACCATTAACAATCACCGAATCTCAAAAAGCGCGCGACGTCGCTCACATGAAGCTTTGAATTAAGATCGCAATAGAGCAACTTTTAATGAAAGAATTATTATGTAATTAACATTTCATAAAATGAACGTGTTAAATCATTTTCCTTGAAATCCAACAAATGGAATTTTTGATGGAATGAGAAAATGATATGGATTATCACGATACTAGCACACGTTTGCCAACGTTCGTGAAATAAAAGCGAACTATTTCTTCATTTTACAGTCCACGATCCCACAATCTGTTTGTCAAGAACGGGTTTCACAAAAATTGGGCATACAATATTGTATGAGAGGACCAACCATCTCTAGTTCAATCCCATTAGTTCATCATTAGGAGCTTCCTTCAACGCAAACTGTCCCCCGCACCGAGTCTCTGGGTTCCTGACCCAGGCAGGCGTGTTACTCCGCAGCCGGTGCTGGGCCTCGCGGGGGCTGTTTTTCGTACGGCGGGGCGCCGCGCCGCGCAATCAATTCGTTGCACGGGTGAGGTGGCTCAGGGCATCAACAAAGGTCACTACAGTGCCTCTGACAGGGAGGACCTAGGGTTTGAGACCTAACGGTGGCGGGGTTTGCGTCACTAGCTAGATAGCTTGGTCGAATGTAACCGAAGTTAGGAGGAGAATTCTAGCGGCCGGCTACTCTGATCGATAGTTTTTTGTGGTTTCCCCGATCAACTCCACGATAATGCTAGGGTACTACCCTAACAAAGCAGCTACGGACCGCACGCGATATTTCCTTCCTTCCTCTTCCTTCCTATCATCACACCTTACTTAAACACATTTAAATTTACAAGCACTTCACTACCACACATGACGGGAGACCTGTCGGGAGCTTACAGCTTGTCCCGGCTAGGGCGGTGCCCCGCTGAGAGTTGAGAAAAACTCCGCAACCCGACATGTAGGTTGGTGCCACACCCCGCCATCGCGCGAGGAAAGATCACTGCCACATCCCGCGGTAAAAATGCACTTCCCTTACAAGACTAATGACCTTACCAATTGACGCGCCCGGCATCACCAATCAATCAATCAATCAATCGTCCTCCGTCGCCCGCTCGCGCTCCATCGCAGCCGCGTCGGTTTGCGCCCGGTAACCGCTCGCTCATTGACCCAGCCAGCGCCACGACTGCTTCTGCCCAACCTCAAGCTGCGCCATGGATTCTTTCCAATCCCGAAATAGATTTCTTTTTTTGCCCTGAGGAAGGTCGTAGCATGACCTAAACGTTAGCGACTGAGCCAAAGACTCGGTGTCTCACGGACAACCAAGTACACACTTCCAATCCTCACATTTGCTTTGATCACCCGCCCCTACTCTATTGCTCGGCCCTGACAACACTCCGCTTCATCCACCATCAAACGGTATCTGCCGCAGAGATGGGAGAAACTGACTGATCGGTGACAAAATTTCAAAGTTTCTTGTACCAGGGTTAAGAATAGGGGTTGAGTGGATTCGGATAAAGAGATACTACAGTACTACATTCCAAAATCAGCCGCTCCAAGTTCTCCCTCTCATCATTATAGCAAAGAGACAGATTATTTTTTGTATTTGTGTTGTTGCAATTTTGCTCACATTCCTAACTTTTAAACAGACAAGCTGTAGATATTGCAAGTTTATTTCCGATCTATTTAAAGACACTGCTGGGTATTTCGAGAAACAATGAAATCCAATGTGTGCTCGGTTCGATTGCCCCACTGCACCCTCGCCCTCTTCCCTCTCCCTCGCTGACCTCCATCGCCGAGGCGGCGCAGTCGCGACGTCACCTGGGAGGCGAGTGCGAGAAGATCTCCAGAGATGTACGGGCGCCGGAAAGCGCCGACGCCAGGCACCGCGCCGCGCCGGTTGGGGCGCTTTAAGAATGTCCGACCCCCTCCCCCCACGCCCCAGCGGAGACGGATCGCAAGCGGGCTTGGGGAATAACTGATCCAGATTTGTTCTTACGTCAGATTGTACATCCCAGGTATTCGGGAAAGTTACTTCCACACACTGCTACCGGGAGCGGTAGCTCAGTGATTTCACTGCAGCGCCTCTGACCGGGAGGTCCTAGGTTCGAGTCTTGACGGCGGCAGGATTTTCGACACTAGCTTTTCAGCTAGGTCGAATTCAGTCGCTGTCTGGAGGAGAATTCTAGCGGCCGGCTGCTCTGATCGGTAGTTTTCCGCGATTTCTCTGATCAACACCAGGCGAATGCCGGAGCAGTACCCTACCAAACGGGCCACGGACCGCGCACGATCTGTCCTTCCTCTTCCTTGACCGATCCTCTCCCCTTACACACACACTTACACTAACATGCACTACACTACCACATGCTCCGGGAGACCAGTCGGGAGCTTAGAGCTTGACCCGGCTGGGGCGGTGCCCCGCTGGCGGGAGAGTCCTGGTTGGGGGAACCCCACTAGCCGACGGTAGGTTGGCGCCGGATCTCGCCATCCAGAGGGGGAAGATCACCGCCATCTCCCGCGAAAAAACATGCACTACACTAACGGGACTAATGACGAAAGCAGTTGACTCGCCCGGAAACACGAAAAAATCAATCAATCCACACACTGCTCTTCATCTACGACAGCAAAAAGTACCTACTTCCGCAACATTGCAGTATCTCATAATTAGGTGAGATTTTGATGACCTAAATCGCCATCGCCAAAAATGATCAATAAAATTGTGTTAAAATGTTTTGAAAATTCCCTGAAAGCAAAGAAAAATGACGTAAAAAAATTGATCCAAACCAAATAAACAACTCAAGCTGCTGGATATGTTACTGGTGTAATTGAGGCTTCTTCCTTTCGTTCAAGCTCTCAAACTTTTCGATTGGACTGTTCTTTACCACGAAATCTCTGTCTTTAGTAATCCCGAAGCTAGCCGAACCGACAATGGTGCTAATAGGCGTCGCAGGAACTTTATATTATATATTCTTGACTGCCATTACAATTGTTCGGCAAAGAAATCGAATCGACTACTCAAGAATTCTGTGGAGAATGTTTCTTGCATATAATATTATTAGAAGCAAGTACCATTAAAATGATGAAACCGATGAAATCAGCAAAAAATGCTTTAAAAATAACACAACTAATGCCTATATTCCAATGCATTGTTCTAAAATGAAAAGAAAAAATGACATTTCATTTAAATCCGTTCCCTACTCATAATCTAATAAACAAAAGCAATGTTTGTTTGTTCGTATATTTTGCTCTGCCGTACCGTTCATCCGACTACGATCAAACTTTATCAACTTATTGCTTACTCTTGCGCAAAGAATATAGACATAGTTTAATGGGAATGTGCGTATGTCGGACACGCGTAGATGATTTTATGCGTTTATGTTGACTGGAGCGCCCCTGAACATAAGCTGTACGCAGCCCGTCGCACCCTCATGTATTAAGCACATCTTCCCTGCATATTCTGCCCCTGCGATTGTGAAATATCAGCCGGAATTATTACTTGGACATTATTACGGACAAGTAAATTAATTTTTTCCACGACAGTGTCATAGCGAATGCGTGACCAAACTTTACGGAGAAGGTTTTAACAATGAGATACTTGACAACCATGTCCAAACCACGAGAAAGAACAAACCCATGCAGCGAGAAAGTCTTTCATCTATTAAAATTTTTGCAGAGTGTAGCGCAAAACGTGATGGCCAATCACGTGACTAATAGCGTGTGAAGTGTAATACATTGCAATAGCGAAGCATTGCCGGGTACACTAGTATATGCTAAAACTTATATAGCACGTAGGAAGGGGGTGGTCTTGCAATGTCACTTTCTGTCAATGTCGGAGAGTTCATACAACGAAGTTACACGAGTCACATTTGCCTCCGATTGGTAGGCAATTCAACTTGCAGTGGATGCAATCACTGCGACTGTCACAACATGATCTTCAAAACACCAGTGCATGATGAACTAATTGACCTAACAATCAAGGGCAAATCTAACAATCAAGGGGGCAAATCTAACAACCAAGGGGGCAAATCTAACATTTTAAGTCTAAGAGATTTCCACCACATATTCAATAGCAAGAAGTGATGATTATCGACCGCCCTACATGCCCTTAGAAATTTGAATTAATTATTCTGAGACACACTGTTAAGCGTTTTTAAAAAATCTAAGGTATCGAAAATGAAGCTCAATGTGACAATTCTATTACAACTACACGCATCCATAAATTTGATTATCAGTGTATTAAATACTACGAGAATACAAAGAAACAATAACTGCCGTGTTTTATACGAAGTACAATTGAAGGAATGAAGTTCCTACAATTGAAGGAATGAAGTTCCTATCTACACATTAACACTTATTCAAATAGGAAAGCATTATTTTTTACTTCATTTAAATCATTGCCAAACGTATAACCGTTTTTCATCAGTTGAAAACACGTAGGTATTATATAAGATATGCAATCATAACTTTAATTTATTGTCATTAATTCGAAGATATATGTTTTGTATGATGATTTATAATAGACAGAAGGTTGCCAAGCAGTGAAGAAAGACGTGCCGTATATTGTCATTCTACAAAGTGGAATTTGATGATAATATAATAATGACATAATACTATCCAAAAACACCATGCAATTTCAATAGTATAGCGAAATGCAAAACAATACAAACGACGGCTGCAGTTTCCAAAGGAGTAATTAAACGAATGACCCATTTCGTGTCAGCATGAGGCTTCGTCCCAGAAACACATGAATTTGACGGCTGCAAACATTAAAACGAATTATGTATTCGTCGCTAGTTGCAAGCTCTGATAAAACGGTTTCCTCATTAAAATGAAACGACTGCTGGTTTCCGCTGTCATTGTTGCACTCGACAAAACGACCAAAAGAAATGAAAACATGTCCTTAGGCAAAAATACAATTGCTGTTCTTGACATAAACATGCTGTTCCACATCGACAGAAATTTTGAATATCTGCAATAAAAATGTGTAACACATCTACTCTTTAATGTGAATGCACTTACTGTGAATACAGTAAGAAAATGAAAATGCATAATTCCTTTGCGGTTCCTCAATAAAGTAACATGATATGGTTTCTCGACAAAAACGACATTATCAAAAAATAATATATTTATGACAGAATAAATTTGTCATAAAAATTATGAAGAAATATTTTGATGTCTGCATTATCATTAAGTTTAAGAAGTCTGCAACATCATTAGCTAATTCAAGACCTAATCGTGCATTGAAATGCTGTTTTACTCATTTTTCATGCTTTAACATTTCCTTTGATGCATGTTCTGCATCTGTAGTATTTTGCACTATTTGATTTACTTTTCAATATTTACTTTTTATGCTAGCAGAATAAGAATAAATGTCCAATAAATTCCAACTTATTGTCGTCCAATTAAATACACATTTCAAAAATCAAGAGAAACTTAAAATTAAAGTTATTATAGAGATATGATTTGAGTATGACACGCTGTATTTCGTTACAACCCAAAATGTTTTTTTCCGTCTTCCCAAGTTCCACCACGTATGATATTATTGCATCATTGCCATTTCAGAATTAAACAGCGATGTCGATAAAAACATTTTGTAACACAAGCTGTTTTGTGCTTCAAGCTGCGAAGTCCGTAAAAGGGAATTAATTACGAAATTTCGCAGCACATATCACCCGTCGCAATGGACCCGCTGGGATGCGGATTTGTATCTGACATTATTCTCATGTAACAACCCACTCGCTTAGTTTCCGCCGCATCAGGAAGAACGTTTATTTTCTTATCGTTAAGAACGTGTGGGGTCGCACTGAGGACGGACATACAGGCAACGTGGTGAACAGGGGCCACATTCAACGCCCTCTCCAGCCCCCTCCCCTGCGTTTCAAGAGCGAGACCGGAATTCGGCCGCGGCGAAATTGTGGTGTAAATTTCCGCGCAGTAAATTAACTTCCGGTGTGACCTCCACGTGAATTTCGCGTTAGCCAAGATTTATCTTCCTGCGCCCTGTTCGCCGAAAGAGAAAGACGGGACGTAGAGAGACGCGACAGTGACAAAGCGAGTAAATTGCGTAGTTTTTACGGCGGCAGCGTAGTAACAAACTCCGCTTCCGCTTAAGACCCGTGAGACGAGGGGTACACTCGCAGCAACTCAAAACTTCTCTTTTAGAAGTAGAAGTAGAAAAAAATGGAAGCTGAGAAACTAGATTAATTACGAAGTGAGAAAATGGGTAGATTACAACGGGAGAAGGGGAATAAAGACGTAAACATGCGTTGAAAGGTAATCCTACAAAAGTATAAGGAAATGCACAGGGGTTAAGAGGGATAAAGAAATTGCTTTTTCCGTTAAAGTGTGATTAATTAGTATTAGTAAATTAGTTTTGGTACATTAGCTTGGCCGAATTAACGTTTGAATTCAACGTGATTGTTTAATTCACATTAAAGATACCAATGTCATATGGGCTGAAACATCCCATGAAGACATTCATCTAGCAGAACATTCGAACTGCAAAGAAAAAGGTTATAATATTTTTTAAAATTTTTGCAGCAATATCAGAATGAACAACACAATCAATTAACAACACTGACCAAAAGAGCAAGAAATATGCTAACTGAATATAACAATTTATTTGAGTGTAGAAAATGAGCGTATTCCTGAAGATTAATATAAAAATAATATGCCCTTTCACACAACATAAGAATATCAGTCAGCACAGAACTAGAGATTTTTTCTCGTTAACACTCTAGCTGCTGCATTTTCTAATTAGTCGTTGCATCGAACGTGACTACGACTATACCCCATTCTGAAAAGGAAGCAAAATGAAGGAAGGCTGGTTATTGACCGAAAGTTGCTGATGGAATCACCTGTAGGTAGTCTCGTAACTAAGTATCGTACTTAATAATAATAATAATAATAATAATAATAATAATAATAATAATAATAATAATAATAATAATTATTATTATTATTATTATTATTCCCAACTTGTTTTACAGAGATAATGTACATTGTTGTTTCTTGGAATTACGATAACCAGTTGGAATGGTTAGCCATACAGAATTTATAATTTAATATCTGTCTACTTCAACATAGTATTTTTTATGTGTGGCGTGTTTTTTTACAATATTTTATTTTTTTAACATTTACAATATAAGTTTTGTGAACATACAAAATAAAAAAACCTAGCTTTAAATTATACAAGAAGTGAAGCTTTACAAAGATACAATAGGTATATTTACTTAGACAAAATATATATTTACATAAATGAATTTATATTTAATTTATACAATATACTTTCAACCACCTCCATTGGAAGCTTCTAATGTGTGCTCTCGTGAAGATCATTGAAGCCGCACAAGTAAATTCTGCTTAAATACGATAAATACTACCAATGAGTCCGAAAATATTTCTGATTAGTGTGGCATGCTGTTACTGGACGGTTTTCAGAAAGAATACCTTCAACCGCAGTCGGCAAACACAATTCAGCTCTTCGCTAAGATGACTTTTGGTCCTTCAGGTAATTTCGGGCAATGAAACAATATCTGTAGTTTCAATAAAATTCTTTCTAAGTAATTTATTTGTCAGGAGGTCAACTCAATTTAACAGAATCTAAAGAAGAAACCCACTGAACCGGATATTTGTGATACGAAAACAAATTACAGTAAAACATAAGAACGTACGCGAAAGAGAATTGCTTTGCTAGGAATTTCCATTAAATTTCATAATTTTTAGTTCACATGCAGTTACCGACAATCGTCGAAGTTCTAAAATTCAGCATCCAATTCCGAAAAATAGATCACAATTACTTGGGAAAACAGTCTCACGCCAACCTGTTTTGACTCGCAAAAGATAACTTGATTGATCCTTGATGGTAAATGATTAAAACTGGAAATTTGGCTTCGAGGCTCGTATAACACGCTGTTGGAAATTAAGATAGGTTGCCGACATTTCGAGACAAAAGATCACTGTTAAGCAGTTCCGAGAACAAAAAGTCACAGACACACGACAGCGGGAAAACATCGAACAGAACCAATGACAGATGAAGCGAAACGAAGTCAGACGGATAGGAACAAATCCAAATCCACAAAAAGAATAACTCACAAACAGGCAGACGGGCACAAAAAAAAAACAAACACAGTGAGACCCCATCATACAAAAGTCTTGATATTCGTAAGCACATACGATGATCAATCTTGCATACTACTTACATAGTGAAGAGGAAAAGCTTAAATTGTAGGTCCGAAACAGAAAATATGGATCTTTTATGCTTTTATGTGTAGCAAATAACTTTAATACAGTGTGTAGTGAGAATCCACAGCTTTGTGGGGTCCGTCCTCCATCTGTTCGTCCATATTTGAAGAATGTTGGAGGCTAAGCAAGATTTTAATCAGAAATTATATTTTCCAATCGACCTGCGTGATGATGCGGCCTCTTGGATTTAAAACGGATATTCTGATGGGGGAGACTGACAATTCCTCTCTATTTCAATTTTTTTAAAAAAAATCAACGTTTTTTATTCATTTTCTCCATGAATAGAGCAAAGTACGTTAAAAAATGCGCAGATCCGATTTCCGATGAATTCCTACAAAATCGAAGATGGAGATTTTTTCGAACAAGATTTTCTCCAAAACTGCTTAAAGTTTTTATTTTTATTTTTTCGGATAGTGCAAAATAGGTATAAAAATAGCGTAAAAACGATTTTTTCTGTACTCTGACTTTTCGAAAATAGAAAAAATGACAAATAATGCGAGAATGTGCGTGCTGTTGAAGCGGCACTGGTTGTAATGGCGAGTACATAAGTCATCCCACACCACTGCCTACTATCCGACAAATGTTTACGCGTTTAGCCCTCTTCCTTAACTGTCTCATGCTCTGAATTAGTTGAACCTTCGTTGAATACTAATAACCGGAATACCGAATTCAAGGTAATTTCACTCTCCCAAAAGCTATGCCGCGTCAATGCAAATGGCTGGGGGCGCCTCGAGATCTCTGCTTCTCCCCACGGCGGCACTCGCGTTCCGGGGAAGGCGGGTGGGCGGGCGAGCGGGCGTCGAGGCGCGATCGGCGCGCGGCGGCGGTTGAGGCGGTGGCGGCGGCGGCGGCGCACGCAGCCGGCACAAAGCGCTCCGCCGCCGCAAGCGCCCCGCCGCCGCCCTCGCCTCCATTGCTGCCGCCACTGCAACCACCGTCGCCATCCCCTCCGCCACTGCCGTCGCCGCCTTCATTGCCAGGCGCGCGAAAGCCATGGCATTCACGCCGCGCCGCGCGTGACTGTGCAGAGGCGGTAGGCGCCTCCCCCACCCCCGTCCGTGTCACCCGGTCGGCCCTGCTCGCGCGAATGGGCTGTTGGGTTCGGACGCTGCCCATCCCACCTTTTGACGAGGGGAACGTCTTTGGTGCGAACAGCGAGCTCCCGTGTGTCCGTCGTCGTCACTGGAGCCTGCGCCCACAGCTGCATTCACCATTAGACTTAAGAAGCTCGGAACGCGTACATGAACCGTACAAACCACGATGTGTTCTCCTTCCAGTACGAATTAATAGGTATATTTACACAATATTCGCAAATTTACACAACTGAATATCCATAAATATAGAACTGAACATCGCTCAATGCATCGTGTTCTTGTGCCTTTGATTTTGATTTAGCTCCGCTGACTTGCGTTTGGGTGTTGCTGTTGGGTGTTTAACGATAGCGAAAAAACAATCGCCAGTGAAACACCATTCTACTCTAACACTATCTAACCAACTTGCGAAGCAATACGTCAAATATTCAGTTGTTGCAAAGTTCCACAACGTTTACAAAAACGAACTATTTCTTTACAGAAAAGTTAGCATGCTAACAACCAACAAACATCGTGCAGTGTAGTCGGTCATGTTTTGTGGAAAATGATTGTAAATTGCATCGTGTAATACGAGCTTTACGCTATCGTCAGGGATGCAGCAGTCATCGCCGCCCTTACTGATCTTGGTGGGTCGCAACATGTGATATTTCTAATTTCTCTCCAACGTGACTTACTTTCCCAGTAAGAAATTTCCTTTTCATGCAAATTACAAAATAATCAATGTTACTTTTATTAGAATGATTTTCAATGATTCGCGAGATGGCTTTAATTTCTCCGTCAATCTTGGAGTGAAAAAATTAATGCTCAGCATGATACACGTTTCCACATTGCTGCATTTACACATTCCCACAAATTTTAATTTTCCGGGACTCTCGTAAAGCTGTGAAGTGCTCCAAATTCCATACACAAAATAAAACATTTGAAACACACGAACTGCAGTATTTAAAAAGATCTATTTGCTCTGCACCTCCTGTCAGATTTCTTCAAGATTTAATATGGAATATTTCGTGGAGGAAATATCTCAAAATATTAATATTTTCAAATTTAAAAATTAAAATTGAAATTTATTGTTCTTTTGCTCAAGACGCTAAAGAATCTTCATGGTATTTCCAAACACAACGTAAAACAAGTTCAATTGTCGCCAGCTTCTTCAATTGTCACCACCCATGTGACCGTAGCAACAGGGCATAAACAAGACGATCCGAGTTCAATTCGCGGTCGGAGTATAATTCTTTGAACAAGTTTAATTATTTAATTTATGCGCTTTGTTAAGGCCTCAATCCATTCAGATGCCCTGCTAACACTGACCTTGACCGCTGTCACTGATTACCGTCTTCCCGTTGTTTTATCTACCACAGCCACTCCCACTCCTCCGTTCCACTCTCTCTACTAGCAATGCGACATCAATAACAAAACATCGAGGTTAGCGAACATCGATGTTCAAAATTAAAACATGTGTTGATGTTGACAATACATCGGCTAAAAACCATTGATGTTTTTCAACATCGATGTTTTCAAACTGGTTTAGTATCCTTCGTGTGCAAGAAAATTTAATTTGACTGTGTTCATGTTTATCAATTCATCAAATAAGGAAACGAGAAGGGGCAGACCCTATTGCCCACAGCGCATTTGTTGACCACTTCCCAATGTGCGAAACGAATATGAAGAAAACAGGAAATACAAAGGCATGGAGGTCGTTTCGGGAGGGAGAGTTTGGTAGATGAAGGTAGTAAAACGAACGTTCTTTTGGTTTCAACTCAAAAACAAACAGTTAATGCGTGATCAGTTATATTTTATATTTTAACTTTTACAGTATTATAATCATGGGAATTTTTCTTTCAGAAAGAAAATATCGGAAAATAAAAAAATGCATTGATCACAAAACATCAATATTAAAAAAAATATCGCTGTTAATACATCGATGTTGCAAACAATCGACGTTTTAAAAACTATCGACGTTTTGCAAACTATCGACGTTTTGCAAACTATCGACGTTTTAAAAACTATCGACGTTTTAAAAACTATCGACGTTTTAAAAACTATCGACGTTTTAAAAACTATCGACGTTTTGAAAACTATCGACGTTTTAAAAACTACCGACGTTTTAAAAACTATCGACGTTTTAAAAACTATCGACGTTTTAAAAACTATCGACGTTTTAAAAACTATCGACGTTTTAAAAACTATCGACGTTTTGAAAACTATCGACGTTTTAAAAACTATCGACGTTTTGAAAACTATCGACGTTTTAAAAACTATCGACGTTTTGAAAACTATCGACGTTTTGAAAACTACCGACGTTTTAAAAACTATCGACGTTTTGAAAACTATCGACGTTTTGAAAACTATCGACGTTTTAAGAACTATCGACGTTTTGAAAACTATCGACGTTTTGAAAACTACCGACGTTTTGCAAACTACCGACGTTTTAAAAACTATCGACGTTTTAAAAACTATCGACGTTTTAAAAACTATCGACGTTTTAAAAACTATTTACGTTTTAAAAACTATCGACGTTTTGAAAACTATCGACGTTTTGAAAACTACCGACGTTTTAAAAACTATCGACGTTTTGAAAACATCGACATTGATGCCGCATACCTAGCCTCTACATTTAAAGCCTTCGCCTTCGCCTTCGCCGACGCCATCCCCGCCCGCGTCTTCGCGTGGGTGACCGCGCCCGTGAGGCGTTCGAGCCACGCTTCGGCGCCCGCTCCTCGAGGTGCGACCGCGGCGCTTTCAGCTCCTCTCCTGCCCCGCCCAGGGCCCTGCCGACTACCCTCGCCGCCACGTCAATTGCATTACCCCCGCGCCTTGACCTGGAAACAGCCCCTCCCGCACCTCTCCTCGGCCAAGTTCGCAACTATGCAGAATCTCTCATAGGTTTACCATACGTTAGTGACACAGGTGGAATTAATTTCACGATTTTCATTGCAATTCCTATAAATCTATCAATACACAATTTTTCAAATAAAAGCTGTTTTGAATTAAGTTCTTAAAATCCATTCAATTACATTCTAAATTCATCGATGTATTTTGAAACTTTTTGAATATTTTCTGTAATTTAGAGAATTCTTTTAAATGTTTTACTAACACTTGACTTGACTGATATCCCGAATTGTACAAGTATTGCCGTTTTTGAAGTGAAATATTCCTCACAAACAATGCGCATTATTTTGAATGCTTAGTTAATCATTGCCATCGCTCTATTTTATACCTTTCCTTTGAGTTGAATGTTGAAAAAAAAACTAAAAACTTCTTCTCGTGCGATGACTATTTTCACTTGCTTTTACTCTAAATAGTAAAACTCCTTTTATGGAAATCACTAATCAACGTAAGAGCTCATCTATTGCATTTTCCAACTATTGACAGAGAAGCCCTCTCACTTTTTATCACATCTCTCAATGCATTTCCGCGAATCTCGCCTTCCACATCGACCCCTGCCGTTTGACGTTATTGCGGCTGTTCTGCCACTGCACCGCGTCAAAGCCTCCGAGTAGCTCAACTCCGGCAAGTCGACTTCCCCGCACGGTGCGGGGGAGGGGGTACTTCTCCGCCCTCGTCTCCTTCACTCGCAGCAACCGCAGGAAGAGCTTCTTTTATCACCTCCGTCACGAGTATTTTACTGGCGGAATTCAATGGATTCGCGCTTTATGTACTAGTTCACGCTAGCCAGATATAAAGAATGATAACACCATTGAAAATGCATTATGAATAATGGCGTTTCTTGTTTGAGTGATGTTAGTCACAGGAATATTTTACATGTCGCGATGATTTCAATCTTATAATATGTACAATTACACACACATTTACATTAGTATTAAATCCTCGTAGGTATAATGAATCTGGAAACAGTCCTCAATTTGAATAGCTTCAAGCAAGGAAGTAGAGGGAAACTAATACGACATCCTCTGTCATGCGAACTGCAGGATCGAATTCATGCGCTCCTAAGTTGTCAGATTTCATAAACAAACTTTCCATGCAGTCGTATTGCTAATTCGCTGCCCTCCCGAACACGACTACAACTGTACCCTCGGCTGCAAGCCGCTATGTTCATTTGCCCCTCCGCCTCCGCGCGTCGCCCTTTCCCTCCCCCCCAGCCGCCCTCCGAGTTCCGCCCTTCGCACGCGCTCCCTCGCCACGCCCCCGGATTCATTACGCGTGACGCCGCCTCAATCTGGCGCCCGCGGAAGTTCGCCCAACTCCCCCGCCCCCGCCCCACAGACGCCGCCGCCGCCGCACCGCGCTCCGGTGCACGCCCTGCGCAGTGGGCGGGGGCGGTGCTCCTGACCTATCGCCCTTGACGGCGCCCCCTTCGCCCCCGCCCGCGCTCTGACCTTACCCCGCTCGAGTCCCACGCACTCAGCGATCGCCCACGCTTTCCCAGACCGGGCCATCTGATGTGCTTCGGCGCCCGCTTTCTGGTCTGACGAGAAAGTATGTGATAGACATACAGAGAGCCATTCAAACGGCTTCCAAAGTTAACGATATATACCTATAATATATACCCGGAGGGTGTGCAAATCCAAAAATGTGTGTATGAAAGCGCGCGTATCTTTGGATGTCAATAACAAATGTGGAGTGTATTAAACACTGATCTTTGTATTGTTCTATCCCAAATAAAAGAAAATGGCATTATGTAAGTATATTGTATGTTGTACTTTGTGTATGTAAAAGCAAACGTAGGCGTGTCACTGAGAACCATACATATATATACTAGTGACCTGCAGCCGCAAATCTGCTACTGAAAACAACAAAAAGGTTTTCCAAAACATAGCACCCACACGACTCAATAACTACGAATACAATTCTCTCATGTAACTGCAATTAATTAAATACATCAACAAAAGCAGTCTTCACGAGTACTGGAACAACTATAGGAAAATTATATACCACAATAGATTTTTACATTTCAAGAAGGTTAAAAAAAGTTGCTGTTTCACAACACAACACGTGAGTAGCAAATGATCAATAGAGGATTACCTAGGAACCTTGCTGTCACGTACGTCAGCCGTACCGTAAGCAATGACGGACTCAATATGATATTTCGGTCTGTATGTGCAGAACGAATAGGCGGAATAACACAATGAAATATTTGCATTTTTAAGTCAAAATCGTAAATTGCCCATGGCTTGTGGATTTCCCCCGAGATCGTGCGTTTCTAATAAAACCATAGAGATGTGTTCAAAGTTTTAAAAATAAATTAACTAATGATATTTGTAAACTTCATTAATTTAGTAAGTTAGGCTTATTATAACAAGTACTATTATTATTATTATTATTATTATTATTATTATTATTATTATTATTATTATTATTATTGTTATTATTATTATTATTGTTATTTTTATTACTATTATTAGTATTGTGATAACTACTGCTAAATGTGTTGCTTTATTAAATATAAAATTATATTCAAGTAGTATTGTACTGAAGTGTGGTGACGTGTTGTGAAGTGTACTGCAATAGAGAAGTAGAAAGAGAAGTGATGTGCAAATGAAGTGAAATGAAGTGCAGTGGAATTAAAAAGTCGTGTATGTAATAGTTGAAAATAATTGTGCAGGTCAGCCATAAAATGTAGAGTTAATTCTTTTATTATTGCTCTTATTGTTCGTATTTTGCACTCACAAAATAATTTAAAGTTACATTTTATTTATATTTCTTATTGTAATATGTAAATTGTAGTTAGAAAAGAAGGAGCAGGTTGTAAAAACCTACCTGCAGAAATAATATCTATCTCCCACGTGTTAAGGAGACTGCAATGCTTTCTGTCAATTTATGCGCGCATTGAAAATTAGTAATAAATATGTTAATACACGAGATAAACATTTGTTTGGAGACAGGTGTAACATTAAAGTGTTTTAGGCAATTTCCAGCTAATGAGAAACATGACATTCATCTTTAAATCGTTCTTGTCTTGTTTCAGGCGTGGAATATTAAACATCACGAGAAGAAAAACCTCTATCTAATTAGTAATAATATGTTTTATCGACACTGTTTAAATATACGAAGAGATTAAAGCCTTTTATTAATAAACGTGATAAAAAGTTTATACATTACTGAGAATTTTACTTCATATGTAAAAACACTCATTTTCCGTTATTTAGAGAAAATGATAAAAATAACGTATGGTACTGGATAGAACGTTGTGTTCCAAGTGAAAATTAGCTCACTCAATTTCCTCTTAGGTGCTAAACGTTCTCGCTGAATAAAATTACTTTACTATTTTGTACCATGAATTACAACAAAAAATGTTACATTAAAAATTAACCAACGAATGATATTTTTAAAATGAAAATGTATTGGATACTTCAATGTCGAGGGGTAAGTCCCCACAGAACGACCGATTCAGCGCCTGGTGCGCGAGCAGGCGAACTCTTGCTCTTCTCTTTCCGCTTCTGTTTCCCTTCTTCTCTCCACTTCTTCCTCCGCCGCAGCGCAGCTAGAGGCGAGGGAGAGCGTGAGGGTGGGGACGAGGGCGAGAGCGATAGCGATGGTGGGAGCAATGAGCGAGGGTGAGAGCGAGAGCGAGGCCAAAGGATGAGGGGTGCGGGAGAGAGAGGACGAGAGCGAGAGCGATTGCGGGGGCGGGAGCAAAGGGCGAGGGTGGATGTAAAGGCAAGGTGGAGGGTGAAGGCGAGGGAGAGAGAAGGCGGGGACGAGAGCGAGAGCGATTGCGAGGGCGGGAGCCGACGGCGAGGGTGAGGGTGAATGTGAAGGAGAGGGGGAGAGTGAAAGCGAGGGAGAGTGTAAGGGGGGCGGGAACGAGAACGAGAGTGAAGGCGGGGGTGAGGGTGCGGGCGATGGTGGGGGTTGGGGCGAAGGCAGGAGTGAGAGCGGAACGAGAGCAAGAGCGATGACGGGGGCGCGAGCAAAGGGCGAGGCTGAGGGCGAAGGTGAGGGTGAGGGCGAGAGCGCGCGCCACCGGGCGCGAAGGTGACTAATGCGCGGGCGTTATCGGGGGGCGGGGCGGGGCGGGGGCCACATGCAAATGCACTAAGGCCCGCGACGCCAGGCGGAAGGCCGATGGCGGCAGGTGCGGCAGCGCTGGCGGGGGCAGGGTTAATTTGTATGTGCTGTTTACAGGGCAACGGGTTCACCCACTCACCTGCGCACTCGGAAACTTATTCTATCGCGCCGGAGGCGGCGGCGCTGATAGCGGCAGTGGCGATTGGGAGCTGTAGCAGTGATGCCATTAATGATTGCAGCAGTGATGGTGAGGGTAGCAGCGGCTGTGGTGATGGATGTTGTGGTGATGGAAGTTGTGGTGATGGAAGTTGTGGTGATGGAAGTTGTGGTGATGGAAGTTGTGGTGATGGAAGTTGTGGTGATGGAAGTTGTGGTGATGGAAGTTGTGGTGATGGAAGTTGTGGTGATGGAAGTTGTGGTGATGGAAGTTGTGGTGATGGAGGTTGTGGTGATGGAAGTTGTGGTGATGGAAGTTGTGGTGATGGAAGTTGTGGTGATGGAAGTTGTGGTGATGGAAGTTGTGGTGATGGATGTTGTGGTGATGTAATTGGAACTCACGTATACACGAACCGTTTTCCAATATTATACTATTAAATTGCCATAACGAAACAAAAAACAGTGATCAACCACTCCCAAAGCCCGGCGTTCGATAAAGAGTTTAAGGATTGATGTCCGTTAAAAACAGTGGAGACAAACGAGTTGTAGTAAAATGGTTTTTGGTACTTCTAATTAAAGCGAAGGTATTTATTGTTTATAAAAATGTTAGATACCTATAAAGTGGTAATACGAAGATTAGTGAACGACACACGGCCGATCGGCTATCGCCTCAATTCAACCGCTCCGTAATTTGCTTGTTGTTTTTTGCCTAATGACATTCATAGCTTTAAACGGGAGCCACCTTTAAGAACAATTGAAACAATTAATGAGTTGTAGAAAAAGATAGAGAACCTCATTCCTAACTGCTTCTTACTTGCTTATAAACATCAGCTATCTCTCAGTTCTCTAACTTCAGCGAGTCCGTCACTTGCTCGTCGGTTTGATTTCTAGGACAAAATTGCACGTAATTGATTAATGTATCCGCGGGAGAGGATACAAACGATGCAATTTTAAACAAACATATTTAAATTGCGGACTGTGAACGACACATTGAAGCGCGACACATATCAGAATTCATTGCATTAGGTGGAATATTCCAGAGCACTGAAGAAAAACATACGAATTTAACACAGTTTGTTACGGAGAAAACAACAGGACAAGAAGGCGCAGTAGAAAAGAATTGCATCAGAGGAGAGCAGAAAAGGTTCGAGATTGAAACACGGTAGACGCACTGAACTTGTAATCTGTGCTGAGCGCCAGAGTGCACATAGACATCACATCACATGATTTGAGAGGATGCGCTGCTGAGATCGGAGCGAAAAAGAGGTCATCACAGCAGGGGAAAGAGCGAGAGCATGTTTAGAGGATGGATGGGGAAGGAGCGTAAAGAAGATGAGCGCGCCGGAGGAAAGTACAGTGCGCCAAGGAAGTCTCTCCGCACTGGGCCGAGTCAGCGTCTCCTCTTAAAAATGGCAATGATTTGGGTAGCAAACAGATCGCTGGGAAACAAGTGAAGAAGTCAACACTTCTACCATCTGTTATGATTGCGGTGAGTGCGATATTTGCGTTTTCTTTTATTACACGCTGCTACCAACATAATTTTTGTTGCAAGCATCAAGGTGCCACCGCGAAGAGACTTTCGTGGTGAGCTGTAGATGCAGAGCGAATGTATCAGAGGCGGCTGCTCTTCGATGGCTCTTAGGTGGCGCCATCTCCCAAAACACCAATCATGGGACAGAGTGTACCACGAACACTAAACCGACTCATTTAATTTTCGTACATTATTATCGCACGTTTTAAGAAACACATGCCCAACCAAGGCAATGAATAGGTTGTTAAGCGCACGGCGGCTTAAATGCATGAATTCGCGCCAGACCGCTAGCAGTGTCTCGCTGCAAATGCCTGCGCGCTACTCCCCTTTCACTAGACTAGAGCATATCGCGCTGAGCGCCAACTGCGCAACGGGCCAGGAGCGCCAAGTGGGCCGCCGATTTGAACAGCTCCGGTGGAGGGGACTGTCGCTTCGCCGACCCGGCCTGTGCTTGCTATGCAACGGTTTTAAACTCCGATTCAAACATAGAGGCAGTTCAAGGTCACGAGTTAAAGGGGAAGGGGGACACTGCCATCCAATCGGGTTCTACAATACCAAACATTTTTGTAACAAAGCTCCCGATTGGATGGCAGCGTCCCCCTCTCCTTCCAACTGTGACATTGAAGAGTCACTATGTTTAAATCGGAATATACTAGTCCGTTTCTGGAAGGATGGGAGTTGGAAGGAGGCAATTTGCTTCTAGTACGTCTTCGAAGGGCAAGAACCGCGCGGAACAAGGTTCAACAGAGCTGTTAGCACTTAGAAACATCAACTTATGTTAGAACACAAGGAGGCCGAGCAGAAAAGGGTGAAAGGAGCTGAAAACGAGTGTATCAAAATAATACAAGTGAAATAGGCACGCAAATAAAGGGAAAGTGACAGGCGGAACAAACGGGAAGGTACGGGCCGAAGGGGACAGGAGAAGGCCAGGTCAGAGAGAGGCGACCCAAATTAAAGGAAGCTGGGATAACCGAAGCAACGCCGAGGGACGGGGCCGACAAGGCCCAAGAGTGAGGCGGAGAGTCCAGAGGCGATAAGCGGGGGGCGGGACGCTCGGGGCCGGACCCGGCAGCGCGGCGGGCGTGAAGAGTATAACGGGGCGAGGAAGCGACACGGCGGCGGCGGTAGAGGAGACGGAACGGCGACGGAAAGGGGCGTGGCGGGGCGGGGCGGGGGAGGGGGAGGGGTGCCTCAGGGCGCTGACAACTTCCGGCGAAGTAAAACACGTTTAAAAGCGGGTGGCGTGGGCGGGCGACAGGAGTTTCCTCTCGGCGCAAACACCTTCTCGATTAGAGCGGCCCCGCCGCCGCCGAGTACTCTTCCCCGCGCGCCCTCCAACACGGCGGGTGGCGGCTTCCCGCGCCTGCGCTCTCTGCCGTTCGACGCTCCCACGCCGAGGGTACATGATGAAACGATGATGTCATGGTGGGTATTAATACACCAGTGTGATATTACGATACGAGCGAGGATCGTAAACTTCACACGAGTGTATTGATACCCATTACATCGAGTTTCATACGGTACTTTTTCTACGACTACTTTTCCATACGGTACTCTTCTAAGAACTACATTGAATCGTTACGTGGCAGGTGACAGGCAGGATTCAGCCGAGGCCACCTAACCCTGCTTGTACATTCTTGCCCTATCCTCGCATGCTGCCGCAGGTGGTTGTGGTTATGATGATGTAATGATGTAAATGATGGGTATTACTACACGAGAGTGATATTGTGATACGAGCAAGGTACGAGTATCGTAAACTTCACACGAGTGTATTAAACATCCATTGGCATCGGAGTTTCATACGGTACTTTTTCTACGACTACTTTTCATACGGTACTTTTTCTAAGTTAAACTTTTACATTGCATCGTTACGTGGCAGGTGACATGCAGGATTCAGCGGAGGCCACCTAATCCTACACTAGCCCTATCCTCGCATGCTACCGCAGGTGGTTATGGTTAGCAGCCCGTCTGCAAGGGAGTGCTGCGTTAGTCAAATAGGATCAAAGTGAAATTACGATCCAATTTATTTTAAATAATATTCGACGGAAAAAATTACTAATAAAATAAATTGAAACTGACAAGCAAAATATAATATCAAATGTCATTTTAACGTGCACCATCGATCGAAATATTTAGTAGAACGATTCTAAATGATTAATTGTCAATACTTGTTTTGTAAAATTCTCTGTGATTAGTCAAATCTGTATCATAATGAAATCTGTATCAAAATGAGTATCATTACGCAACTGGTTGCAGCCATCAAATGACAGCATTATACAATGGGAGTACAAAAATGTCTTTGCAGTGCTGCAACCGCGTCCCGCACCACCCTGCGGCGAACTAGGCAGTGGCTTCGGGCACCAACCTCGGAGGGAGCGGTACCGACTTATCAAACGGGCTACGGTCCTCGCGCGGTTCCTTTCGCTCCTCATCACTAGGGAGACGATTTTTATGTCCTAAAAAATCGTGAAATATGTTTTTAAAAATATGCATTTATGACCCCAAAACTCAGAAATATACACTTCAATATGCAATTAAAATTAACTTTAATTTTCTGTATAAACCTTTCATAATAAAATTCAGGAGCAGCATGCTTGGGATGAAAAGTTATATTTTGTGCAAACATAATATAACGTAGCTTACTTTGTGGGAGAAATAACTGAAGTAAATATACATTTTAGTGAAGTACATTGTATGTGTTTCAGTTTTTCTGACCGGTTTAAAAAATAAGATCTCAAGAAATATCCTACATTTGCACAAGTATTTTATGATCTATTGAAGAAGAACGCAAACTGTGACAAACTCTTTCTAATCAATGAACACTCACAAATAAATAGATTCTATGAAAAAATGAAAAAGTTTAAAGAAAAGTCTCTATTTTAACGAACTATGCAAAATATGCTCATATTATTACATGAATATGCACCAACAGGAAAAATCAGCCAAATATTCACAAATACACAATAATACATTAATCTATATAGCATTCATTTCTAAACAAATGTTTAGAAATTTCACTTACCTATGCTTTGAATCAGCGGACAAAAATGTGCAAAATCATAGAAATTCACTCCCTACTTATCACTGTCCTTCCTGTCCTCTTACACACACTTCCACATACATGGAAAATACCTACGGTAATAACACACGTACGGAAGACCAGTCTAGACCTTAGAGATGGTGTCGACTTGGGCGGTTCCCCCATGGCGGAGTAAACCCCGCAAGCAGAGGACGCGCCGGATCACTTGCTGGCGGGGAGGAACACCGCCACCTCCAAGGATATAACATTCACTACACTTTCTGTACTCATAACCATAGAAGTTGACGCGCCCGGAACCACAAAATGATCAATCAACGAATAAACTCAAAAAATCATAATTATAATCTAAACATTCCGTTAAAAACAAGTAGCGCGACAGAGAGTACCGATAGTATTGTTAAAAGAGCATGCGGCCAGAGTTCTCTGGGTTCCAAAGTATTTGAGTTGCTGCCTCCCCCCACGTGTCCCAGTCCTTCGATCCAGCACACGCAGGGACCCAGGCTAGGCGAGGCCTCGTGCCCGCTGCTTCCGCCTTTACGCGGCCATAGCGATTTAACGACTGTGTGCAGAGGGACGAGTGCGTGCGTGTGCGGGGGACGAGCCGTTTATTGATACGGCGGTGGCGGAGACAGAGAGCGGCGGCGGAGACAGAGACGACGGTGGTGAGACAGAGACGGCGGTGGTGG
Organism: Teleogryllus occipitalis; assembly: GCA_011170035.1. NCBI lineage: Eukaryota > Metazoa > Arthropoda > Insecta > Orthoptera > Gryllidae > Teleogryllus > Teleogryllus occipitalis. Next base: position 374,064 of record BLKR01000730.1, read on the forward strand.
AAACGGAGACGGCGGTGGCGGAGACGGAGACGGCGCTGGTGGAAACAGAGACTGCGGTGGCGGAGACGGAGACTGCGGTGGCGGAGACGGAGACGGCGCTGGTGGCAGAGACTGCGGTGGCGGAGACGGAGACTGCGGTGGCAGAGACGGAGACGGCGGTGGCAGAGACGGAGACGACGGTGGCAGAGACGGAGACGGCGGTGGCAGAGACGGAGACGGCGGTGGCAGAGACGGAGACGGCGGTGGTGGAAACAGGGACGGCAGTGGCGGAGACGGCGGTGGCGGTAGCGGTGGCACGTGGTGGTTGTGACGACGGTGGTAGAAGCGGCGGAGATGGTAGTGGCGAGGATGGCGGCGACTGCAAAAGCAATGGCGTTGGGGCGGTGGGATTTGCCGTTACAGAGGCACCTGGTGGTGGTGGTGGTGGTGATGGTGGTTGAAATGGTGGCATTGGCGGAAGCGATGTTGTTGGTGGTGCTTGACGAGGTGGCAGTAGAGATCGCGTTGGCGGAGGTAGAGAAGATCGGGTGTCGAAGACGGCGTCGACGGAGACGGTTGCGGTGGCAATTACGGACGCACTGGTAGTCCTGGTGATGGAAAATGCGACGGTAGCGCTTGTTTTAATGGCACCCGTTATGGTGGCGGAGACGACGGGGTGTTGGCAATGCCAGAGATAATGGGAAAGCGCGGGCGCAGCGAACAAACTCATTTTCGCCGATGCTACTAGAGATAATGTAACTGACTCTCAACGACGGAGGAGTAATCCCCAGGAAAGATGAGTCCATTACTTCCCCTCGGAAGTGCTTTTCGATATTCTTCGATCGTTTTGGGAAGAGGGTGCACTAAACATCTAGGCAGTGGAAGTTCCTTCATCTGCTAAAAAGTATGACAAGAATTACCATCTTCTTTCAAATCGTTAGGCAATAACGGTTCACGAAACATTCAATACTCTAGGTTGATGTTCTATCGTTAAACATTATCGAATATAACGGTTCCTTAAGTTCAGCTAACTTTGTGTACTTGTACTAATCATTTTAAGACCTTCAACCATCGCAAGACAATCAAAGGAAAACTTTTGCTGGACTCGCCGAATACACATGCAAAGCAGAGCTGTTAGAGGGAGGAATGTTCCTATATCCAGTTCTGAGAAATGTTGCACAGAACTGATTTTTAATATTATGGACACGAAACGTTAGAAACTACAAAAACTTGTGCTTTAAGTAAACAGGGGAGTTACTAAATTAGTAGTATAGTATTTCCGGGTACGTTATCAATTACAGTTCTTGGTTCCGTAAAATGGCTCCTTTCATGTCGGAAAGTGCTCGAGTGTCTTCTCCACTGGAACGTTTAAATCCGGTGCTCAACTTTACGTCAGATAGCGGGTTTTCTCCTCCAATTAGTTCCCCAGCGCGGAACCGCCCCAACCGGAATAAGCTCTAAAATCCCGACTGGTTTCAAGATGTGTGACGTTACAATGTGTAAATGTGTGAGGGAAGAAGGGACAAGGATGAGGCAGGAATGATCGCGTGCGATTCGTGACTCTTGTGTTAAGGTATTGCTGCAGGATTCGCCTGGTACTGATCCCCATCGAAGAAAACACGAAAAACTACCGAAACTATCCAAGCAACCGGTCGCTAGAATTCTGCTCCAAACAGCGGTTGAATTCGACCCAGCTATCCGCCACCGTCAGAACTCGAATATTAAGACTTACGTGACGAAGAGGCAACAGACGTAACTGACCTATCACCGCCGGTTTGCTCTTTATATATTCAATTTTTTTCAGGACCGTCATGATTGATTTGCCGACAAGTTTTAGAATATGACACACTGACTTCACACACAATGGACAGTAAAAGTAGTGTGCACTGGCAATTGTACTAGTGGTACGGACTAGGACAAAACCAGCGTGCGTCATGCTCAATAATATGAAAAAGATCTACTCTAAAAATCGGAAATTCACTTGACTTCACGAAACCAGCCACTCTTTATCACTAACATCAGAGCTGGCAGTGCATTCAATGGTCGATTATTCTAGAAATTGATGTTATTCTCCAGAATAATGACATTAAGAAAGTCTTTATAGTTAAATCACAGTCATATTAAACGACGACAAACAAAATACAGTCGACTCCGATTATGGTGAACTTCCGGGGACCAACATTTTTGGTTCACTATGTCAGAGGTTCACTACATCCGATGATGTCAAAATTAAATAGATTTTCTCCACAATGATTGCTTTTATTAACATAGAGATACAGAAAACTTCATTAACAGCACGAAATGAAAATTTTAATATCTTTATTTGTCCTTAAAAAAAATCAATTATTTTCAATTGTTTGCTTCGTACATTTTTCATTAGTATTTTTTCTAGATCCTTCTCCACAGTTCGTACTCTTTCCATATTTGATTCTGCATTGTCCTCTTGTCTATCTATCGAAATGCAGTCTTTACACCTGTCAATGCCCCTAGAACTTTTGGAACCCGTCCCACTCACCGAAGGCCCTTTTACTGGTCTATTAACAAACGAGATCCACTTAATTTCAAAGACGTTGTATTTCCTACGTTTACTATAGCCGAGGTTCAGGTTCACTATAACCGAATCATCGTATGCTAATTAGTAATGCAAGTGAAACGGGAGCAGTGACAAGTTCACTATAACCGAGGGTTCACTATATCCGAGTTCATTATAACCTGAGACGACTGATAAGGATTCCATTTTATTTCCATTCCTATACGTTTCTATTTATCTACCCGCTGATACGACTGCATAGTTGCGAAGATGTTGAAAAGAAACGTATACGTGCTAATACACATGATACCTGAAAAAGATTAAGCAAACTGAAATTCCTTGACGCAATCTGGGTCAGCCATCGAGGACCACCGCGCACAGGTCTGGCGGGGAGTATTAAAGCCAGGGCAAGAAATCAAGCGCGCTTGAGTTATGGCAGCGATCGGACGGCGCAGCGGAGGAGGTCTTTCGCGCGCTGAAATACGACGCGGCCGCGCAAAGATCCCCAGTTGTGCGGGCGCGCGCCTGTCGGGGAGGGGCGAGCGCCGAGGCTCGCGGAGGGAAATGGGAACGGAAATCGCACCGGCCCGCCGCAGCGCGGCTCGGCACGGCACGGCTCATCCAGCCTCACTCAAGGAGGGAGGCGTAGGGCGCTGCCTCCGGACAGGATTAAAGGACACAAAACCTCGGGGGAAATGAACTAATTTGATTATTATTATTATTTTTATTATTATTATTATCATTATTATTATTATCATTATCATTATTAGCATAGCGGTCATTTATGACCAGCTACACGTTCTCTTCGGAGGCCCAGTCTTATTCTATCCTGCAGAGATAGAGTGTAATTATGGGTATCAGCTTTGCGGTTGTATCCCTTCGTAAGATAAGGATATTAAGCCTTGAATTTTTAGAATTATGAGGTGAGAAGATGAGGATGAAGGGTGAAAAGGCAATAAAAAATACAGTCATGCCTAAGCAGGACTTGAACTTCGCCTTCATGATATTTCAAGCAATGACCGATTAACTTTGTTGATCCAAGAACAAAAAGATACATTTCCATCATGAGTACGTTAATGCTGAATTAAATTACTCCAAATCACTATTTTACCGATTTAGTAAAAACCAGCCTAGTAATGAAAGCCGTTATTACGATAGTAACGCTCTCTGAACACCGTAGTAATGTCTGCAGCAATGACTGTAGTATAAGCGATACTTGATATCGTAGGCTTCCGCGGCCAGAGTCATGATCTGGGCTGTCCGGGTGACGCCGCGTCGAAGGCTGGGGTGCCGACGTTTCGACCGACATATCGCGGTCCTCTTCAGGGCTGTACTGCCGCAGGGCAGTCGGCACCCCAGCCTTCGACGCGGCGTCACCCGGACAGCCCAGATCATAAGCGATACTTGATAAAGGACTAAAACAGAAATGTTTCTTGAAGAAGGGAATTCTTTTGTATGGCAGGCCAGGTGTTCTAGAGTATTCGTTAATCGCAAGGATAATTTGGTTTGCTTATTGTTGTTTTACCTAACCATAAGTTCAGCTTTTCAGAATGAAAAATCAAATATTTCAGAATGTTTTTTTGTGTGGAAGTGATCCAGTTTAAACTACTTTGGAAACTATGCCATCTAAGAATTAATTCAAAAATTTATTTATATATATATATATATATATATATATATATATATATATATATATAGACGATATAATTCTTAAACAAATCACAGCTATTAGCAACAGCAAAATGAGCACACCCAGCCCATGATAATTTCATTTTCATCCGATTTCAATAATCGTAACTGCATTTCAAAGGAAAACGGATTACCTTTTTTAGATACAATGAACTGGCCAGGCACCACACTTAAACCGGAAGAACAGTTCAAAAAACTCAAATTCAGGAAATGAACTGCAATAGTAGTCGTATGTTCTCATGACGTCAGCACTAGAGCGCGACACCGAACACAAGGGATACTTTACGAGGTAAATTTTACAACCGGTGTATAGGAGGTTTAGCCCTCTCCATTTTCAGGTGCACGTGGGTTCCGTTTCACATACACATGTATCGACATACGGTACATGTTTGAATGCGGATTGTGGCAGTTAAAATAAGAAATTATTCACATTGCAAACTCGATTCCCGTCGGATTTTGTATAGCGCTTCCATATTCATGAGTACGAAATATTCATATTCCTCGATTTCGTTCTGCTCATCCAATATCATTGAGTAAACAACACAATACGAATGCCATCTAGAGGAGAGAAATTGGGAGCTTCAACACTGAAATAACAAAAAACAACTAAATTAAAAAAAGTGTGCTAAAGCATAAGGTGGTGGAACACGAAAGTTCACTCTCTTCGTTCGCTATATGAACACCGGCAATGATCCCGCAAAATCCGCTACGGATTTGCATTTTGCACATTTGCACTATCACCGCCGCTCGCACTAGTGGCAGCGTGATCTCATAACGAAAAGAGACTCCCCCCTCGAAACGAAAGCGAGAGGATGAGGGAGAGGATAGTGAAGAGTGGGGGATATTGTTAAAGTCCCAAGGGGGTCGCTCCGAAGGGGTGAGGGTAATGAATCTCGGCAGGTATTGGCTGATCAAAGGCGAGAGCAAACACGAAAACGCTGTTCGCGTTCCCTCAAAAATTCGCCGAGGAAAGAGGCGAAGATGGGGTGGGGGTGGGGGTGAGGGTGCAAGAAAGAAAGAAAAAAAAGTTTCGGGCGCTCGGGAGGCTGAGTTGCGACTTCACTGCCTCAAAGGACCTGCGCTTTCCGATTGCTGGCGAGGGATCCATTGAATGAGGCAGAACGCCTTCGCAGACAAACACACAACTGGGGTGAGGTTACAATGGCGGAGAGGTGGCAGCGGGTTGAAGGGTAGTTAAGGAAACGAGTGCAAATTAACTAACAGTTCTTCAAGAATTAAGTTGATATTTCAGAAATGAAATGCACAAATAAAGTTTGCCATTTTACAAGGTTTCTTACATCGGAATCACTAAGGGATTTGTTAACGAATATCTTATGTTATCTCCTTTTTAATGTCCTGCTAAAGAAGATTAAGGAGTTCTTTAGAATATTGTCCTTGGACTTGCGACGTTATTTTTAAATTATCATCCTCTTCCTTTTGCAATTTGACTCGCACTAAATTTACAACGGAGTAACCTTTCTCTTTGCCTCTGCACTAAAAGTTCACATAAACTGAGCGTTTTCTGCGCGTGAAACGTACGCCTTCGCAGCAAAAACCTTGCTTGTTGCAGCAACGATCTTTTTTCGTTTCTTGTTTTCTATTCACCATTAAATCAATAATGGCAAAGAATGGCAGACATGCTCAGGACAAACACACAGAAATGTGGCCAAGAACGCTCCCGGACGGCGCAATGAGTCTCTGCGCCGTCCATCAGAGCTCCTGGCGTTGTCTTGTGTCAACTCGTAGAAAAAAATGTGCATAGCGTGTATACAACGTATAGTTTCTACATGAGAACCAGCACAAACTCTATACCACGTAAAACACCTTTTAAGAGTCGGTCAAGTGGTTTACGAGTTATTGCACTAGCTTCCAAAACCAGAGTTTGCCACCAGTACAATCCAGCTGGGTGAAATGGACTTGTGGGGGCGGGAGGAAACCTCATTAAGCCATGTCTAGTCCTCATATGCTGGTGGCATACGACACAAACGTGACTAACGGCCTGATGAAATTAAACTCTTTCACTTAAAACACTATTTTTGTGTTCCTAACGGGGAAAAGATGTTTATAATGACGAAATTCGCAAAATGATGCACATACGCAATACGAATATTAAAGTTTTGCAGTTGTGCAAGATATATTTTCTGAGATGCTTATACTTGTAATAGTATGAATATAACTACCCTTTTGTACAGTGCGCCAGGAAAGTCTCTCCGTCGTGGCACCTTTCTGGTGAGGGTGCTCAGCAACAGATATTACATTTGTAGCACGAACTGCAGCTTGTTACAAAACGTAAATTGTGTACACACCATGCAGATATTGGATGTGTTGTTGCCTTCACTTTTTTCTCCGTGATCTGGTTGCTACCAACGTAAATACAATTTTCAATAGGACGCTTTGATTGGGTTTGGTGTGAAGAGGCTTTCCTAGCGCACTGTAGATTAGTCGTTTTGTAGAGTTTTCGAAAGTTTCGATCTCACAGCCGTTCTTCGGGCAACCTACACTGTAAAAGAGCTCCTATTAAAATTATTGGAAATGTGTGAAGTACGAAAAGGTTGTGCAAAAGCACACAACAAATTCAGTCAGCGAGCTCCGTTCCTCGTAATAAAATCGCAACAGAAAATGACATGTCCCGCTGTACACGCGATGGAACCACAAGGCCGTTTCCTGTAACATGAATTTCAAAGCAACTCCACTCCGCGACCATCGAATCCGAATTCCCTTGGACTATCACCGGATGTTCCAGAGCTATGCAGTGTTGTCATCGTCCGCTCAGAGCGCAGACAAACACGAGTAAAGTGCTGAATACGTGATTTTTCAGGTTTGCGACAGAAAGTACGACAGCAGAACGGTCAACATGTACTGAACGAATGTGGGAGAACACATCATGAAATATGAGAGAGCCATCGGCAACGAGACGGAAAGCGTCTGGAAGTTTAAACAACCCCGTACAATCCGTCCACAAGCATTGCAGAAGAGGGATTAACGAGCTTTTAGCATTGTGCCGAGCAAACCAATTTATCAATTTCATTTATCAGAATTTGATTTGAGAATTAGTTTTCCGAAAAAATACACTAATTTAAACACAAGCTGTTCAAGTCGGCTTGCTGTGATATCAAATGCATTACGTGGAGCCCTGTTCGAATCGGCCGGAAAGCATGAGAGTGTGACCTTGCGATTGAGAGCGTAAGATATATACAAACATGTATTACTGTGTATGTTCTGATACTTTTTGATCCTGGTTTCTCAGAAGCGTAATATATAAGAATTTCGTTCCTACATCTCACCACGATTATCGTTGTAAGTTGTAATTCAATAGAAAAATGTAAACAACAGATTTTCGTAGTCAAGATGTGTTTTGGCATGGATGCAATACAATATTTAAACACAATATGAAAAGTAATTTATCATATTTGTCATTGCATGTCTAGTTTAATTATAAACATGATTTGGGCCCATGAATTATTTCAAAAGACACTATTCCTGAAAATACATCATACCTGATAAACGGCGGTAAATCACATAAGTTTATTTTTCTAAAGAAACTTCTTTTTATTGTTGCCGGTTATTCTGTGTTGGCAATTATGTAAACGCAACCTAAGAGGGATAGAAAAATGACATCTCATTGCACTAGTAATTTTTAGAACATGTATCGCTTCATATATTACGGGCAAAAAGGACCGTTGCATCTGAATATGCCAGGTGTCGCTGATAGTACCTGAAGTATTTATGCAATAGTGGTGTTGATTTTCCGGAAAGAATTACGGTTTATTTTAACCACGACTTGCTTCATACATTCTCTCTACCAATTACTAGTATCGAATTTCTATTCGAAAGTTCACCGCCAACCCTCACTATGTAACTAATACGAGTGGGATAAAATATCCCAAATCCTACATCATTGCCGTGCACTGCTCATGCGTGCCGTCAACACATCAGAGTCGCTATCATCATCAATCTCGATCGCAAAGCGAAACGCACACAAATTCCGACCCACAATCGCTAGCTTTTACTGTTCGCGGACCTATCCCGCTTGTCGCCGCCTCCAGCTGTCACTACGAAATAGTTGCCGCTATCCAGCTGCGTCGTTGCTTCAGGCGCCGTCCGTCGCCGCCGCCGCCGCCGCCGCCGCCGCCGCCGCCGCCGCCACCGCCGCCGCCGCCGCCGCCCGAGCCGCTCCATTGCTTTCGGGAGATAAATGAACGCGCTGAGGATAGCAGACGGGGCGCTGGCCGCAGCGGGAGCGGTGGTGCAGCGAGAGCAGTGGGCGACAGGGGTGGCGGGAGACTGCAATGGGAGCGGGAACGGGGAAGTCGGCGATGGCGTCGTCGGTGGTGGGGGAGACGCGGGAGGCAAGGCCGGCGAGGACGCCGAGAATGGTGAGACTGCTGTTGAGGGTGGCGAGGGCGGGATGGTAGCCGTGGGAGGGAAGGGGGCGACGGAGCAAGAGGGACAGGAGAAAGGTTGCGAGGGGTGGGGGCGGAGAGGGTCACGGGGATGGCGGGGGGAGCCAGGGCAGTGAAGGGGGTGACAGCGGCGCGGACGGAGAGCGTCGTCGCCGTCTTCGTTGCGTTGAGGGCAGCGCGAATGGCGAGGAGGGGGCGAGAGCTGGTGCGGTGGCGGCCATGGCGGCGGCGGTGGCGGCGGCGGTGGTGGAGGGTGCGGTGGCGGCGGCGGTGGAGGCGGCGGTGGCGGCGGCGGTGGCGGCGGCGGTGGAGGCGGCGGTGGCGGCGGCAGAGGTGGCGGCGGTTGTGGCGGCGGTTGTGGCTGCGGTGGCGGCGGTGGCGGCGGGGGCGGCGGCGGTGGTGGCGGCGGTGGCGGCGGTGGCGGCGGTGGCGGCGGCGGTGGCGGCGGCGGCGGCGGCGGCGGCGGCGGTGGCTGCTTTCGGGAGGAGGGATAGCCGGATGGATTCGGGAGCCGTCCATCGCCACCTGAATACATCGGTCGGTTGGTATAAGTCGATAGAATCTACGAAGTCTAATTGAGGTAACTTGAGCAGAAATGAATTGGAATATCGCTCCAGCCATTAAACAATTCTTCAGGTATTGGAAAGTATTTTCGATAAGGCTGAAAATTACGTTCGAAAACTTTTTTTTTTCAAACGTTCTCAGGTTTTAATGAAAATTGTACTTGCATGTACCACTGTTATAGGCACACGTCTCTCCATTCTAGCAAACAGTTGTAGAACAACTTTGAAGCCCTAGAACAAATTAGGGTAAATTTGAGAAAATTATGAAAAGGTACTAAGTGTTTGATGGAAAGAACTCCACAAAACTGAAGGATTAGCTTTACCTTTGCAGTACCTTGATTCTGACATCAATTGGGGAAAATCTATTTAGGAGATAATCTCTCCTAACGCATTTTTGACTGTTTAAGATTTTGGTTTTGGTAATGTGGTTCACAGACACTGACAGGGGACATGCGTAGAGAGAGATGAACTGAAAAAAAACGAGACACACTGAGACGGACAATACACCGAATAAAAAGGTAAATAAATTATGCTGTTCTGAATCCGACGAAACGATATGCATTAGAACCAATAACTGCCTTATTTATTTTCTGTACGTAAAGCTGTTTTCACAGAATAGGCGTTTTTATTTCATAGAAAAAAGCGTTACATGATTACCAAGAACTACAGATTTATGATACATTAAAGTAGTTTACAATTTATACCACCAGTTGGAAGCAGAAACACATTTTAAAGTTCATCGGATGCCGATACCAGCATGGAACGTACACTACAATATGATGGAGTTGAGCTAGATAATAGATGTGGATAAGTACGATGCACCCTAAACACTTTCAAGAGTCGTGAATTTGTGGAAAGTTTAGTTTCTCGCATATTGCATACATAGTATAGGGAAAGTACGTATTGTAATGCTGAGACGAAAATCGGCGATTTTTCGACTCGATTACGAGAAAAACTCTTATTGTGGGGCCCTGAGACAGAAAAACCAGATAGATCTCGTTCCAATATAGAGTAAATTACTTCCACAAACACGTCAAAAAACACATTTTGCGTGTCCTTAAACAGAAAATTTGGTTTACGACAAAATCACGGTCCTGGATAGCGTTGTTCACATCTGTGAACATCTGCGAACATCTTTTCACATCTGTGAACAACTCTATTATCTATATCGTAATTTTGCAGCCTGCAGGATTTTCACCAAAATTTATATTCCACAATTGATCTGGCTTTTGTCCAGGCTCCATGAATTAAAAGCCAAAAATTTGATTTTCAGGGGTTTACATGAAACCATTACATTTTCCAAATTTTGTCAAATGCCTCCCAACTTTTATATTAATTTTTTTCGTATACTGCAAAAGGTACTTAAAAAGATTGGGGTAGGATTTTGTTGAAATATCTGAATTTTTGACATAATTGGCATTATTGAGATAGTTTTTTCTTAGAGAAACATGTTCATCAAAGATAGTTCTTGAAATAAGGCCACGTACAACTTTTCAATAAATGAGTGGTTTTAGCGAAATATTGAGTTAATTACAGCCAATGTGGCAAAAATTATTTTTCTCAAAATCCGTTCGAAATTGTTATTTATTTGTTTCTCGAATAGAACAAAGTACGTTTATAAAATGGCACAGAACTATTTTCGATAAAATCTCCGTATTTTCTACAATTGGAAAAATGTTATGTTGCTTTTATAGATATGACTACTGTCTCTGGTTATCGATAAATGGCAGACATGCACCGCAAAAGCTTCTTTTGAATTGATTTAGGCTGTTTCAAGTGACAGCTGTCACTTGAAAGTGTTAGTAATGTTAATAAAGCAGAAATGGCACTATTTTATATTACGTAACCTTCCGAACAGCGTGACAACGCATGTGCTGTTGTAGCCCCACTAATGTTAATTGTTACTTCATTTTGTTTATTTTTCATGATCTGAAATTTATTCCCAGCATCTCTAAGCCTTAAAGCATTACTTGAAGTATTCGAGTGTGGCCATCAAGACATTTTCCCTCTGCAACATTCACTCGTAATACGTAACTGAGAACGCGAGCCTCGGCCACGAGACTCCGGCCTGGACAGGGCGTCACGTGATCTAAAATAAACGGGAATTCTAACCCAAAAATGTGACAGGGCGTGACTGTGATTGTACGAACGCAGACAGTATGAAGTCGGTAATCGACGTGTTGTGTCGATCGTGCAACGGATTTGCTACAAACAATGTAAGCCGGCGAGTCGAAGAGAGAAAGGCAGCCTAGTTCTCACAGAAGGGGGCCCGGACTGCCCGCATTCTTACCAGCCGTGCCAGCAATTCGCACCGTCGGCGTTATCGCTGACGTCGTTCGTCTCCCTCTCTCTGTCTTTCTCGCCCTTTTTCTCTCGCTCTAGTAGAAGCTGCAGCAGTAGTTTCCACGGCCTCACGCCGCGCGACTTGGGAAACACTAAGTGCGAACTGCTCCCAGCCCCGACGAGTGCCAACGTTTCGACTTTTATCGTGAGCTTAACGCGCGTTTAACAAAGGGTAGTATTTGAAGAAAACGAACACCCACCCGCTGAGCTTGGAACAGACGGCCAAACGGTACATTTCACGCCAATGCTTTTATGCACCGCTTTCGTGCTTGAAGGATACGAAGTTAACGACGCAATCCTCCGAAGAACACGGACGTTTCCAGGAAGTGCAGAGTTCGGCTTTAAAAACGTACGTGTGACACGAGTCGCTTCGTTGACTTCCTATGCTGTTTGTTGTCGTAAACTGCTAATGGGCCGCGTTGACCTTACTCGAAAGGCTTTGTCCAAAGGCTATTTCGTATCTAGGTTGTTCCAACCGTCTTTAAATCACGTGCTACATACATGTTAAATGCCGATGAAATTACATTTAGCAACATTTCGTGAAAACGCAAATTGTTTGCAATGAGAAATTAAAAAGAGAGGTGACATGTAATTCTAAGCGCATCAAAATAATAATTTTTTCAAACACATAACATTTTATTTTTTCTTGTTCTTCGAGTGTGAATTAAATGCACTTCATGCAACCGATACAAGGCCTGCATCTTAGACAGTAAAATAATTAGTAAACGATTGTCACATATGATAAATTTTATAAACAGAAACTATAAATAGTCGTATGTAATGAAGTGTAATATAGTATACTCATAATAACCATTAATAAATAGGACAAAAGAAAATACTTTTCAAATAACCGCGCCAAGTCACACGTCAAGTCAGTTTTGATCCTTATACGATTTGTTGCATGCAATTAATATGTCATAATTTTATTACAATATTCGTGAACTACCAAGTAATTTGCCTTTGGGCAGACAATTAGTTTCAGACAAGCTTTTTATAAACATTTAAACATTATAGTATTACAGTAGATGATTGTATAACGATAGTATACAACTTGAAAAGCAGGTTAACGGGGCTTGGTCAGAAAAATGTACACTAGTTGTTTGCCAACGTTTCGGAAACTTTTATTTCCATCCTCAGGGCTTACAACATCAAGAACTCAACTCAACCTCTTGATGTTGTAAGCCCTCAGGATGGAAATAAAAGTTTCCGAAACGTTGGCAAACAACTAGTGTACATTTTTCTGACCAAGCCCCGTTAACCTGCTTTTCAAGTCTTAATTTATGGTCGTTAAGAACTCTTCATGATAGTATACAACGGAAAAATATTATCAATACTTTGTACACTGGAGAAAATTATATTTATTATAGGTTTCTTCCCCAAATGAGAATATTAAATAAGAAAATACCTTCTCGCAATGACATTTCTCAAACTTCGGAAGAGATTAATTTCATAAAATATTATATTCTTGCCACTTATTGGAAACCGATTTCCTTATTTAACTGATCAATATTCCTCCGTCGCTAAGAAAAATAAACTCTATTACGTTTAGCACGCATAGAAATAACCACCAGCACCGAACCAAAATTCCCAGGTCTCACCTCTTACAATCTCAGCAGATGGCGTAATTAATCAGTCGGAAACAAAAAAAAAAAAATCCTGCTTCTACTCAGGAGCGAAACGATAGACGGAATCGGCGGCGAAGTCCCTTCGGGCAGAAGGAAAAGCCAAATTGTGCTGATCTATCTGTTCCACTTTTTCAATACTACTTTACATTTTCAGATAACTCTTTCACCGGAGGCGTCCACCTACTTCCTCTTTTTTTCTCCATCCTTCTCTTCTCAGTCTTATTTTTGCAAGGCGCGTTTCGGAAACTTTAATTGAAACGATCGGCAGCCTCGTTATCGCCCCGAGGCTGCCTCTCATCCCCTCCCCCTCCTCCTCCTCCTCCTCAACAGCCATTCCCAGTCCCCGCCACTTCCACCGCAGCCCGCCCTTCCCCTCCCCGAGGGCCGACCACGCGTTCCTTCCCCTCCGTTTCCCCGAAATAAATGGAACGTTCCAGAGGAGATCTTCCCGGTTAATGAAAGAATTTCTCCCAGGCAGCGCACGACCGCAACGAGCTCCTACTGCGCGGTTACGCCCACCTCTTCTTCCTCACTTCGGGAAACCCATTTCGCCCGCCTCAAAGCCAGCCGCAACCGCCGCCACGTAGTCGCTCACCACCATCGCCAGGAGTAAGGAACTTCCGCCAAATAAAGAAACATTCCAACGACGCGCATTAAAAAAATCAAATTAATGGCTACTCCTTTCTTTCATATTTTATATACAAGCTTCCGTAATATAATACATATGTTTTATTCTCGTCAGAAATGAAACACTCCACAAACGTGACAAACTCTAAGAAATACTTAAAAATACCCGAAAGTCAGGTACAGAAAAGCTAATATTTTATTTTTAAGAGCTTATTGCAATGTATATATTAATAAAAAAGAAGTTATGATACGCTGGTATCCATTACATATCACAGGATGACCAAAAGCATAAAGAAACTTATTTGAACTAAGAGTACCTACAATATGTATCGCTCTAAACAACACAGAATGCACTATTGCTTTATTTCAAAACAACTGACCGTCACGAAAATGGACAAAGCAAATCCATTTGCTTTCTCTTGTAAAATGGTAATGTGAGGAATATATAATCGTACTAATGATGATTATGATGGGGTAAATTACACAGGCACACAAGAAGTTGTCAGACCCAAAGGCTTGACACATGTTTCTCTGTGTATGTCGACGCGCTGAATCCGAAACTGAAGCCAGAATGGCGACGCCACCCTCCAGAGTTGTATTTTTTGTAAAAAACACCTTGAAAATGTAGATTGTAAATTTCACGGTGTTTTCCGCGATTTAAAAAAAACTGGAGGAAGGTGGCGCAATTCTAGCTTCGGATTCGCATTCAGTTGAATCTACGCGTCGAAATACATAGAGAAACATGTGTCTTTGGCTCTGAACACTTTATGTGAATGTGTGTGTGCCTTTGTTATTAAAGAAAATGGTAGGATGAGGCAGGAAATACCGTGAGTGAATATTCTTAAAAGTCCCTTTGTTTGCTCGAAACTTCACAAGAAAGTAGTCGAAATTTGAACCTCTGTCCCGTGAACAATTCCGCTGGTTGCAACGCTGAGTACCGTCTCTCGCTGATCCATAATTTTTCGATAGTTCACGGTTTCCAATTTTCGCCGCAACGATACTTTTAAACATCAACTTATATATAGCATTACATTTCGCAGTCGCCATCAAAACTGTAAGCATCGCATCGATTTACGTGCACCCGTGGAAAACAGCGACTCCAGCGCGGTCATCTCGAACACCAGAGGTTTGCCTTCTGCTCACCCCGCCGAGGCCATCCCGACCGCCTCGCCCTCCCTGTCCTCATTCCTCGCTCCACGTCAGCTGCGCCGAAATTCGCCGTCGCGTTCAATCAACGATCAATCGCGCGCCCTGAGAGAGTAAAGCCGCGAGGGGGACGAGCGTGGGGGAGGGGGGCGGAGTCCCGCCGGAGAGCGAGCCGGAGGGCGGAGCGGAAAGTGCGCGGGTGAGAAAGGGATGAGTGTGTGACGAGGTGAAGCGTAGCGGGCCAGATTGAAGGAAAGCCAGGAACGACACAGGGAAGAGACGAGAGGAGACGAAAATCCAGATAAACTACCAGCGAATTGGAGAATGGAGAGGCGGGGAGGAAATGAGCGATCAGAAGCATGTGGTTCGACTAGAAAGAGCATAACGGAGGTGGGCGTGGCGAAGATCGTGGCAAGAGCGGATCGGGAGGGACGATCGTGACGGGAGTAAGCGAAGCGGTGATGGACCTGGCTGAGTAGACGTAGTAGGGATAGACGTGATTAGTAAATGGTGGAGAGAAGCGGTAGCAGTTGTGGGGGATGATAGGGGGGAGGGATCGGGAGATAAACGGAAGGAGAAGTGACGGGTTAAGCGGTGAGAGAAGGTGAAGGGGGAGAAGCAGAGAGAGAGAGAGAGAGAAAGAGAGAGAGTGATGCGGGGGTAAAGCGGGGTGTGAAAACTGTGAGGGGAGAAGTAGGGGAGAAGGAGCAAGGGGAGAAGCGGCGGGGGGATGCGGGGGTGAAGCGGGACGAGGGAACCGCGAGAAGCGGGAGGGGGCAGAAATAGAGGACAGGATCGGGACACGATGGGGAGCAACGGATCAGGATGACAGCTAAAAGGGGTTCGGAGATTGCTAGGCTTCGCAGTGTGAGTCTTCTCTTTCAACAGCCTGGAGTACGTGGGTCGTACAGGCTCTTTGGTGCGTTTGTGTCTCCACATACCGGATTTCTACAGGACAACTTTTGGAGACTTCCTGACCGGAAGAGGGACCTGGTCAAAATGAAAAAGTCTATTCGCGGTCTTGGAACCAAAACAGCTATTTTCGGGAAGTAATTTGAGGCAGCCTTTCAGGAAACAGTGTCGTAGTGGGAATTGAATTCACAGAATAAATATAAACATTCAGTTCAAATTCAATTCGGGAATATAGAGTAACAAGCGGATGTATTCAATCATGGGAATGTTTGCATTAGACAATATAATGATATTTGCGACATCCCATAAGGTGAAATTACGTACAAAATTCAATCACTAACAATAATAGTTCACACATTATCGTAAGTTAGAGGTAGGTTGAATAATTAGCAATGGCATATCATGTTTCATTTTTGGAGCAGACCCTATTTAAAAGAAGGTCTGTGCTCCATAGTGACACTCTGGGGATAAACATTGTTATTTTTCTCCCTTTTCTCTTTTTTCTCCGTATTATTATTAGTCATATGATTGACGGAATTTCGGCATAACAAAAAAGTGGAACTCATTCTGAATTTGCCTCTTGTTTACAAATTATTTCCATTCTTTCAATGATCAGAATGGGTTCCGGTTGAGAACTCAGAAATCTTTAAAGATGTTCTGGAAATGATATCATGGTCTTCATCATCCTCGTCATCACTACCGCCACCAAATTAAATTTATTAAATCAATCTATTTGTTCCGGTCTACAGAATTTTAATGCTGGTTTTAAAATTGACCACTCCAACATTTCCTTTGGTGTCCCACATTTATTCTTCCTTGAGGCCTGTAGTTGAGAAGTTGTTTTCGAATGCGGCAATCTGGAAATATCTAAACAAAATTAAATAAATCTCTTAACAAGCAATCGAAACGGCGGTAGCTCAGTGCATCAACTGATGTCACTGCAGTGCCTCTGACCAGGAGGTCCTAGGTTCGAGTCCTGACGGTGGCAGGATTTTCGACACTAGCTTTTCAGCTAGGTCGAATTCAGTCGCTTCTAGCGGCCGGCTGCTCTGATCGGTAGTTTTCCGTGGTTTCTCCGATCAACACCAGGCGAATGCCGGAGCAGTACCCTACCAAACGGGCCACGGACCGCGCGCGATCTGTCCTCCCTCTTCCTTGTCCTATCCTCTCCCCTTACACACACACTTACACTAACATGCACTACACTACCACATATTTCGGGAGACCGGTCGGGTGCTTAGAGCTTGTCCCGGCTGGGGCGGTGCCCCGCTGGTGGGAGAGTCCTGGTTAGGGGAACCTCATTAGCCGACGGTAGGTCGGCGCCGGATCTCGTCATCCAGCGGGGGATTATCACCGCCATCTCCCGAGAAAAACCATGCACTACACAAACGGAACTAATGACCAAAGCAGTTGACGTGCCCGGAAACACGAAAAATCAATCAATCAATCTTAACAAGCGGAGGTCTTAAAAAATGCAAAACATTAGGTGGATTTTAAAACCTTTTAACTCTTTGTCTTGACTACCAGGCCACACCAGAGCTGCTGTTGTGCGACATTTCACCATTTCGTAACGGATACGGTGCGGAACCGCGAAGGGGCCGAAATCACTGGCACACGCACGCAATAGTTTACGAAATGGAGCGGCATACGTCAGCAGGGCACCGCGACTATGTAATTCCCGGAGGGTTAGAACTTTTCGCTGGCAGATGACGGAGTCACATAATGACCGCCATCCGTCATCCGACGGCAAAAACAAAAGAACGACGCACGCGCGTTGGTTCGAGGAGCGTTCACGGGACGGCGCTAGAGGCGCACTTCCATCCATGAGAGATGGAGTGCGTCTGCATTGCAAATTCGATCCTCGACGGATTCTGCGGCAAAGCAATGTTTCAATAAGTCAAAACGTGTTTCCGCGCTGCAGACAACGAACTCTGGCGATAAAGCAAATTATAGCATTAGATGACATTCTGAAATACAATTTTTCAATATTGGTTATGGGCATTAAACAGTACGATGGGAAAAATAATCAAAGATTAATAGATTTAGAAATACTTCACAATTCGAATGTATACAAGTAATGTTCGCTAGAATATAAATATTTGTTTAAGTCAGATCATATTAAATAATATCCTGTGAGTAAAAGGAACGACTTTCCTTCCGCAAAAAGTTAGTATTCAGTTCTTAATGGCCTTGCTAAATGCAACGCTATGATCCATATTTTATCACAAGTATTATTATTTAAGCCTCTGGCTTGTCTCATGGGCAGCATACTAGCTTCACTGGCTGTGGTCCCCTGGTTCGATTCCCGGTCGAGGCAAAAATGGAGTTGTAGCTTTCCTTTAAAATCGTCCCAGTTTCTGTAGCTGTGTGACGAAGAAAAGCTCAAGCAGGCAGATCCTGCTAGTAACGGTGAAGAGAAAACGTCACGTTTGTCTCATGTCGCTTTTACCCCCAAGCATGGGAATTTAACTAGGCCCAGGCAAGGGGGACACTGGTGGCTGGCCGGCAAAGTCGGACTACCGACCCAAAACGTCAAATACATTATTATTTAACTCTTATTAACTATTATTTATGACTGGTTAGTGAAACATAACTCTGCTACTTTCTACAAGGTTTCGACATTCTTCATGGCTAATTCTGAGATACTATTCATAAGTGAAGAATAAGATGGGAAATGCATTAACTGCCCGTATTAACAGCGACATGGCTTACAGCTAAAGTGATGGCGATAGGGGTATTAGCAGCGACGTTTTTGTTTATCATTATGAAAGACGTGATGTTGACGAATACAATGTTGCTGGAACTGAACCGTGTTTACTGCAAAAATGCCTCCGGGGACGATTATGACCGCGAACGGAATGACGTTGACGGACGTACGCCAGCGACGCGATGACGGTCGCCCAGGAGGTTTTTACACGGGCCTCGTGTAAGAACCTCCGGGGCACAGGGGCCTCGCGCAGGTCCGGCGGAGGCGCATGGCTGATTGAGCCGCTTGTTTTCCTTGCGCCGCCGGGGCGCGGCGCGGAGCGGCAAGGAGGGAGTGGGGCGGGGCGGGGTGGTGTGGGGGGACAGGCCGCGGGGGCGCCGCCGCTTCATTTGTGTCCGCCCCCGCCATGTTTGCCGAAGGGGTTGCGTCGCCCCGTCCTCCCCCCTCCCCCTCCCCCGCGGCGTGAGGACATCGGATCGAAGCGCTCCCTCGAGGACGCCGCTTCTTTTTTAGGCCGCTTCCCTCACCTCACTCCCCGCGGTAAAAATAATCCTTCGCTGGAAAACAGGTCTATATTTTCGTGCTTATTGCCTTCTTCCATCTGCGTCGTCTTCTCGCGAGTTCATTACTTTCGTATTTCTGGTGACCGGCCATTACGGACGTTCGTGCGGGGGCCTATTGGTAGAACGGCAGCCAGGGCTCGCTGACGTCTGTGGGAGAGGGAAAGACTTTGCTATGTCTGTTTCCAGAAGGCAGTGTTGTACCAATAGGGCGCCTTATAAAAAGATGGTGCTATATAAGAACTGGCGCGATGGGGCTGCTGCGCTTCTCGAACTCAGCAATTTCGTCTACGTTAGTTCATAGCTTGCGAGAGAACAGCAGAAAGTTCTGCCAGTCACAATCTGACAAATTTGGAAGCAAAGATATCTGCTATTAGGATCTATGAACGTCATGTAAACTATGTAAGAGCAGTCGTGGAATGTGTTTATTGCTAAAGTAGTATTCAGTCCCAATTGTGTGTTGAAATTCATCTGGAAATATTTGTCTGTCTTTTCCTTCCTCTTTCTCTCTCTCTCTCTCTCTCTCTCTCTCTCTCTCTCTCTCTCTCTCTCTCTCTCTCCTCTCTATCTTCTTCCACACTATCCCAATATGCTTACTACCATCTTTCTCCATTTTTCCCTGTCTCAATCTTTGTCTAATCTCTCTCTCTCTCTCTCTCTCTCTCTCTCTCTCTCTCTCTCTCCACAAAGTATCCAATTACATCCATTATCATCTGAGTTACCTATTAATAACATATTACATTAATTAGTAGTTGATGCATATCACTAACACTATGACAGAGTGATCTGAAC
This sequence comes from Teleogryllus occipitalis, assembly GCA_011170035.1. NCBI lineage: Eukaryota > Metazoa > Arthropoda > Insecta > Orthoptera > Gryllidae > Teleogryllus > Teleogryllus occipitalis. The sequence continues at coordinate 393,940 of BLKR01000730.1, forward strand.
TATAGTTATTTGCATTTATTTGCTTGAAAAGTAACTACTTTAAAACTTTTAATGTCCCGACCTTCATAATTTATTATAATTGGTACCTCATGTAAACTCAATTTGAAATATCTCTGATACTAATAGCCGAGTTACAGAGATTTGTGTGGGTATGTTCTCGGAGTGTGTCCCAGAACACCGATTCCATCACAGCATGATACGTCTGTTGGGGCTCTTAGTCCATGCTACTTGGATGAACCATTAATATTGATCCATTGCAATTGATCCATTGCAATTGAAACCGAAGGGGTTCGCTATCCCACATGCATGAAGGTCTCCATTAACTCTGGATCAACGGACGTAGAAGGTTAGGCAATTAACACATGTTAAAATCTGCAAGGTAGCACGGAGATTAATTAATTAAGTGAATATGCATAGACAAAGACTGGTTTTCACGCAGAGGTAAATTTCGAAAGTTTTCTAAAAAGATTTACCGAAAAACGAAAACTCACCCAGGTATCCACTGACACACGAAAATGCAGCTTTACAAATACTCACCTGAAACAAGGAAAGAAAGACATTAGTTGGCATCTTGCCTTCAAAAAATACAAATATTGTTCTTGTTTATTCAAGCTCATAAAATGTATTATTTTTAAATGTGTGTTACTTCCTATTACTTACTACCACATTATTGTTTTGACAAACATCCCTAGAAGACTGAGATACATTATTTTTTTAATAAAATCAATTTATACACGAAGTAACAATTATTGTCCTGCCTGATTATTGGAAATGAAGGTATTTAAAAAATTATAAAGATTTGAATATTTGGTTCTAAAGTCATTTACTAGAATTTAAGAGATTGTATGAGCAGTTTTACGCTCTGTTGTTTGTTTCTCAAAAAGATATTTCTTGCAATATCCGTAAGTTATCCAGATAAAAAATTCCGATGCTAATGTGAACAGAGTTACTAAGGATGTACAAAAATATTACGAAATAGTTATTCATGAACCAAGAGTTTCATGAAGATGATGTGCTCCAAGGTCGACTTCGAAAACCTAAAATTATATTAGAATTGCCGATCTCCGATTTCTACTAGTCTGAATTTAATAACTTACATGTATATTTTTCAGATTTCAGAATTTCGCTGCTCACTAATTTCTCAACACAGTTTGTAATGCTTTGTGTCACTCCAGAAATCTACATAACTAGGAAAATCGTTTTTGGACCATTTTTACGGTACATAGAATGTACATTTTAACAATTTAAAGAATGATTTTTGAATGCAATGCTCTAGAAAAAGAGGAAAAACCAAGTTGAGGTATATTTTTTCCTAGCCGGAGGGCAATTTGGTTAAAGTGAAGACTTTCCACACTGAACGCGCAGTTCACCACGAACGCTCCCCTCTGCACTTTCCACATTTTAAGAGTTAAGTGCTTCCTGAAACTTAATATACCACGTGGTGTTTCCACGAGAACTTCGTACGTCAGGGCTAAATTTTCTTTCGAAGAAGAAACAGCACTTGACGTAGACGTTAACTTATCAGTTTGCCCAGTTACGAACTCCTTCCCACTCGCGGACGGCGAGCCCTCGCACGAAATTGGAGTTCCGCGACTAGCAGACGCAACGCGTAGTCGCATGAAATGCCGCCGCCGCCGCAGTTGCATACGGAGTCAAGAGGAAGCAAACCCTTCAAGAAAGGGAGAGAGGGAAGACGAAAGGTAGATTTATTCCGCAAATAGTAACAGACTGGAATAGAAATACAAAATACTTGACGCTTTTTTCATACTAAATGATGCACACTTTATAATTACATTACATACTTAACCCATTAAGGGCCGCAATTATCTGGGTGGATGAAAAGTAACTAACTGTTTTGTCTTTTTTAAGTGTATATCCAAGTTTTTGCGTAAAGAACGCTTATAGTTTTCGAGAAAAAGAGGGTCCCATTTTTGCGACGTTGGCCCATGCCGATTCCTATTTACCGGTACACGAGTGTATAAACTATTGGAAATGTAACTAGTATGTCTTTCTTACATATTTGTGAAAAATTTTGATTTATAAAAGGAAAATAGTTACAACAATGCTGTTTCATTTGAAATTCGTTTCTATACATAAATAAAAGTGTGTTTGATTTTATTTTTCAAGTATGGAATCGACACTGCATGATGTGTTTGTTTCAGTGTACGTATAATGTTGTAACTTCCATGAGGGCGCTGGACAATTCAATTTTGATCTAAAAGTAGATTGTGGTTTGTCTGTGGAACGTTGTTTTCTATTCATATCCATTGTCATTTCCTATACCCTCTTACATCTTGTATTTCTCTGTTTTGGAAATAATATTTAGAGTATCTTCATCAGTCTCAGGATCATCAGTCTCAGGATTAGAAGGAATAATGGATTTAATAAAATAATTTCCCTCAAAATATTAATTTTTACTGACTACAACTTCTGAATAAGAGACAATTTCATCAATAGTAAACATCTTACCAAGAAACCTAGTTTTATTTCTGATTGAAAGATCACCGATTTTTTGATCAGTAATGATTTCTGACAATGTTTATATAGTAACTACGGATACTATCTGAATAAAATAACAAATAAAACGTGAAAATTACGTTAAGCGATATTTATCATTAATATATTATTTACAGAATAACATAACCCAACATTATGTATTTATGCACTATGTAAAGGAAGTTGTGTTCCTTGTATGACGGTGTACTGCGGGTAAGCTAACTATATCAGACCAATGTCACAAAAATGAGACGCAATACATTACGCTCTCTACAACATCAAACGAAGAATCAGTTGAAATAAACCAATGAATGTCTGTTTATACATAACACAAATATGGTAAGTCACTTACAAGCACATACTCTCGCCACAGTGTCTCTCAGAAACATTTTAATTTTACCAAAATGTACACCACATATTCACCCAGTTTAAAAAAAGATTTTGCATAAACTAACATTTCCTCATGAAAAGTCTTTACATTGCCTGTTATAATGACACATCTTCTGTTTTGCCAAATAACAAAATGTTCCATATAGTTAAATTCAAGATACTATTTACATTCAAAAGCAATAAAAACACCTAATCTATAAAAATCAATGTTTGTTCGCATTTTATATGCTGCCGTATTGTTCATCCACTTGCGATAAAACTGTCAGCTTATTCCTTGAACTTGCGCGAAGAATATAGGCTATAGTAAAATGAGAGTGTGTAAATGTTTGTCGCACATAGACGCGGGATGATTTTACACGTTTATGCTGACTGCGCCCCTGAACACTGGAAGCGCCCCTGAACAGAAGCTTTACGCAACCCGCCGCACCCTCAAGTATTAAGTCCGTCTTTACTGCATATTCTACTCCTTTGATTGTAAAATATCAGCCGAATTATTACTTGAAAGTTATCTCGGCCAAGTAAATCAATTTCCAGGACAGTGTCTAGGCGAATGCATGCCCAAGCTTGAGGGAGAACGTTTTAACAATAGGATACTTGACAACCATGTCCACATCAGGACACAGAACAAACCCATAAGCGCGAGAAAGTCTTTCATCTATTAAAAGTTTTTCAGAGCGTAGCGTAAAACGTGATTAACAATCATGTGGCCAGTAGCGTGTGACGTAAAATATTGCAACAGCGAAGCATTGCCGGGCCCACTAATCAATAATAATAATAATAATAATAATAATAATAATAATAATAATAATAATAATAATAATAATAATTATTATTATTATTATTATTATTATTATTATTATTATGAACACTTTCGAAATACAAAACTAACTTTTTTCATGATATCAGAACATTTCACAATGGTGAGAGACTGGCTACGTTTAGCTCAGAGCCAGCATTCCCACTGTCCCTGCAGCGACCGACAAGGAGGTCCAAGGGTTCAAGGGTTCGAGTCCCGACGGTGGCGGATTTTCGACACTACCGACATGAGTGATCGAATTGAGACGCTGTCTGAAGGAAAATCGTAGCAACGGGCTGCTTAAATCGGCAGTTTTTCGTGTTTCCTCCCATCAATACCATGCGAATGAAGAAAGCGGTTCCTTAACATGCTGTTCTCGTACGTAAGTTCGGTGAGAGAACCTGCTGTCAGAAGCAGTACCAAAGGAAGGCAGGTGAGCGAGGCACGGAGGGCGCGTTGAGATGGCAGGCCTTCAACGCCTCAGACGAGGCGGCGGCGCGGGGTTCAGACTCCCAAAGCAGGCGGGGGCGTGTTCCTATTTCCTGGCGCCGTTCTCTCCGGTCGAGGGGCTGAGAGCTATCAGGCGCGCCTATTGATTCAGAGGTGGCCCCCGCACACTCGCACACGGAAGAGATGGAGGTGCCATGCCGGTGATTCACGGGGATCTGAGAAGGGTCAAAACCGTGCATTCCGAAAAAGAAAAAAACCAAGTCCGTTTACCCCATCACCTCCTATATTAGTTCAGTAGTGTACATATCTTTTGCTTCTCTCATACGTAATAAATCTTTATAAACGAGATCTCTAAAGAAAGAGAATTTAACGGAGGCGTGAAGAATTGCACTTTGGCTTTACAAATTTGAAGAAAAACACTCAGTCGCATATTTTTAATCTTAACTCCTAAACGAAGTGTTTCAGGGCCTTAGAAACTAAATTTTTGAGGCCAAAGGCCTCAAAGAAACGTTTCTTACACCGCATTCTTTAGAATTTCCTTGAACATTCTATTACATTTTTGCTGGTTCAACGCTTCTCGATTCTAATCCACCTGTTCGGAGCCTGTAAAATCTGCAACTGTTTGTGAAATTGAACTAATTACTACATATTATACGCGATTAAATTACACGGGTGTACCTCTCTGCTCGGTAATAACGTTAAATAAGAATAGTTTGAATTGACAAGGGTGTATTGTATTGTTATCACTTACAAGGAGACCTATAGAACAAGTAACGTAGAATAATGGGGTCGTGAAAAAAATATAGATATATTACATGATTAATATGGAAATGGACAAATAGGGAAGATGGGGTTTTATCATGCGTGAGTTCTCGCACGGGTACGCTAGAGTCAATATTATTGACCATGAGTAGGGGTGGATTTTAATAAAATGTCATTTTTTTCACTTTAGAACAATGCATTTTAGTAGTCATTAATTTTGTTATGGCAAACCCCATAAAAATTACCCATTTTTATCACTTTTTTAATTTTTCGTGAATTTCTAGCAATAAGTTATTCTTTAATCTTTTTTGTCATTTTTAAAGCATGTTTTGCTTATTTAATATATTTTAATATAATTTTGACGGTATTTGCTTCATATAGTACTTACGAGATAAAACAAATGTTAAACATAATTCCTCAGTAGCCTATTCGATTTCTTCGCTCAGAAATTGTAATATCAGCCGTTGTAAGTATGTAATCTAAGGTACCGGTGACGACTATCAGCACCAATGTTGGTTCGACTGATTTCGCGATAACTCAATACGGAGATTTTATGGTAAAGGAGAGTGTTAAAAAAGAAAGTTTGGAAAATGAGCTCACCTAAACGAAAGGAAAAAGCACCGATTACAACAGTAACATATTCAACAACTTGAGTTCATCTCAACTGGTTTTGATCAAATTTTTTACGTTCATTTCTTTGCTTTTAAGGCATTTTAAAATCAATTAATAGCATATTATTGATCATTTTTGGGGATGTTTTTGGACATCAAAATCCGGCCCCCTAATCATGAGAATGTCTCATACATTTTCTTAAATTTTTCTTATAACTCGAGAGCAGCAATTTACACAAAACTACCCCATAATACACCAATGATATTCCGTATGTCCGTATTCCGATATTATTATTCCACATTTGACATTAAATTCCGAAGTGAACACCGATCATGTAAAGGCACTCATGGTGTGTGAAAATGCGAAAACTATGCGGAGGGACCGTCGACGGGCAGGCGATGGGTAGGCGACAGGGGAGGGGGGGCGACCGCGTGGCGACCAAATGACGGCTGGTGGGGGACGTCGGGCATAGGGGGTGGGGCTGGCGACTGGAAGGTGACGGGGGGGGGACGCGGAGGTTAGCTGACGAGCGGGCTTCGTGGAGGGCGACTGTGGGAGCGACGGGCAGTTGACGGGAGGACGACGAGCAGGCGACGGGAAGGGGAAGACCGCGGGCGACCATGGGAAGGCGCGGACGGTTGGTGACGAGCGTGCACCGAAGGGCGGTCGACAGGGGGGGGCGACGGGCAAGCGACGGGCAGGCGACGGTGGGCTGGGAGCGACGGGCAGGCTTTCGCTGGCATCGTGAGGCATCGCGACGCCGTGCCAGGTGTCCCGGAGACGCCGGCAGGCACAAGAATGCATGGCGACACGGAAAGCACATTAGGGAGGAATAAGGCAGTGGCGACCCGAGGCGACGCGGCACGGCTCGCGAAAGGGAGGACGGGAGAGCAGAAGGGCGCGGAAGAAGGAAGACACAGCAATGGCGACCAGATGGAGACTCCGTACACGTCTGATAGTATGCCTAGAAAAGTAAGATTTTTGTTGGTTCATCTCCCCAAAAAATAAACACCTCATGCATGAGACTTTCGATAGTTATTTCAGTGAAGCAACTGCGTTCACAGCTACTGCATCTCATTGGTTTATTTCTTTGAAAACATAGACATCTATTAAAAATATATTAGTAATTTGAATCCGCGGAGAAATTTAAAGAAAACTAAGCATCTCACATTGTTTATGTTGTGCATTTGGTTCAAAATATGATCCTGTTCCACTTTATCACAAGAGTTAGTTATAATTTGCGTTATTACGACCTCTTTGACTGTAAAAAATTCATGAATATTCACTTCGAAACTGAACATTCATAATCCATTTTGGAAGTATGTTTAGTATATAATGTTTAATTATATTTTAGTTTAATGTATTAATATGTTATAAAGACACATCGACCTTTATTTGACATAAATATGTAATATGTTTTATCATTTCACATATGATGCGAGAAAACTTATATATCCATATGAAGCGAAATTTTTCATATAAAGAGATAGATATTGAATAATGTTTTCTGTGTAAATGAATACATATATACCCATATTATTAGTTATACACATTTATAAATTTATCAAAATCCTTATAAACACCAATAAAATCAAAATCTAAATTATGTGCACACGAGGCCCCCCTTACCCGTTAGAAACGCAACGGTTCTTTCATACCTTGGTTTTCCTAGGGTCAAAATTAATTTGAATTATATAATTTTCGGATTGCAGAGACAACTGTCCTCCGTGGTGTTGAGTCTGCATTGGAAGCTTCGCAGAGCTTAGGCTAAGACGACTTAAGCACGGAACGGGCTTTTGTGTCCTACGTTCTGCGCTGTTGGACTACGGTTAAAGCCCCTAATTAATTTATCGCGTCCGTTTCCGAACTATGGGGAGAGCTGAGCTTTCTGCGTTTGAAGCTCAGTAGTCCGTACATAGAGAAACGTCAATACTCCAAGGACATGCAATTCCCTACATCTATAAATCTCCCTAGAGAGTCGAATGTAGCACAAGTTATTGAATATGCAATGAAATATGAGGCGTAGTTTTAATATATACCAAACATTCAAGAGTAATGCATGGCCGGGAGCGGAGAGGGGTATTAATATACAACAGCGCGCAGTTGCGCTGATGATCGCGCTCGACCTGCGCAGGGCCCGAGGCCGCGTGCGCGGGGCGAGGGTCGCAGCCAGGGGGAGGCGCAGGGCGAGGGGGCGGGGCGGGAGGGAAGGCGCGGCTGGGGGTGAGGGAGGAAGGGTGACCTCGGCGCCGAAGGTACCAAGGCGAGAGCAGCGAAGACGGATGGAGGATATGGTGGACAGAGGATGATGAAGTGGGGGGAGGGGGCCGAAAGAGATTAGGATGAAACTGGGAGAGATGGGAGGGAGGGAAGAAAGATGAGTGGGAAGGGAAAGGGAGAGGAAGAGATAAAAAGTAAGGAAGAAGCAGGCGAAGGGAGGGAGAGAGAAAGAGAGAGAAAGAGAGAGATGCAAAAGAGAGAGAAACGAGTGAAATTGATGAAAACGAGAAGAGAATCGAAGGGAACAGGGTGAGAAGGCATTGAAAGGGAAGACAAGATGAGCTGAAAAAAGAGGGGTCGAGGGGCATGCATTGGCCCCGAAGGAAGATGGCGAGAGGGTATTTGGGGCAGGGGAGGAAGCGTGTGAGGCATCGGTGGCTTGTGTCGGGGGAGGGGGGAGGGGCGAGAGGCCGCGTTCGCGTCCCGACGGTGGCGTCTGGAGGCGGGGGCGAGCACTGGGGGCGGGAGCGAGCGCAAGGGGAGGGAGCGAGGGCGTGGGTGTGTGGGATCTTCCCTGCGCCTGGGACGCTGATTTATGGGCACGGGCGTCGCCCGCGGCGCCTGGCTGACGGCCCAATTAAGAGGAGGCCGCAGGTCGCACCCCGCCCCTGCCCACCCTATCGCCCGATCACCCGACGCATACCGACGAGGGCCGCGGAGCGAGAAGATGCAGGAACTTCGCCGTCACCCGGAAATTTAACTCTCCTCAGAGATAGCCCCTTCTCGAGGTAACCTACCAGCGCCTGTGCGTAGCATGAAACTTCATGCTTTAACACTGTTCAATTTTCTGGAATTATGCATGTGAGCATTGTCAATTGCTGACCAATTGCTGACAGATTGCTGTCATTTCTGCATATCGAGTAAGGGGATTTTAAATTCTTTATATTCATTCGAATTCTAATAAAAATAAAACAACAGGTAGTGAGAAATATCTGAACAAATAGAACTGTTGTCTGTTTCCTGTACACTACGCACAGCTTTCGCACAAGAGAAATCGACGATGACCAATGGAATTTATGAGAAACAGTAATTGTGATAAGCAAAAAAATTAACTGTATTGGAAAATAGGGCAAATACAGTAAAAATAATACTGCCTAACGCAAATGATTTCATAGCGTTCGTTTATACATTTTCATAAAATTATTTAATTTACTAAAATTTCTGCAATGAAGTGTTACAGAAAATTAAACCATGTTGATAAAGAAGGAGAAAACACGAAGACGTAAGATACACACGCAAAAAACCTAAACAAAATAAAAAGAGCATTTCCAAGCCAGATACATCAGTCCTGGGTTATTACTGAATACGGATACCTCATGTGTCGCGAAAAATTGGAACATTTTGTGTCACGTCGAGTTGAAATCGTGTACGCCTGAGAGCTAGAGATTCTCCACTTCCACCTACAGTGTGGGATATCTCGTGTTCCGGTCACTTGAGGCGAGCACTTCAGCTCCCGTACGAGTGTGTCACGGGATATTCGCGTGACGTGAGCAGTCACACGCTGGGAACAAACATGAAGCTGGTGAAAGGTAGAAGTAAGAACAAACACACTAGGGGTTGTCAGGCGACACGACACCTCGTTCCGAAGGGCGTTCTATAACATACGCTGTGAACAATCTGTGGAACAGAGTTACTGGGACATACGCGCAAACAAAGTGAGCGGGACGCAGGAAAAGAGATTATTAAAAATCAGTTGAATCATTGAAAGTTGTTGATGAGTTGTTGTTGATTATTTTCATTTAATCTCTCGCCTTTGAGTTTAAATGCCTTTGAATTTGTTTAAATATTCTTAACAAATATAAACAGTTAATTTACTCTTCTTCATATATTTAGTTTGCCAGTAACATTAATTATTTGTATTTTCAAACTAGTGCTGATGCATCAACACACATTTCTCGTACTATTTGCATCAGTTACGTAAAAAGCTGAGCCCGTGCCAAAAGTTTGAACCTAAATGTTTATGTTCTTGAGAAAATGACGGGAAACTTCAATTATTTTTCGCAGAATTACATAACTTTTTGTATACTACGAATGTACCTCCATATATAAATACTCAAGAAAATGTAAAAATGTGTATGCCGTGATTTTTTAGCATTTTAACATAATTATTGAAAAGTACTGGAAATACACCAATATGATGGAGAGGAAAATACTTTTTTAATCACGACAAAGCCATTTGACATTTCAACAGTGTCAAGAATATTTCGTTTAAATACTGTAATCGGAATCATAAGAAATGGATGAGGAGTGCGACCAGATGAGAGAGAACTGCTTCAAGAAAAATATATTATTCTTTTAGAGAGATACTGCAAAATTACATTTTAATTTGAGATCTACCGCAAAACACGAAATATTGATAATATATTAGGCACACAATACCGTGATAGCACACAACTGATATGTTGAACATTTCTTGCATTTATGTCAAAAACTGAAATACGTTACTTCACATTTATTCGCGCATGACAAAAAAGGACGCTCATCTGACAAAGCGAGGAAGTGAGGACATAACATTGGTCGCGTTAAGCGGAAGTACGGAGTGCAGAGCATACACAAAGAACACAACGCTGTTGGCAACTTCTGCAACCTGTTTGCTGGTAAATGATATCCCACAACTTCTAAATTAATCGATCCATTTTTGATCCCGCTGTGAGGGTAGGCCCAGAGAGAGAAAGCGCGGTTTGGAATAAGCTACAAAGGAAGATGGGGCAAGGGGGTAAAAAGTCCAATTGGAGAAGGCAAAGAACAGCTCTTTACCGAGCGAGATAGGGTAATCGCGAGGTTGTACTTGAGCCTCGTACACTGACTGGCAACTTCTACTTTTGTAACTCGAAGGAGGCACAGATTTGACATCAAAGCAGCGGGATCGAACGATGCTCTCATGGATTCGTATGGAGGTTTCCGAACATCATTTCAGGAAGATCCAGGAATAGTATCATAAACCTTTCCCCATCTCTCTCTTCCTTATTTTTACCCCCAAACTTGTTTTGGGACAGGGAGACAAAATTCCATAAGGCCCAACCACCACAATGAATGGATGCATTCTGTAGGAGCCCGACCTGGCCAGTTGGATTAGATCGTTTGTATTTATTTATTTATGCTTGTAGGGGTACTTCAACTGTTGAGGCCATTGATTATGAAGGGGTAGTTGATAGCGATACAAATGAACTTAATTACAGAGCGAAATGTTAGAATGAGTGGAAGGGAAAACCGGAAAACCCGAGATTTAGCTTTGTCTGCCATAATTTCCGCATGGATTGGCTGGGAATCGAACCTGAACCTGATCGGTGGAAGGCGGATGCGCTAGCCATTACGTCACGAGCCCCTCCACCTTCGGCGAACAACCTTCTTAAGGGGAGGAGTGGGTGAAAATTGGCAAAAAATTTTGAAAAATACGATTTTTTATTTTTGATGTGATAATTTTGTATGGAATGTGTGGTTAATTTTGGTGTTTTTATTTTTTCGTTATCGCGATTTAAATGGCTCCTGCGAGCATTTAAAGATCTCAATGCGTCGATGGCCACGCCCACTTTTTCAGTTTCCAAACGTCTACATCTACTAGAAATTTTGAATGTATTTTCATTTTGAATTTCCCGGCATGAACTTTATATAGAAGTTCTCCGGAACAAATGAGCTACAGAAAAACAAGGTATCCAACTTCAGAAAGTGTTTATTTAGCGTGGCAGCCTTGATATTTAATTGATTTGGAATAAGTGCCCTAAAGAAATATTTGTTTCGAAGAAAAAAATAGAAATTGCTGTCACATCTGCAGTTTCTCAATTTAATATGGGGTGTGAAGCAAGTGAAAAGATAAGATCAAATATAACTGGCGTTAACATGACACCTCAAGGGAAGAAAATAAGTGCAATGAGGGATAAACGCCGTCTTCAGAAAAGTGAAGTAGCTGCACAACCAGGTTTTCAAAGTGCCAAAAAAAAACTCAAAATGACAAAAACAGTTAGAGAAGAAAAGGGAAAAGTAGTTGAGGGTACTATGTATGGCTCTGGAGAATTTTAAATGGAAGTAGATAAAATAAAATTCATTTGTACAAAGTTAAATTTTCATTTTCAATTTCCCGCATTTCACTTTCCTGACCTTTTATGGAATTCAAAAAGTTCCACGTTCTACAATTTTTAATATATTTCAATGAAACTTTTAGAACATCTTAAGAAAATGTAGTTTCATAGAACTGTGGAAGCTCTTTGTGTTATAATCATTCATTACTAAATTAAAAATATTTATTTTTGTGTGTGTGTGTTTTTATAGCCATCAGGTAATAACTGTATATTTTATAATTTTTTTTTCAAAAACACTCTCATTTATTTCAATTATATTCCATGAATGTAATTATATACCTTTTATGAGTAATTCGTAAAAAATTCAGTGATGAATGTTGCTTCATGTGGAACGTAGAGCATTTTATATAATAATAAGCAATTCAAAAAAAAATTCAAAAAAATTTTTTTTTCTTCAAAACTAAAAACAGCAGAGTAACAAAAATTTGTAGGGTACATAAGTATAATGTATTACTTCTTCTGGCAAAATTTGAAGTTATTTGAATGTAAGATGTAAATTTTCAAAATTTCAACCACATCTCCCCTTAACAAATGAATTACAAGTGTGCGCCGCCTTCAACAGGAGGGGAAGCCAACTACGTTGTTGGACCCCCAAACCATTAAATTGTTTCACTTAATATGGGCCCTTTCCAGTAAATAAACAAAACCTACAAAGAGAACGGTTTGGCCAAATATATAAAAAAAATCCGAGACAGTCTGTTAAAAAACAGCGGAAAACCTCGGAATTGAACATATTTAAGGAAATATAATGTTATATTTATGTAAGTCTAAGAGACCGCTTTCGAAAGTTTCCCCCCCCCCTCATGCGCACGACTAATGTGAACGAAGCAATCCCCATCGATCCCGCAGACAGCATTATTGGAATCTCGAGGGCTGAGAGAGAAAGAGCTTGCTGAGTGAGGGGTGAGGGGCGGAGGGGCGGCGCCAAAGGGGCGGTGCCTTGGTGATCCTGTGGGACGCCGCCGTCTGTTGCATCGCCGCACAGGGCGGGCGGCCGTTGTGATGCGATGTTTCCAGACAAGCCGCGTCCTCACAACCTCAATCAATATCCTCTCTGGGCTGCCTTTTCCGCGCACGCCGAACCCGCCAACAAACGAAACACAACCACAAAAGGAAAAGAACAAAACGTTTCGGTTACAGTTAGCCTGAAACACAAGCATGTCCTTGAACTGCTCTAGGACAAGCGACGTTTAATAGCTGGGCGATTATGGATGGTCAATGAGTTACATTTGAACTATTTAGTCATTTTCTGAGTAACTTTGCAGTAAAGAATAGATAAAGACTTTTCATTTTATTCTTTCATTTCTAATACATAAATTGTTTATTTCATATAATTCACTTCATTTTAAAAGAGTTTTTCCAACTAGCAATTTTTACTTCCTTTGCTAAAAGAATTTTTTAAATCTCAAAAAGAAAAACTTATAGATTCATTATCAAAGTAGTGGAAATTCTCTATATTGAGTAGATTACTTTCACTTCAGGATGAATGAAAGCTACAAAGGGAATACAGAGAGAAGCTATGAAAATGCTGAAGATATAGATAACTCAAATATCGGAAGAAATATAAATAAAAATCATTAATATTAAATACTCTTAATAAATTCTTGCAGTTTCGATTTTAATCGATATTGACGAATAACGGATTTGATAGAATAGGGCAGGAGACAAGACTCGTGAGGTTGATAAAAAATAATAATGTGGAGGAAAACTAATCCCTAAAAAGATCGTATATTGTGATTAGTGCTATAGTCATTTTCGTACGTAAGAGAAGGACGATAACATCTTTTATGTCTTTACATTAACTACGTTGGTGATTACAGCGGTGGTTTGCTTTTGCTTTCCACTCTATATGATGGATGACTACGGAGAGGATATCTTCCAATGGGACACGACGGTAGTTCGAGAAGCCAATCACAACAATCCACTAGGCGAAAATACCCTTACATTAGGCACGACTCAAAGAAGATCAGAAAAACGTGCTGTAATTGCAATTCTCCCCATGCGTCGCACAGAGGTTTTTAACTTTTTTAACGTTAAATAAATAAATAAATGCGCAGCCTTGGACGCTACTACAAACCATTGCGTCGAACTATCTGAACATACATATATCTCACGCAAGGATTTTTATTACAACAATAAGAAGAGAGGAATCACATTAACGAACAAATATTTTCCCGAAAATTCCAATCTCCTGACTAACGCCTCTTCTATCAACGAACTGCTACAGTGAATCAATCCTTTTAACCATCGCACCTTTCAAACGAATTACAAGACTGTCAACACGAAATTATTACCTTTCCAAGAAATAATCACGGATACTTTCGCATCGACAACCCCGAAGCATCCTACGCACCCTTTCATTTTGATTACCGCACCAAACAGAAATCGCTGCCTGCGTCATCCGGCGCGCTGGAAACGGACGGAAAGGGCATTTTCGGGAAGCACCAACGCAAACCAGGACGAGAGCACACGACGGGCGGGACTCGCCTCACGAATACCGATTTTTAGAAAGGGAAGTACGGGAAAAGAGCGGCTATCCCGAGGGAATAATCAGTTCTCAACGCGGAGGAAATGAATAGGCAGTATCGACTTCGGTAATGATAATTACTTCCCAACTAAATTGAGAACGGTTAAGTCGGTCGCATTTATTTTTCGCCAAGCGCCTTCGTTTTTCCTAAATTTTAATTAAAATTGGGGGCGGGCGAGGTATCGAGTTTCGCGCTTCCTCCGCGGGGGGTGAGAGGGAGGTGGAGGGAGGGTGGCGGATCGCATGAAGGGTGAAAAGAGGCGGGGAGGGAGCGGGGTTAGCCCTATGATGGAGGCCAATTAGCTCGAGTGGCAACTTGTAAAGCGTGTTGGAAAGCGCTGTGATGACGCGGGTGGGGATGAGGGGGGCCGGAGAGGGGTTGAGGCGGGGTGTAGAGAAAGGGTAGGGAAATGCGCCGAGGAGAAGAGCGGACTACAGTGGATCGTGCGGTCAGCTAGACGCCTAGCTGCCGGTCTCGGCGACAGCGAAATCAAATGTAGAGACAACGAAACGATAGCGAAAGCACGTGATTCTGATGGAGGAAGTGACAGTGCAAGGTACGAAATAAATTGTGGCCAGATGGACTGGCTAGAACCTAGCTGGACCGTACGAAAACTCCGCTCTTTTTGTAAATAATTGCTTTAAAAGTCAAAATTGCGTCTTGTCAGAGCCAACTTTGACCTTCCAGTTCCTGTAATGTGCGTTATATCTTTATAAGCCTGGTGTGCAAAAGTAGCCATTCTAATATTGCTATATGCTGATATTAAATTGACCAGAAAATCAAACAGTCCCCTCAATTACAAACAGTTTTTACAAACTTATTTTAAGGGCGTAGGTCATCGTTTCTGAGTCATACGTAATTATAACGTATGTTGCAGTAATCAGCATTAAGCTACAAATTTCTTTTTTATCTTAAATCTTTTAGATGAACTGGAGTAAAATTTCACATCCAGCAGTAGCTCGCTCACAGCGTGTGGTAACGAACCAAAAATCTATTCTCAGTTTGATATATAACTAGCAGATAATGTCAACAGAGGCACTGAGTGTAAAACAGCGTAGAGGGAAAAGCACAGGACTTGGAAGGTGTGGGTCATAAAAAGCCGAGATAAGTTTAAAAAATGTTGGAAACAAAACTACAAAGGAATTGAGAGGATATAAGAGTGCAGTATTTACGAGAAGAGCAAATAGACCTAGGCGGCAATTATGGATATGTGAAAATGCGGCGACTAGAACAAAATTTGAGACAGAAAGAACGGAATCAGAAAATGGAGCGGGAATCGGGCAATGGCGGTACTAAACACGGTGACGAGATACGAGACGGACGGAAAACCAGGAGGGGAATTTTGAGATACGGATCGGATTCTGGATGAAACGATGAAGAAGCAGGGTGAGAAAGTGGGGTGACCGGCGGAGTTGTCGCAAGCGATAGGGTAAGCGGAGACGTGGTCGGAGATGAGAAGGGAGGCAACAGTTTGATTGTCAGTGATATCTGCCGCGTCAACTACTTTGATCATTAGTCCCGTAAGCGTTGTGCGTGTTTTTGCTCGGGAGGTGGCGGTGGTCATCCCTCGCTGAACCCCGACCTACCGTCGGCTAACGAGGTTTTTCCCGACCAGGTATCTCCCACCATCGGGGCACCGCTCCAGCCGGGAGAAGTTCAAAGTCCCCGACCGGTCTCCGGGCATGTGTGGTAGTGTAGTCCATGTTAGTGTAAGGGCGTGTGTAAGGGGTGAGAATAGGATAAGGAAGAGAAAGGGTACTGCTCCGGTATTCGCGTGCTGTTGATCGGAGAAACCACGGAAAACTACCAATCAGAGCAGCCGGCCGCAATAATTCTCCTCCAGACAGCGACTGAATTCGACCTAGCTGACAAGCTAGTGTCGAAAATCCTGCCGCCGACGGGTCTCGAACCTAGGACCTCCTGGTCAGAGGCGCTGCAGTGACATCAGTTGATGCCCTGAGTCACCGCTCCCGGAGGGAGGCAACGGCCGATGCCGGGTAGTAGAAGAGCGGGGCCTGAGCTTTCGAGCACGCGCGCGGGGCGCAACATGCATCGGCGGTCGGCGAGGCGAAACGAGCGGGCGGGTGCAGCGCTTGATAGGAAAGCGAGTGGCGGGGAGAGGGAGGCGCCGCTGGGCCGATAACGAGGTTGCAGAGGAAGTTTGGTCGCCCGCGGGCAGGGGCCGTGCGCAGGACCGGGGAGGGCGGGGGTGTCGGGGCGACGGGGGCGGCGCGTGGAGGATTTGGGGCTAGGCGAGCGCCGGCAAGAGCACTCGCTGCGATGGGCGCACTGGGTGAGGAACACAAACAATTTCAGAACGAGCGCACATGTTAATGCACGTTCTTATGTATACTATATTATTCATCAGATATGTACTACTGTGATCATGGACGTACAGGAACGAATGTAACCCTATTGAATCCTCAAGAATCATGAACGTAAATATAATGATCCCGTCTTAATAATCAAGAGACAAATTGAGCAAATTTGAGGCGGTAGACTTCCAAATGATATGTAAGATATGGGACGTGATATTTGAAAATAATTTGAATAAACATGCGGATAACAATATCATTCATATTGTGGTAGTATTTATCTCAATCAATCCTACAACGTTACTGTAATTTTGTAGCTGCAACAAATTGTAGGAGAGAAGTGGGCAATGGAAGCCTAATATGCAAAAAGTGACATAAGAATGCCGTAGAAACTATTTTTGTTCATCTTGTTGGTAATCTAGGTTCTGTTATATTTGAACCACAAAATGTCTAAAACAAAAAGCAAACGGACACTTGTTATGAGTAAAAACAGAAAAGACAAGGTGACTCGGCTGGCTCTCATTACCCACCTGGGTAATAGGAGTCCCCCACAGACAATAGGGACCGTAGCAAAATTTAGGAGTGCGACTGCGACACCACTCATGCTGTGGACTAAGAATGCACTCTAGGGAAATTCACAGATTTCTGGCGTGCAAAAGTCAATTTTTTCGGGATGGGCTCGTATAGCCCGTAGGCTCCCATTCCCCCGTTCTCCTCTCTACACGTTCGATGCGCTTCAGTAGTTATGGACACACTGAAGCAGTCAATGAATTAGATTGAAGGCAATCTTTACCAATAAATGGATGTTCCCTGAGAGTAGAAGTTCAGGAAAGAGGCATTTGAAAATATGAGCCGAACTCAAAGTGAAGAGGGTAAAGAGGAAGTGGACGGGAGAGTACTCCTACTGCGAAAGAGAAGCATCTGTGGCATTAGGACGAGAGAACGCGCATGCAAAGAACGGTCGGAGGCAGTAGAAGCGGGGGCGGAGGCCCGGGAGCCGCACAGTGGAAGTGGGGCACTGGGAGGACAGGGCTTGAGTCATCGAAACAGCGGAGGCGTTGGGGGCAATGCAGAGATCACTGGGTGCGGAGCCGAAGACACCGCTGGCAGCAATGCAGCCACAAATAAAGGAGGTGGAGGAGGGACTGTGGCCGTCCGAGACGAAGGATGCGGTGTGAAAGGTGCGGTTTGAGGCGACGGAGTCGGTGAATGGAAGAATACGAAGTGAGAACGGAGATTGAGAAAACAGAAGTGGAGGTGGAAGCTGAGGGCAGAAGATAAGGCAGTGGAAGCCGAGGCGACGGAGCCGGGGGAAGGACTGGGAGGGGAGGCGATGAAGGAGGCGGAGGCGGCAGAAGAGACAATGACAGTTGGAGCCCAAAAGGCAGAGAATGAAGTGGACGGAAAGGAGGCGGTGGCAATAAAGCTGAAGGTGGCAAAAGAGGCAAAGACTGCATATTAGGCAGAAAAGTCGAAACCGGAGCTGAAGGGGGAAGCGCAAAAGACAGGGAAGGGGAAGGAAACTCACGAAGCGGAGACTACAAAAGAGGCGGCATCGGCGGCGGCGGCCGCAGCGGAGGAGGAGTCGGAGGTATCGTGGACCGTGGCGGCGGCGGCAGCGACCAGGCAGCGCTCAATATTTCACGGCGGGCGGGCGCCTTTGTTTGGCTGGATGATGCGGCGGCTGCTGGTTGCGGGCCGCGCCGCGCCGCGCCAGGAGAAGGAGCATCGCATATTCATGGGCGGCCGCCTGGCCTGGCCTCGCCGCGCCTCGCAGCTGCGGCCGCCGCCGCGGATGCCGCCCGCGCCGCAGATGCACGGCCGCCGGCCCCTGCTCTGCCACGCCCCCTTTTCAGCCGGCGCGAGCGCGCCCCGCAGGAATGACAATAACGTCTTGCGCCGGCAACGCGCCCGGCCGCGAGCGTTTCGTGACGGCGCACTGCAGGCGCGCGTGTGGGGAAAAAACGAAGAGAAATGTTGGAAGGAGTGTTTGTAATGTTAAAAGCGAGGGGGTTAGAACAAAACAAAAGTACCATTTGAGAAAGGGAAGACCCAACTGAGACCGGAAAGAAATGCAGAACGCAAGGGCAGAAAGGCAAGAAAAGTAATGTAAGTAATATATTATGCAACAATAGTTGATAAAAGCAGAGAGAAAAAATCTTAAGGTATACGAAGACTCCGATGGCCTAAAGGGAGGTAAATGATTGAAGGGCAACAACGCTTGCAGGGAAGTAACGTTGACGTTGTCATCGTTTCTTTCTCCGACAAGGCTTTGCGTGTGCAAGAGGACTCGTATAAATTTTACTTCAATTTTCGAAAAGTTATTTATTTCATTGAAGTTGATTCCTGTGACCATTTTCATATTGAAGAATATTCAAAGGTGTTGAATATTTAAGCAAGACTTCATATTATTTTCTTTCGAGTAATGTGAAAATTACTTCTTTACTTAACGGAGATATTTTAATAAAGAATAGGGATAGACGAAATGGAAAGGTAAAACAAAAGAAAACAGGGAGAAGGAAAGAAGAAAATGTGCGAGAATAGGAGGAAAGAAAATTAGGAGAGAAAAGGAAAAGTAGGAGAAAAAAGGAGAACAAAACGACGAGCTGAGAATTAATGGGTGATAAGGACGTTGAGAGGAAACATAAGTTCTTGGAGATGAAAAGGGGCAGAAAGTTGAGAGTTGCGATCGTCGAGAATCGTTTTCATCCCTTGATAATTGTTTCAGCGAGACAAGGAGTGGAGAAGGCGGGAAGAGCAAGGCCGGGCTCGGATATCGCATCGTCGCGGGCATTCATGCGGAAGCGGTCTACCCTGAGGCGGCCGGACTCAGCAGCGGATCTCAGCCTCCAAGACGCACGCGCGGGAGCAGGCGAGGGCGCTGGCAATGGACTAGGCGAAGGCAAACGCAAGACAGAGCGAAAGGAAAGGGCCAGGGATAGAGCGAGAGCCAGGGCGAAGGGGAGGGCGCGGGCGAGGGCGTAGGGGAGGATGAGAGTGTAGGCGAGGGCGCAGACGACGGCCCAAGCGCAGTCGAGGGCGCAGGCGAGAGGTAGGAGGACGAAGCGAGGGCTTAGGCGAGGGCTTAGGCGAGGACTTAGGCGAGGGCTTAGGCGAGGGCGCAGGCGAGGGCTTAGGCGAGGGCTTAGGCGAGGGCACAGGCGAGGGCTTAGGCGAGGGCGCAGGCGAGGGCGCAGGCGAGGGCGCAGGCGAGGACGCAGGCGAGAGGTAGAGGACAAGGGCTTAGGCGTGGGCGCAGGCGAGGGCGCAGGCGAGGGCGCAGGCGAGGGCGCAGGCGAGGGCGCAGTCGAGGGCGCAGGTGAGGGCGCAGGCGAGGCAGAAGGAAACGGCCAGGGAGAGAGTGAGAGCCATGGCGAAGGCGATGGCGAGGGTGTGCGAGTGCTTTGTCGAGTGCATTTTACGCCGCCGCGACCGAGCTCGCTTCTTCTGCTGCTGCAGCACTGGCCACCGCAACGCGGCTTCAGCGACTCCCTTTGAAGCTGCCGGCAGCGCCGCCGAACCGCTCAGCAGCCACACCAGCACTGCGCCCGAACGGCTGCACCGCACATCCACGCGGCGCCCAGCCAAAGGTGGAAAGGCAGGGTGGGTCATGGACTTCCAAACAGAGCGACCTCATCCCATCAGCGTAGTGGCGAGCACTTTATTATCCAACTCACGCTTATATTATATTAGAGAGAAATTATATTATTTATTACATAATAGTGGAGAGATATTTCAGGGTTACATTTGGGGGCGAGCGCTTCATCTATCCAACTCTGGGTATCGAGGTTATATTAGAGTGGAATTATATTATGTATTATATTATAGGGTAGTGGTATTTCAGGGTTATATTATATTAGAGTGGAATAATTTTATTAATCGTATTACAGTGCAGTGGTATTTGAGGGCTATATACTATTATTATCATATGAGAGTGAAATTTTTCATGGAGACATCGCGTTCGCGGCAGGTTTTCTCCGAGGTCTCACGTTTCTCTTTCCTCGAACCTCTACCTCTATCTGACTGCCTTTCTATCTTCATCTGTCCCTCAATCCACTCTCTTCCTCTGTCTCTCACCCTATTATTTTCCTTTGCACCTCGATTGACTATCGTCCTCTGACTCTCAAAACTGTATCATCTTTCTCTTCCTCCAATTACATACTTCTGCTTCACCTTCATTTTCAATACACCTTAATTATCACTTACTCATAAACTTGTTCCCCATATCGGGAATAAGATTGCCAATCAGCGGATAAAATCGCGTTGGATCTCCGAAACTGCAAGCTTCATAAAATTTGATTCACGGCACGGAGTTTTTGGACGTACTTGATTTGCAGAATTGTTAATTTTTCTGTGTGGTAATTCTAGTGCAGCTACACCATAAAACGAAAGGAAGTAATATGCAACACAACAGACATTAAAAGTTGCATCCAAGCAAGTGTTTTGTGTGAAAGTCTGAACGGAAAGGAAAGTAGCGGTTGGAGTCCGCGAGCGCGATGCAGAGTGACAGCCACCATCGATTGCTGCCTCTTGCCTGCCGCAGCGACGCGCCTGGGCCATTCATCGATGTCTCTAGTGCTTCTTCATTTTCCCAAAAGGGTCGGCTACGTTCTCGGTCACTCAAGTCACCGTACTGTGGATTATATGTAAAATTGTTCAAACGTTTATTTGTTAATTCTATTATTTTTATTATAATTATGCTCTCTATCTCTCCTGGAATTGCTCCTTGCCTTCAGTAATACATTTAATTTGGGTTTCCGGGATTCTATAAACAATACTGAATGCCTTCGTTACCCCTGTGTTAAACATTCTCTTTAAGTTGCCTTAAAATGCAAAGTTTTGCTTCCACACTGTATCAACCACGTTCTCATTTTTTTTCTACTAGGGCGCAGAGTAGTGCCTCGTAGTAGTCCCGCGCCCTCGCCCTCGCCCGCGCCCTCGCCCGCGCCCTCGCCCGCGCCCTCGCCCGCGCCCTCGCCTGCATGTATATCGTATTGGTGCTTCATAATTCATATATTATTATTATTATTATTATTATTATTATTTACCGCTCATTTGTATTTCATGTACAATTCTGCACAATGCAGAGCTCTGGATTCGAAGGGATGAAATAATTTGTTTTGAAGAAAATAAATGGAGACTTACTTTTTTGGAGTAAGATTTTAAAATAATGTAGAAATTAGCACGCACGTGAAAACAATTCAGTGTATTTAAAAATAATTTGTTTAATATTATAAAATGAATTCCAAGTAAATAGCGATCCGGCTTGATAAACAAGAGATGATCATGATTGTATGCGCGCAGAACTACTCTGCGACACAGTGATGTCATTTTGTTTACTGCTTATAAATCGTCATTTATTCAGATAATTTTTTACACTTGCCGCATGCCTAGCAGGTTTGCGTGGAACCCAAACGCAGCAAGGAAACCCTCTTGCAAATCGCAGGCTTACGTGTAGACTCAAACACTGAAATGGGGATCTCGGAAACGCCCTCAATTTCTCCGCCGTGAAGAGTGCTCTACATCCGGCCCACAACCCAAGCAACCGCAAGTGCATTTTCCCGCTCGCTGCGCTCCGCGCTGTCCTTTGGGGCTGAGCTGCAAAGTAAGAGGGATCCCACGCAAATAAACAGCCTCGCTCCCCCTCCCACCGTTGGAGTGCAGGATGTCGACGATTCGCCCGCGGGCGATGCTTCAGGGTGGGGTGGGTGTGGAGATAGCCGTGGGGATGAAGGTAGAGGTGGGGATGGATATAGGAATGGAGGTGGAGATAGGAGTGGTGGGAGGAGACAGGAGTGGGAGGTGGAGATAGGAGTGTGGTGAAGGTAGGGGTAGGGTGGAGATAGGAGTGGGAGTGGAGGTAGG